>JARQZJ010000070.1:1200000-1800000 GCA_030704895.1 Henosepilachna vigintioctopunctata
ATATATATATATAAATTAAAATACTGCTAAATTATTCACAATAAAGTACAAGATTGACAAAAACTGAATTATTTTTGATGTTCTATTTCCACAATATTCAATACACCAAAGGGAACTTTTGAAACCATTCCTTTTTTCAATATTCTTAAAAATCTGTTCAACTAGAACTTTGGCCTCGTCAAACTCAATGAAAGGTTAGAGAAAACAATCCAATGCTTCAATAAAATATTATTATCTTCAAACAATTTGTGTTGTACTTTTCATTGGTTAACGGCTTAGAATAAAAAGCACAACGCACGCTTCCAAAATTTTCCAATTTATTGTATTTTGAATTGCACGAGTCAATATTTGTGTTTGTAAGACCGGCTTTTTGCACACAGTGAAAAAAGGTTAAATATCGGAATATAGTAAAGATTAGCTGGAGTAGTTCCTAAACACTTTTCAAATAATAAATTCATAACATGTAACAATTGCTTAATGATAAATTAATATATAACCTTGAAGGGAAATTAAACATTTTCAGATAATTTTGTCAAATTATCAATCTGCCACTATGCGATTTAAATTTGAATTGGCGGGTAAAAGACGAAAATTTAAAAAACCGATTTTACAGGTAATTAAAACGACTTTTTGAAGAGATAACAAAATTAACAAATATCTTAATATGAAGTACTTATTGGAAAATTTTGGGAATCAATAAATGATGACGCAAAATTTCTATAGACTAGGAAGTAGTGGATGGGAACCAATCGTTATGACACAAGCAGGTGCCGCCTTAACTGAAAATATCATTAAATAGATGAAAAAACTTGTTATATCCGTTGCAAACTGATTTCCAAGAATAAAATAGGAAAATATTGTGTAGAATTAATTCATATTCTGATAATATAACATTTTATGATTCAACCGGGAACAAAGGAATAATCCGCGTCGCCATGTTAAAATTTCAACATCAGAATTATCGCACTTACCATCCTGTAATCACAAATTATTCTAAGACTGTTCGGTCATCCGCTATTGAAAATATCACGACAGTTTTCGCCACACTTTGGTCTACAATTGGGTACTCCACGTTATATTTCAGAAGTAAAATATATCTACAATTTTGAACATTTTAGCGGATCACATCAAGGACACATCGTTTGGTAAACATGGCGACGGGCTTTGCTTTCCGATTTGAGACGCCCGCGATCGGCCAGCTAGGATAACTTTCTACGCATGCGTGTGTTACTTGATCGATTTGCGCACAGAAAAATTCCCGCTCAATTTGAAAGTTCCACCCAATTCCCCCCACAAAGAAACAGAAGTGAGCAGACAGAATTGAATTAAACACTCGATCCTTCAAATACTTTGAAAATGGATCGTTTACACATGAGTATCCATACTCTTTTTACCGAATCGGCTATTTCTGCCTTATTTAATCATCAAATATTCACTGCAAAAGATTTCATTTTAAGTGATTCCCAAAAGTTATCGAAAATATCGCTTTTAAATTTTAGAGTGAGTCTATATTAATAGGAAAGTCTATACAATTAGGAAAATGCCATTAATGTATATATATATATATATATATATATATATATATATATATATATATATATATATATATATATATATATATATATATATATATATATATATATATATATATATATATATATATATATATATATAATGTTTCTGACAAAACTCAAAAAGCTTGAAAGACGTGTACTTTCAACTGCGGGTTGTACCCATAACTTTTTCCTTTGTTTCTACCTCTTCCCGCATTAAACCTTATATATTTATATCCTTTCTTTTCCAGGAAATTCTTGAAATCAAAAGACAACTTGTGAAGACTTATGCAGCTGTTTCAGAAAATGCTTTTAATAGTTATCAGCATTTACTACAACATTCAGCAATTTTGCCATCTGGAATTGAAAGGTAGATTTCCTTGAAAATTCAAAGACCTATCAAGTAGCAAAATTTCTATGTTACAGAATAGATAATTTTTTGGGAGGTGGTCTTTTCACAGGTAATATTTATGAAATATGTGGAAAAGCATGTAGTGGAAAAAGTCTATTAGCATATGTATTTATGAAAAATGTCATAATGGAAATGAAACAAAACTGCCTTCTGTTGGACTCCAAAAATGATTTTGATTCTCATAAATTCAGCTTTCTTTGTACGGAATATTCAAAGGTAAAAAATAATTCTTCATTTTGATTAAATTATAAAAATGTTTTTTTACAGGTTGATATAAACTGTGGTCTCTCTAAAATTCTCATTAAACATGTAAATACAAAATATGATCTACTGAATAGTCTACAGGAAATTGCAGAAAAAGAACATACAAATTTTAGCCTGAAAATGATAATTTTGGATTCTCTTTCATCTATAATGCTTAATACCAGTACTCATTCAGAAAACAATTTGATCTTAAGTCACATAGCAAATTTAATGCATTATATTAGTTATAAGTATCATATAGTTTTCCTAATGACAAACTTAGTCATAACATGGATTGAAGGTGACTTTAAAGCTCAATCGGGCACTAAAAATACTATATCTTGTGGTAGACTCTGGTATACTATTCCAAATACAAGACTGAAATTAGAAAACAATAGTTCAATACTGAAAATTACTGTTGAAAAAAGCAATATGTTGCCCTTAACAAGTGTCAGTGTACCTTTGAAAGAATTAATTACTGAATAATTTGTTTATTATATTTTCCAATGTATTTTCTCTATTTTGTCTGACATAAAAGCTACAGTTTAAATGAAATAACTTTTATTACTATTTAACAGCTTAATTGGTACGCCCTTTGGATTATAATCAAACGATATTATTTCAATACTACCTTTAAGGGTATGAAATCCACTCCTCAAATGAGCATAGTACCAATTCAATTGCATTACAACACTATTGATGTTTCGACTAAATACTTTGACAATATCAATTGCATATTACAATATAAAATTGAATAATATTAATATTTTAACTTAAATTATTGCAGCAGATACAAGATATTATTACCATCTCATATTTAGTAATAATAAGTTTATTGTAATTTCCTTACATACAGGATTACAAACGGCAGGAGTTTAGCCAGGCTAATCTTCCAAAAAATTTTATTCCATTAGCCGAGATTAAGATGCTCAATGAATGCAAGGTATAAATACTGGCTTTCCTAACACAATATTTTCCTAAAAGAAAGTTACATGGTCATGGTAAATTTAGGTGATTTGGGTTTATTTTCAATAAAAAAATCTATTTATAAAATTTGATTAATAACCTCACATGTATGTGTCATCACAGAATAATATTAAGAATTCTTATATGTTCTGTGACTATCACTCTGCCGATGTAAAGGTGCGTTCGTTTCTGAAGTTCAGTTTTTAATATTAAGACAGTCTTATTAAGAACTGAAAGCAGAGTTATTTGAAATTGTCAAAAATATCCAGTTCTTTTGTAAAAAAAATGTAGTAATAATGTGTGATATAAATTTCCTATTCCATGGTTCATGTTTAACTCTGACATGTCTGAAGCAATTTTTTTGTGTTAAGTTTTGTCAAAGACGTTACATAATGGTTTATATGAATATGTATACACTCACAAAAATGTATATATTAAGATTTCATCTAATGATGTTAATTGAAACATTTCATTTCACAACACAGCATTCGGTAGTTTATAATGAAATTTTAACGTTAATTTTGTTTCATGAAATGTATTTAAGTGTGATTAATTTTAGATTACCTTTGTAATTTCCAGCTCTTTCATTATAATTAATAACATATTTTTTCTTGTTCAGAGTTTTTTTTAAGAGGCTTACTGCCGAACGAATTAGTGACTTAGTAGTAACGCTTTCGGCTGGTGGATTCAATTCCCATCATGTTCTTGGACAGTTCGGAATCGGCATTAAACTGTAGGTCCAACAGAGCTATATAAGTCTCCTACCTCCACTCTTGTAATAATGAAACTATCATAATATTTAGAAAGTAATAAAATTTTCAGAAAATTATTATTGATACAAGAGCTGTTATCACTGAATAATATTGTTCACAAGTATAAATTGAATTTCTGCCTTTAAGGCTAGATATCCATTTATAATTACTAAAAGAAAAGAATTCTAAATCTGTGATGATCTGTATCTGAATAATCGAATTCACCTATTCCAAAGATGTGTGAAAGGGGGGCGGTCATTTTGACATCCACAAAGTTTGTTGATGACAGTGCTTTTCTAGATTAGCAATATGGCGGGTGCGATGTTGTTTGAAAGAGTGCAATCTGTATCAAATTCAGATCGTGAACAACTTCTAAAATTAAACCGAGATGGAGAACAACATAACAGTGATGAAGAAAATATTAAATCAAGGGAACAGGATATCCTCAATTTGGGTGAGCAATACAAAAAAGAAGGAAAGGCCAAAGAACTTGCTGAACTCATCAAAGCTACACGACCTTTTTTGAGTGAGATTAGCAAGGCTAAAGCGGCAAAATTGGTTCGTTCTTTGGTTGACTTTTTCTTAGATCTTGAAGCTGGAATAGGTATTGAAGTGCAATTGTGTAAGGAATGCATTGAGTGGGCTAAGGATGAACGAAGAACGTTCCTTAGACAAAGTTTAGAAGCACGTTTAGTAGCTTTATATTTCGACACTGGTATGTTCTCGGAAGCTCTTACACTTGGCTCTACTTTACTAAAAGAACTTAAAAAGTTGGATGACAAAAATTTGTTGGTTGAAGTTCAACTTTTGGAAAGTAAGACATACCATGCACTTAGTAATTTGCCAAAAGCTAGAGCGGCTCTCACCTCAGCTCGTACAACTGCTAATTCCATTTATTGCCCTCCAAAAATGCAGGCTGCTCTTGATCTTCAATCTGGAATTTTACATGCCGCTGATGAAAAAGATTTTAAGACAGCATATTCATACTTTTACGAAGCATTTGAAGGCTTTGATAGTGTAGAGTCACCTAAAGCTCTTGTAGCTTTAAAATATATGCTTCTATCCAAAATAATGCTTAATAATCCAGAGGAAGTTCAACAAATAGTAAGTGGGAAATTGGCAATTAAATATGCTGGAAAAGATATAGATGCAATGAAAGCTGTAGCTACAGCATCTCATAAAAGATCCCTTGCAGATTTCCAGCTTGCAGTGAAAGAATTTAAACATGAATTAGAAGATGATGTTATAGTTCGTGCTCATTTGGGTACTCTTTATGATAATATGCTTGAACAAAATTTGTGTAGAATCATAGAGCCCTATTCGAGAGTTCAAGTTGAATACATAGCTAAAAGTATAAAACTTCCTATGGCCCAGGTAGAGAAAAAGCTATCTCAGATGATTTTGGATGTAAAATTTCATGGAATTCTAGACCAAGGAGAAGGTAATAGTATTAGTTTCATTAATAAAAATTTTTTTACTTAGATATCATAGATTCTAAATCACAACCTTTGTATTAAAAAAAAATGTTGAATTTTCAAATGACTTACATTTTCAATTCTGGTTTCTGTAAAACTCATTTTATAAAATTCAATATTTGTTTTTGTTTAATAACATTTGAGTTGAGATATTTCCATTGAGAATGGAAAAATTATTGAAATCATAATTAATGCTGAGGTTTGCATTCCAATCAACAAAAATTCATTAAATGTTTTTTGCAGGTGTTTTAATAGTTTTTGAGGAGACTCCAGTGGACAAGACATATGAGATGGCTCTAGAAACTGTTCAGAGTATGAGTAAAGTAGTAGACACACTGTATCAAAAAGCAAAAAAATTGTCATAGGTTATAAATTCAAGTTAATTCCTTGTGAACAGACTGTATTTTGCCCCATATTGAATTATATCTTTCTCTAACATTTTTGCCACTCATTCTAACAGTACAGATAATTTAAGTAGCTTGTTTTTGTAAATAATAATAATTAACATCTAAGTTCCATTTCATATTATAAAAAATTCTTTGTGAGTTTTGTTTATGATGTTGATAAGCAAAAGTTTCATTATAACTTTACATCCCTCTTAGTTTTGAAATAACTGAAATTCATTTCTGGAATGTGGTTAATTATTGATTGAAAAATAAACACATTATTTATATAAGGGTTTTATTTCTTTTTCTGTTGTAGTTTTTTCTTCTTCTTTGTAACGCCACCTGGAATAAAAAAATTAAACAAAATTCAAAAATTGGTATTTTATGCAACTTATATATAAAAATACACTGAAATATACACATATTTATATGTTAAAAACATTTTTTGTTGACAGCATTTGTGTAGGCAGCACAATGACCTTTATAATGATTAAACATTTTAGACTCGGTTTTATCTGAATTATTTTGAAAAGTTTTCAATATAACTCTGATGTATACTGAATTACAAATATATATTTCCATTTTGATTTCACTGTGATTTATTTTCTTGGCATGGTTAGGACTCTTTATCTATCCATTATCAATAGAAATATTACATACAAGTCTTCAAATATGTCTGTCTGTATATATATATATATATATATACAAATTTATAAATAAAATTTAAAATGTTCAGAAATAAAACATTTTTATATTCTAAAAGATTGAAATATTAAATAGATTTCTGGAAACAGGTAGATCAAGAATAAAAGAGATAATAATGGTTTGAAATGAATGAAAAAGTAAATTGCTCTTCAATATTTAACTTTGTATTTTGTTAAACAGCTCTCACCTTTTTTCCTAAGTCTTAATGCTCCATAAAAACATCCAGGTGGTCGTTTTTCAAATTCATGAATTGGTAGAATATAATTGAGATCTATTGGTACCCAATTTCTTTTTATGTCATATTCAATCTCGCAATTGTCTACCTCAAAATGTAATTGCACGGTACTGAGTGGACTAAAAAACAATAACTTGTAACATCTGTACTAATAGTAAAACATGAACTGCAACAATTTCGAAAAGTTTGACAACATAAAACTAAAATTTGTTTATGTCCAACTTATAACTGAATATAGTCTTTAGCAGAATTTGGTATTAATTAATGATGTTTTAATATTCTCAATTGATGATTATACTCTCTTCACTTTTCATATTTACAGATAATTTAATAAAAAATTCACTCACACATAATTTCAATGTTTATAAAAGAAACTCATGGAAACTATGTAATGAATTGCATTCAGTTTTATTTAAAAAAAAAACTTAAACCTTTTTGGTTTTCATGAAAAATATTTGGAATATTTTTATAAAACAAATTTCAGCAAACCACAAAAAAATATTTTTTAGTTAAATTATATTAAAGAAACAAAAATTAAATGAAGAAAAATAAAACAGGAAGTTAATTCCTATATTTGAGAAAAGATATCACAGATAATAAACATCGACATACACATATATAGACATGTGTAAGTGGTATTCTCTTAAACATTTCATAAATATTAGTTTATATGATGTAAGTATTGTTATTATATATTGCAATACTAACCTTTCGCATTCTACCAACACGGAAATAAAATATTCATGTTTAGGTTGATGAACAAGTAAGTAATTTCCAACTTGCAACTTTCTTAATTCGTTTAACAAATTATTCAACATTCCCAGTCCTAAATATGGATTATATTGGTAGAGAGACGTAGCTTCAGACATAACTTTCTGTAGGGTGCACTTCTCAATACTAACCACTTCTGCAGTATCCCAATGCAATCTAACTGAAATAAAACGAGATAAAATCGATATCTTCTATATCTTTAATTTATCTTCGAGAATTGATTGGTGAATAAATTATTAAACTAAACCTTCTTTTTACAAGTCCTCCTATTATAGTTGAAACCTTAATAATTATTTATAATACATTATCATACAACATACCTCTATATAAATTTGAGAATGGTCTAAAAAACAATGATGTCCATTCCCTAGACAATTCACCTTTTTGTTGGAATGTTGGCACCATATTGTAACTGTAATTCTATTTTAGGCTTGACTATTACTGGTTGTAAACTGCCTGAAGGTGTGGTCTGAAATAGATATGAATTTTATAAATGTCCATAAAACTTTATATAACAAACATATCCAAGGATTACTTACTTCGCATCCATCTAACTTTGACCTCACCAATAAGTTGAATTCAGTATTCCTCAATTGGTTTTTCATGAGTGAATTATTATTAACTATTTGTTTGAATCGCCACAGGCGATAGTTCACATTATGATGAATAATATTTGGTTTGTTCTTTTTCTTTTTCCCTATAAGGTAGAATATGAAAAAGATATATATTTTATACAAATAATAATAATTATAAACTTACACATCATTTCATCATCTACTCCTTCATTATTCTGTGACATCTCTGCAGACTTTTTGGTATTGTCAATATTGCCAGTCATTTGCTTCTCTAATTCAATTAGTTTTTTATTAATATTTGCTAATTTTTCATCTGGATAAGTATCTTGCTTCTCAAAACTAGAAAATAAACCTTCAATAAATTTTAAGTACTTGATATTTCAGGAGACTTCTTCATTACCTAAATGCCTCATATTGACAGAAATTTGTTTTTACTAATCTCTTCATACTATAATATTTCAAATCGAGTGGATCTTGACGACTAGAAACCAATGGTTTGTCAATAAAAACAACCTTCTTTGTACAGACTTCATTTCCTAAAATATTATAATTATAGTATTAATATTATATATATATATATATATATATATATATATATATATATATATATATATATATATATATATATATATACATATAGTGTACAGATTATTGAAATTAATGACATGAATTAGAAGACAGCTGAAAAATTATATACACACAATGTTCTTCGCCAAAGATGGATATTAATAATGTATGATGTTCACAAGAAACTGTTGTTGCTTTGTTTTGTATTGAGAAACAAAATGCAGTCACGATTAAATACAAACATTTTGAATTTCTTTATTGTAATATTACATTATCAAGAACACAGTCCCTTCAATACTGAAATTTTGTCTTTGTGTATTAGGAATATAAAATGAAGTGCAATTATCATATATCTAATGACACTAATGATATAATAGGAATTAACACATTCAATGAATGTGGCATTAACTTGATATAGGGGATTTATCAGTTTAATTGAGTAATTTACATGATTAAAAGTGAATATCTTACAGATTAGAATATTAAGATGTACAAGCTTTAGATGTATAAGCTTTGCTATTTCCAATCTCAAACCACTTAAAATAGGACTAATAAGATTAACAAGATTCTCACCTCTATTCACATTAATTAATTCTATTGTAACTGGTATTGTCCATTTTGATTTTGGATCAGTATTATCCAGCAACCTTTTCAAACCACTAGACGATATGACAACATCAAAGTCATTATCTTTCAATAAATGTCGAATATTTTCATCTTGACTCACTGTAAAAGTAACAAATTTACGATATATATAAGATAGTAGTAAGTAAATTTTATGTAAGTTCGACAGAACTATGGAGTATTCTAAAATTAAAAAATATGCTGACTGTCATTATATTTATAAAAAAGGTAATATTCTCTACTTTTATATTTTAGGATATTTGGGCAAAATTACAATAAATAACAAAACTTCAGCCATGGAATAAACAGAAGTTTGTCATTCTACTTTGCCTGTTATTAGAAAAAAATTAATAAAATTATCTACAAAAATCCTACAGACCATGCAATTATACTTATCAATTAAAATGATCAGAAATTTCAATAATTGTAATAATTATTTAATTTCTTTTATAGACGGTAATAGAAAGTTTCAAAATTTTGAAGGAATTTTCATCCTCACATGTATAAGTAATCTGAAAAAAAATTAAATTACCTGGAAACTTTGAGTTACTTCGAATATTTGATGTAGTGGCAGGTAAGGTTTGTGCACTCAACTTACATTCAAACTTCAGAGATGGTTGAGAGAATCTTGCGAGAGTTCCCTAAAATATCAATATTCATATATCTCACAACAAGAAAATAATATATCACAGATATTATCATCAATACAGTTGATAATAAACTTATATTAGTATTTATTACAAATTTTCATAATGAAAAAGACACAAATATTCAATTCAAATGCACTTTTGAGCAACATATACAATGTATATGGATATCAAAGATTACTCTTTGAACACTAAGAAGCATTTAGAGTATCAATCATACCATTCCATTTCACCAATATAGAATTTAGTTTTGAAATTAGAAGTATCATAATGTTTACACAGTCATTTTATCACAAATCACAATCATTTTATATTATTAATCAATTTTATATTAAATAATCACAGGAATAAAAAATTACACTGCACTCAAAACCAATCTTGAAGTAGAATCATGTTAGATAATTCACTAGTTATATAGAAAATTAAAAAAACAAAATTCTCCAAAACCTCTTAAACAAAATGAAGGAAGTAAATTCATATAAAAAAATTTCTAATCTCACTTCAGAGCCGCATTGACATGACAATAATTTAAACATATATATATATATATATATATATATATATATATATATATATATATATATATATATATATATATATATATATATATATATATATATATATATACTTCTTGTATTGATGAAAAAGGACTATTGAGGAATAAAATGAAGATAATTTCTGAAGTAAATAGTAGAAATCACCAATTTAAAAAAGCAAATACTAATTATATATTTTCTTATTATTCAATATTTCATAGTTTTAGCAAAGTTCTAGTACCTTGTAAATAACTCATACTTACCAATTCTAATAAATTATTTATGCAATTCACTTCAACTTCAACATTTTCTTGTTCAGTACAGGTTGTACTTAATAAACATTCTTCTTTGTAAAAATTCCTATATTCTAAATACCTTCGAACTTTTTTATGGTAATTACTCAATCCATACTTGTATAAATTATTTCTTAATCTTGCAATTGTACCTCTATCACTCTCCCATGAATTTCTTACAAATTGATTAAATGCAGCATTCTCATCAGCTAACTTTCCACTCAATTTCTGAAAATGATTTACGTTCATATTCCCATAAAATCATTTTTACTTTTTTAAAAAATCTTACATTATAAATTTCTAAACTGTAAGCCTCAGTTTGTTTTAACTGACTCGCACTTTTATTCTGATTTATTAGCTTCAGAGCATTCAGACAATGTTCTAATTGTTGTTTGGTAAGTGATGATGATTTAGGAAATCTTGGTAGATACTTCTTGCCTGGAAAAAAACTAACTACATTACACAATCCTGAAACCCTTTTTTCTTTTGGTAGTCGCCTCTTCAGATTCTGATAAACATAAGAATCTAATAAAAGTTCATCTGGGATAAAACAACAAGCCTGTTCTTCTAAATATGATGGATCTGATGTAGGATCCCTAAAAACATTTGTTGGAATTATAATGAATATGAATCAATTAATAAATAACATACCATTTCAATTTCTTAAACTCGTTCATGATTGAAAAAATATAGGGTATACGAAATACAGATATACCAACATATAAAACGAAGTTATGAAGCACTATTTAAGGTATAACCCCTTAATTATTACTTAGGTATTCTACCTAGCACTACTAGCAATTACTTCTAATAATACTTTAATCTAATATTGTAAAAAAAATTGTGTACTGTTTATATAAGAACTTTCAAATACTATTTACAAATAATTGAACACAGACTACTTTTCTTCTTCTTTTTTTGCTTTTGGTATTTGAAAACATTTAACTAAGTTTTAGGAGTATTCAGTTATCAATTGAAAAAAGAAAAAGAGGAACTTGAAAATATTTTTGAATGTACTTTGGCCACAGCCTAACTCTACTTACAAGCCATGAACATAGACTTGGCAACACCGCATCTGCTCAATCCGGTAGACCGATCGATCTTCGAACATCGGTCTACTACATGTTAATAATTGCCTTTTCAGAGAAATTTTCAGCGAAACGGTACTTTGCATAAAAAAATAGTTTTAACAAAAATTGTAGATCATACAATTATCTATAGAAATCAATAATACACTTTTTTTTTTAAGAAGAACTATGTCTGAGTTATAGCGATTCAAATGTTGTTTTTTTAGTATGTACACTAACAAGTTTACTTTAGCAATTAGAATTGACAATATGCTATAAATTTCATCATTTTTCATTCTCAGGTGAGATTAAGTTTAATGCGTCAATTCCTTTAGACCTTTATGGAGATGTGTACAGTAATTTGGATGGTTGAATGATTCTGATATCACATTTGTAACGAGCAAGCAAATTTTCCAGTTGAGACTATCTAGTTAGTTTCAGTTGTAAAATCCATCTTAAATCATTAGAAGACAGTTTATTTTCATTGATAAAAACATTTACATGCATATATGAATATACTAAAATCTGATTAATAATTTGTATACTGTTTATTTGTGAACATTCAGTTACGTTGGATGGAAAAACTAGAGTGTAAAAAAATGCTGTTAGTTTCAAAAGTTATTATATTCCACGATTTACATATTAAAATCTTTATTTATAATTGAATGTTAAATCAAAATTACAAATTGAATCTGAGTTTTCAAAGGCTTCATTCAATTTCTCACAACGTTCCTTCAATGCTGGTTTTATCAGCTGGATATTCTCTTTGAGAGTGTACTGTTTTTGATAAGTAGGGGTAAATAAAGAAAAATACTTGGCACTGCATTTAAATTGAGTTTAACTTTATCCATCTAGCCTTCTTGCCTTGTGTTGATCAATCTAGCAAACGATGAATACCTTCTCCAGTAAGTGCTCCCTCTGGAAAATGTTTGGCACAAACTACAGAATATTTTGTGGGGGTCCATAATGAACTAGGAATATTTTTTATTCATTAGATTCATTAGATTTCCATCATATGGAAAACGAAATACAGAAACTGGTGGTTCGCCGCCCTCGAGGTAACTTTTGTGTTCGACTTGCATCCAAGCACACAGCAATGACTAGGCATGTTAATTTTTGTGCTAATATCAAGAACAAGACCTATAAGAGATTAGTTCTAAATAACTACTAAGTCTAACAAAGGGTAAGTAACTCTACTAATCACAAAAAAGGAACAATTCTAGCAAATAACGCTTTTGTTAATGTCTGAACTACTCAGACAAAACATCAGTAATCGGTAGCTATTTACATACAAATTTCAAAGGTATTCCTTAGTCTCTAGCTGAAAAAAACACAGTAGCACTTTCTACACGCTATACATCACATAATAGCACAACAACTAAAACGCGGATTTTTGTTTTTACACAAGTATGAGATGATAAAAGTTAGGTATTATTTCTACCTCTCCAGGTATAACCAAAAAAAGCACAACTTAAAACACAACAGATATTCCTGTTTATATAAGACATTTGCGGGAAATTTCTTTTGCTTGTTCTTCACAACTTCAAACAATAGCACTTTTCACAACTTATTTTTGGATTTGAATGTTATTTCTCTCGTTAATTAGCGATTTATTCAGCAGCAATGAACAGAAACCATTACAACGCCATTACAGCATCTCTTTTTGTGGGTCTAGCTTGGATGTTGCCAGATTTCCTAGTTCATGGCTTGTAAGTAGAGTTAGGCTGTGACTTTGGCACAGCCCAACTCTACTTACAAGCCATGAACATAGATTTGGCAACGCCGCATCTGCTCAATCCAGTAGACCGATCGGCCTTTTCAGAAAACGTTTTAGCGAAACGGTACTTTGTATAAAAAAATAGTTTTAACAAAAATTGTAGATAATACAATTATCTATAGAAATTAGTAATACGCTTTGTTTCTAAGAAGAACTATGCCTGAGATATAGCGTTTCAAAAGTTATTTTTTATGTACACTAACAAGTTCACTTTAGCAATTAGAATTGACAATATGCTATAAATTTCATCATTTTTCATTCTCAGGTGAGATTAAGTTTAATGCGTCAATTCCTTTAGACCTTTATGGAGATGTGTTCAGTAATTTGGATGGTTGAATGATTCTGATATCACATTTGTAACGAGCAAGCAAATTTTCCAGTTGGGGCCATCTCAATAATTTCAGTTGTAAAATCCATTTTAAATTATTAGGAGACAGTCTATTTTTATTGATAAAATCATTTGCATGCATATCTGAATCTACTAAAATCTGATTAATTATTTGTATACTCTTTATTTGTGAACATTCAGTTACGTTTGATGGAAAATCTAGAGTGAAAAAAATACTGTTATTTTCAAAACATTTTATATTCCACGATTTACATATTAAAATCTTCTTTTATAATTGGATGTTAAATCAACAAAATGAAATCTGAGTTTTCAGAGGCTCCATTCAATTTTTCACAACGTTCCTTCAATGCTGGTTCTTTCAGCTGGATATTCTCTTTGAGAGTGGACTGTTTATGATAAGTAGGTGTAAATAAAGAAAAATACATGGCACTGCATTAAAATTGAGTTTAACTTGATCAATCTAGCCTTCTTGCCTTCTGTTGATCAATCTAGCAAACAATGAATACCTTCTCTAGTAAGTGCACACTCTGGAAAATGTTTGGCACAAACTACAGAATGTTTTGTGGGGGTCCATTATGCCCTAGGAATATTTTTTAGTTGTTGATTCATTAGATTTCCATCCTATGGAAAACGAAATACAGAAACTGGTGGTTGGCCGGCCTCAAGGTAAGTTTTGTATTTCGGCTTGCATCCAGGCACACAGCAATGACTTGGCATGTTAATTTTTGTGCTAATATCAAGAACAAAACCTATAACAGATTAGTTCTAAATAACTACTAAATCTAACAAAGGGTAAGTAACTCTACTAATCATAAAAAGGGAACATTTCTAGCAAATAATGCTTTTGTTAATGTCTAAACTACTCAATCAAAACATCAGTAATCGGTAGCTATTTACATACAAATTTCTAAGGTATTCCTTATTCACAACTTATTTTTGGATTTGAATGTTATTTCTCTCGTTGAATAGCGATTCAGCAATGAGCAGAAACTAGGGATATTCATTCAATATCGATATATCGAATTTATTCGATGTTTTCCGCACGATATATCGGATTGATTCGATGTTTTGCCAAATATTTATTGTATTCGATATATTTATAGAAAAATCGAATATTTTTATTTTTTTTGTGTAATCTATTAAAAAACTAAAAAACATATCGATAATCCTCTACCTCCACCATTAAAACGTCAGAAGTCGATTCATGAAAGCTTCGAAAGTATATCTGCTTATTCCGAAAGTGGCAATACATCTTTGAAAGATAAAAATGCCCTCATCTACATGATTTGCAAAGATAATCAACCTTTCACGATTGTAGAAAATGACGAATTTCGTAATCTTATGAAGGTAACTGCACCACATTACAAGCTTCCAGGAAAGACAACATTGACTCGCTGGGTTGATGACAAATATGATGCATTTAAAAATTTACTTTAGAGATGCACTTGCTTGCTCCACAGCAGTCGCAAAAATTAAAGACTTCATGAAAAATACTACACAAAATATCGAAATGTCCGAATCAGATTCTGATCAATCTGAAAAACAAGAAGAGATCTTTTCCTTATGGGATGATCATCACAAACTAGTAAGCAAGAGTTAGCAATCATCACCATCAGATGATGCTATTTCTGATGAATTATCTACATGCGTAGTCCAATAGTAGGAAGGCTCAATGAAAACCTTTTACAGATTTGGAAAGATCAAAAATTCAATTTCCTAAGCTTCATAAGATTGTCTTCAAATATTTAACTATTGTCGGAACGTCTGTTTCATCTGAACGCTTATTTTCAAAGGCTGCTCAAATAATCAACAAAGAAATAGAATGAAAGGTAAAAGATTGAGTGAGCTTTCATTTTTGTAAAGTTTGTCTAAAGAGCATTAATCCTAATTAAATAGTTAAAGTGAAATTAATTTTTGTAGGTACCTAATTTAAGGCTAGTACTATATATTTTATTGTTTTGTGCTATGTAATAATAATTTTGTGGTATTTTTGTGGCATTTTCTAATAATTTTTAGTTTTTATTTCACTTGCAAATGTAGTTATAACTCATCTCACCACTATTCTACTACCTACAAAATTCGATAACCACGGACTGACTCAGTATTTGACAGAATTGTTCTCCCGGAAATAGAACCCTGATGGTATGATGATTCACGGTTCCATGTGCTCACTAACATAAGTCTAAGTAACATTCGTAGAAAATCACTAATGTTACTCTACTAGTTTAGCGATGTTACTCGCATTTCTGTTGCTCTACTAGTTTAGCTATGTTACTCGCATTTCTGATGATACATTTACACTTACAAAATCAAGTACAAAACTTTGCTGTTTCACTGGAAAGCCCATATTAAACTTTTGTGAAAAGTATTCGATATCACGAAATATCGATTTTTTTGCGATATATCTATAAACATCGATGTTGGAATCTGATATTTTACATCGAATATAAATATCGATATATTTATTCTGTGGACACCCCTAGCAGAAACCATTGCAACGCCATTACAACATCATTATTTGTGGGTCTTGCTTGGATGTTGCCAGATTTCCTAGTTCCGAGTTAGGCTGTGACTTTGGAATGTTCGATGAAAAACAGAGTGACATACCATGTTCAATAATTTGGTATCAGATTACTTTTGATTTACTCATTTTGATGTATTGCTGGGACGACAAAATTGGTATATTGAACTGAGTAACAAAATAAAAATTTAATATATTCAATGTGCTAATTTCAAAAGTGTCCCAAAATATTTGTAACAGAACTAGTTTCTGAGATAGAGGTTAGGACGGATACTAGCCAAAAATAAAGGGGTGAATGTATCCTTGAAGGGAAAACTAGGATTTTCCTATTCAAAATTAGAATTTTTTCGCCAAATATATACCTAGAGCTATAGCTGTAAAACCTTAAAATAGGATAACCAGCCTTACTCGATTCCAATTTAAAGTGCTTGTTTCTATATTTAGTACTTATTCTTGGAATTACCTAAGATTCTGCTCAGGATCTAGTAGCCTAAGATAGCTCAATTCTATAGAAGATATTTGATTCATTCCCGCTGATTCTTTTACATAACGGTAATAAATATGGCTGAATTCCTATTGGTAATTTTACTACTACACCGGAGTAGTATCATATGAAACTATTGCATTAGTTTTGAAAAAAAATAAAACTAGGAACATCAATGGACAAATTTTGATTCGATTCAAATATGGTTTGACTTTCTCCTTGGACATCAAAGCGCATATAAATGTATGTAATACTTAGTGTCATTTCTTGAAGTTGTACAAAATATTGTTCGGAATTATAAAGCACAGATTTACGTAGAGTTAGAGGAAAATATGCGTTCAAATTTAGTATTCTTGGTTGTAGCATGAACATGAAAGTAGCCTAGCTTCATAACAACATAGATCGTTTTCTAGAAAATTTGGTTGATTGTAGTGAGGAACTGATAAAAGTTTACAAGAGGACATAAAAACTATGGTTGATCGATATAAGAGATATTCACGTATTAGCTGATTACCAGCAATCTTTATTGTTGGACCCTAGAAATGTTTCAACAATAGGGATTGCTTTTAAGAGATTTCTCGGGATTTCTTTCAAGAAAAATTTTTAATTGATAGTGAATTATATACATTCAAATTTCATTTTTGTAAACAATAAAAGTAAATACATGTGTTTCAGACAATGCACTTGATTCTATGTGGTTTTTCCATTTGACAATAGTAAAAATTTTACCAAGAAATATACCCAAATTGACAATAAAAAATTGCGTAAGCTATAACAACATCAAAAACAGCATATTGCAGACAAAATCTGAAGCCTGTTTCAGATTCTTCATTCTAGTCAAACTAATCAAGAGCAGTTGAAAAATCGCCGAAACCAAAATGTGGATTGACCAGTGTTATCAGTTATTTTCGATCGGTTATCTTGTTTATTAAAGAAGGAAGAAGTCAACTTTTGAAAACCACCACACATTTTGTTGAAATGATTCGGTGGAACGGTGACACTTAAATAACGAATTGATGTGGAAGCGGTATTCTCTGAAGAAATTTGTACCGATTTTGCGGTGAAGGTATTGGCGACACTGAATGATAAGTTGATAATCATGAATCATAAATACATAACATTGTTTGTAATCAATCAAGACAATTATAAGATCAGAATTCCTTGCAAGGAAATTGTTCAGTTCTAATGGAAAGAGTTTTTGTTTCATTTGTATAAACTTTTAAAATGAATATAAGCTTTAGGATTTTCTATAAAAAACTATGAAATTTAATGCTGATATAACTATAAATTTAACACTTATTCTATTGGCTATTTCTGTTTTACCTATGTGCCTAGGATATATAAAATGTGAGTTTATTATCTGTTCATATTTAAATTCAATGAGATATTTTTTATAGTACGTTTTTTTGTTATTGTAGTGAACTTCGACAATGAAAGGCACTCAATGTGCAATCCGATCAAGTTATTTGGAGTATTTACACAACATTTGAGTCATCATGACAGCGCAGGACTTATACTAGAAGGTGAATTTAAAGTTCACAATAATTACTGGAAAGATACTTTACACTGTTCTTTTAAAGTAAATTATCCCAGTGAAACAGATGGAGTTATAGCAGTTATCCAGTCTCTGAATATGAGAAAAAATGAATCAACAGGGCAATGTATTGATTTTATTCAGTTTAGTTCAAAAGATGGTTCAAGTACTGACAAATTTTGTGGAAACTTTGATGTTTCAAAGATGAATGGAGAGTCAAGTGTTTTGGATGTTTTTAATTATGAAAATTCATTTAGGACTAAAAAACATAAATTATATACCCATATTAATATTGGAAAAGAACCTTTCAAACGAAACCAGCATTTGGAATTTAAGGTGATATATACTGCATACAGAAGTAAGTGAATATGTTCATTAATACTTGTTATTAATCTGCATTATTGGTTATTGGTCTGCCTTTGATTCAAACTATTTTTCAAAATGTACTAAGCCCATATTAAATATTATGAAATTGTTTTGAAGAACCGTGTTTCTGAAAAAATTAATGCTTTACTTCAGATTGTTCCCAGAGGAATCTAATGGACTTAGCTTATAGGCCATGTAAAGAGTCCTCAGAATTTTGCATATATAATGGTTTTTTTAATGATAATTATGTCAACTGCCCCCTGAAAGGTTGTGTTGATGAAGGATCGTGTTTGAAATTTGTGAGTATACATTATGGAAATAATATTCTTCTTCAAAAGGATTAAATAATTATGAATTATAACCAGAATGTGTTGCTTATTAATTATCAATTTGTAGGTTACTGTAGAGAAACCACCCTCCATTGGAACAAAATTACTTGTTAGTTCAATTTCATTTCTTTTTGTTTTGTTTGTTACTTTCTTAATTAGCATTTGGGCCTGTAAAAAGCACAAGGTTATTTGCTTCTCAGAACAATTTTCACATCCAGACCGTAATAGAGAGGTATGTTAAAAATTAGCTCTAAATATTGGTTAGAAATAGCTTTCAATTTTTTTGATAACATTTTGCACAACAATTTAATTTTTTTAGAAGAATAATTTGGTATAATTTTATATTTTTCCAAATATGTTTTTTTTGTAGACAAGAGTGATTGAAATGAATGAACAACGAAGTAATAGATTATCTGAAACCCAGCATTCTCCAAATGCACCTCCAATTGAGGTTGACAAGGATTTACCTCCAAAATATGAAGATTTATTCCCAGATAGATAAAGTGTATATTTGTTTTTGATATTTTTAATTGGCAATATGTTGAAATATTAATCTCTAATACTCGTGAACTCGTAATATTCTAGGCACCTTGCTAAATTTTCTCAGGTAACCATTACAATTATAGAAAATTGAAGAGTAAATGTGGAACGATCTGTTAATGATATTTAAAATCTTCAAAAAAAAAATATTAAAACTAAAAGTTTCAATTTAAATTGAATTTAAAAATATTTGACTTATTTAAGATCTATTTTTCTAAATATTTCTATATTGTCCTGACAAATGTATATATATATATATATATATATATATATATATATATATATATATATATATATATATATATATATATATATATATATATATATATATATTAATAATTTATAAATTTATAATTATTTTTAGGATTTATATCATCAAATGGCTTCTTTGAATATCATGGATATTAGCACAGGAACATCTTATTTTCCCAAATTGATTACAAGTTCATTAGATTCAAATAAACTCTTTCATAGGATGTGAAGGTTACTTAAATTATTGCATTTAATTTTTCAAGTAATTTTATTACAAAAAAAAACAAAATATTCAGCCCATTCCAGTATTCAAGCTATGTATTCACTTTTTTAAAATTTGAATACAGTGTGAACTGTTTGTAACATCTTATTTTGTAATGATAAACCCTGTGATATAGAAATGATCACAATTTTACAAGGTTACATACATTGATGCATTTATACATGTTTTATAACACAATAGCCCTTATCTATTACAAAGAAATTTGTTTATATAAATATTTATTACCAGTATTATTTTATGTTATCAGTTAACAAGAGATTAAATATTTGAGATACCAATATTTCTGAGGTCACAAACAAGAGACTTGATTTGGTTCTTGTTAATTGATTTGAATACCTTTCTTATTAGGCTTGGATTAGGTTGCGTTTAGAAAGTTTATGTACTAAATACAGTATCTAGCTCTCAGATTATAAAAAAAAAATACAAATCAGCTTTCAAACAGTAAAGCACTAATATAACTGAATAAATCAAGATTTTATATTCTTAGAATAATTTAAACCCAACATTGTTGAAAATTATTGAAATTTGTTTGGTTTTTTTGTTGAATCCATAATATAATTTTTCTTTAAAATGAAAAACAATATATAACATATACGAAAATCAAACACTTGAATTGATTTCAACTTTTAATGTATAATATAGTGACAAGTTTTGTCAGTTACCGACTTCTTCAGAGGCTAACAAAATTGATCAATATAACACATCCTATATTTTGTTATAATTTGCACCAAGTAAATGGTAAAGATACTATTCAATATTTCAACGATAAAATTGCTTGAATCCTTCAGTTTCGTTATAATGAGTTCACATTGTATTTCATTTTATAACAGTTAAATTTATGACATACAAAATTTGTGATGAATTAAGCTATAATATATCTTTAATTCATAACATCTTTACGAGTTTACAATACATTGAAATCTTGACTTTTCAAAAATGGTTTCAAATGTCATAATAGATCAGAATAATTATGTATGATGCATATTGAATCACTTACACATTGAAAACGGACCATTCTGTTTATTGATTATATTGTGTATGCTATATGCTATACATGGTTGGTTTCCACTTTTATTTATCTATATCAGTTTTTCCACTGTATTACTGAGGAAGTAAAATTTTCGAATTTCCCAATTAAATATTTTACTTTTTTCATTAAAAATTAGAATCACACAAATGAACAAATTTTGCATATTAATATTGTTAATATTATCAAGAATTTTAATAGTAATGACTGAGAGATTAATTTGATCAAAATTAGCTGTCAAATGAAATTATTCGAAGTTGTTATTGGATCCAAAGTATACAAGTGAAAAGAACAGTAAATCAAGATTTCTATTTGTTAATCACGGCATTACATTTCTTTTCGCTTCTTGTACAACTTATCTCAAGATAATAAACAAATGAAATTACTGACGTGTTAGGATAACAGATGATACTCATTTTAAGTTGGTATTTAATATATTATAAAAAATGTTTATAATTTGTGTGCATGTAATACAATTTTAATTTCTCATTGAAAATGATATAGTATTAATATTTGTAATCATAAGTAGCGAGATATATGTTGAAAATTTTATTTCATATTTTTTATGAGGCAATATTTTTGTACTATCATAATGTATAAGATATTTTATACTTAATTTGTTTTTGAGACAGTCATGAGATTGAATTCCATAACATTTTATAGGCAACTATCTATTTGTTTTGAACATTGTGTTTTTCATATTGCTTTTTATTTTACAATTGTTTTTTTATATATTTAATAACGTCATTAAGAAAGAATTAATGGAAAATTTTAACATCAGGACATAGTTTATGAGAAAGTATTCAATTTAATTGAATCTTGATGATTCGAAGAAGCTAAATGAATTAGAAACTAAATATCGAATACTAGATTTGAAAAAGTTCATTAATTCTTAATATATTTTAATAGGTTTGCAACATCGTTAGAAGCTGTGAGTGCGTTGAACAAATTGTTAATAATATTTACCATCTTTTAAAAATTAGAGTGCAATTCACTGAAATTTTTTATCTAACTAACACTCCTTCAAAATGATTGAAAGTTGTTGAAGCACATATATTTTCAGAGTTTTTCAATCAATTAATCAGAGTTTACTTCATTGCAAATAACATACGTAACATCGCTTTTTGTATTGGCGTTTATAAAATTAATGAATGATAGTTATGTCAAGCTCACAAAACACGAGTGCCAATAATTTTATACAGAATTTCTGTGAAGCAGCACCTCTATGAATATTTATCTCTTAAAAAAATACCTGTATGAATACTGATTTGGAATTGTTTTTATTTATCTTAAATATTGAAGTATTTTTGTATTTAACTTATGTATTGAAATATTTTTGTATACATTTTTGAGAATATACTGTGTTAATATAGTGTAATGTTCTGATCACCTCTTTTTGTTAATACTTATAATAATAATAATTATATATACTATTAATTCATAATAGTATTAATTTCTAACAAAACATTAACTCAATTTTGCAGTTGGGTAAAATACCCAATTACCACAAAATATACAACAAATGGAATCAACATAATATACAAACTAAATTAGAACAATCTACTTATTTAAAATTATATGTAGATTGTAGACGGCGAAGTACAATGGTAATGATATTTTATTAGCAATAAAACATGCAAAAAAAGATAGGGTTCTGAGGTAGAAACTCTGGATTATCTTAGAGCAAGAAGTCCACCAGCACATCAAAGATTATGATTCAGTAAATTGAATATAAATTTGAATGGGATCTAACCTTGATTTGATGTGTTTTAACCGCAAATTAGGCAGTCACAGGTCCAAAATTGTAACAATTTAAGATGTTGATATGCCCAGTTTGCCGAAGATCCTCACAGTAGGTTAGACACTAGTGAGGAGGCTTTGGAAGAATAGTACAAGCTATCAGGTGTGGTTTCAATTGTGAATTTCTTTGTATTATCTCTCTTAAGGGAATCTGTAACTGTTATCAGCTTCTTAGAAAGTTTATTCAATTAAATTATATTATCACATTAATGAATTTTCTGATATTTTATCCAGAATGAGTGGTACTATGCTATAACAGGAGAATTTATTTATTTATGAACTGATTTATGTGATCACTTTCTTTTACACAACAAAGTATCAGCCGTATTCTACTGAAAACTGCAATTCTCTGACAATTTCATCTCAATTCTTGTAGTGCTAAGCTGAATGTTTCAAGAACACTACGGTAGGATTTGTCTCAACATTGTGCCATGAATAAAATATCAGTTAATGAAAAATTGTCGACGCTTCCATTCCACAGCGTCCCGAGTGGCTGTCATTTTACAGCGCTGCATGTGATTGTTCGCGAAATAACTTGAGCTGGTGTGGAATATCAATTATCTGATATTGTCCAAGTTGCAAAATTTGATGTAGAAGAATACATGAGCCCACACTTTGTGTTATTAAAAGTATAGACGAACACAATAATTACTGCTTCAAAAACGGAAACTAAATGAATCTTTCTTCTGTGAAATGATTTGATTAAGTGTATGAAATAATGAATATTATTATTTATCGAAATTGTGAAATTCGATACATAATATTTCTTCTTTTAGGCATTACATAAATGTTTAAGACACATCACATATGAACTTATTGATTTAATAGAGAAAAACATTAACATAGTTCTTGGAAAAATAATCTTTAATCTGTAAAAGCAAAACTTAAATATTTTTAAAATTTTTTTCTTGAAGTATATCAAATTTAGGGACTTTATATACTGCGGAAGATGGTTGTTCAGTTTTATTCCTAGGATAACTCAAACTTGGAAGTAACGTGTGGGAATACATAACTTGTACCTACTCATTAAGTGTATTATAACTTGTGAGAACTGGTGAGTTTGTTAGGGTTCACCCTGTACCCAACAAACAATGTGAAATATAAATCAATGTAATGGGAAATTTTTCTGCTGAATCCGTCGGCATAATTCCTGTGGGACAGCCTAACTACTTAACTTAAGTAGAGTTAGGCTGTGTCTGTGGTTTCAAACCAAATCAGGCTTTTATCTGGCGTAACCTCTCCTCTGCAAGAAAACCCTTCAATTCTGTGGGATTCTACGATTTCGCAGAAATGTCAAGTGAAAAAGTAAGGCACTTAGTTATTAAGGTACGAAAGGCCTACTACACCAAATAGGTCGTTATGAAAACAATTAGATTCAATGCTTTTAAGGATAATTTTGTATTATATTTCAAAAATAAATCATCAGATACATAAAGAAATACTCAGATATTTCATTGGGAAATTAAAATGAATGTTTTTCTACTTTTGAATGAATATGGTTACACTAAATTTCGAGCTATGTATAATGCTAGAGAATATTGAAATTGATATCGCAGACTGTTTTCTTGTAGAAGGAAATCATCAGTTGTGTCGTACCATCTCTATCTGAGGCAACGACTACTTTCTCAGATAACATTTTTGTCTCCGAAAATGAAAATGTGAACTATAGTAACACAATTATATACACAATTCATTAAGTAACACAATTCAATTTAATATTATTAGAGTTATTATCATAGTTGGATTATTGGTTTGCATTTGCATATTTAAGGCCATTCCCAAAGTTAATAGCACATTTCATCTAAGATCTAGTTATGATGCATGTTGTTGATAAATTTACTATATTTTTCTGAGTGCAGTGCACTAACTTTGCGTTTTGAAATGCATTAAAAGAGATATTGAGAAACCATCCAAATTTAATAGTAACAAAATATAAATACAAAGTTGCTATTGAATAATAATAATTGTGACTTTGGTTGTTTTTCTTATTGGTGTCTAAATGATAGTTTTATTAATGGACGGCAGAAATTTTGCTAGAAGTTATAAGTAACCGTAGCATCCAAGTTCAAATTCTCCCCAGCTACCTCAGTGGATGTGGAGATAACCTTTCTCAATTACACAAAATATTCTAAATGATTGAGGACACAAACATACGACTGAAAATTTGGAACTGAATTTTGGAATTCTATTGATTATATAAAACAATACTTGATTGTTCACGTTTATTGAAACAATATTGAATAATTTCAATGTCATGTAATGTTTCTGCAATGTGTAATGTTACTGTAATTTATAAATTGTATGCTGATTCTAAATTTAAAAAAATTAATACTTACTTTTCTTCTTTTTCTTATTTCTTCATATTCTGCCAAATTTCGTGCATATTACAAGCATTTTTTATGAATATTTACTTGCACATAAAAAGTTTTAATGTTGCATATAATCCCATCTGTACAAGTAACATTGTGTGCTACATTATTACACGATTCTTAGAATTACTCAATATTCTTCTCAAGGAGAGCATTCATACAATTTTCATAGAATTCCATGAAATCTTTATTCTGTTATAATGCGTTTGAATGTTTCAAGAACGTGAAAGCGTAGTCGATACAAATCTCAATATTTTCAGGTAGAACTTAAAGTTCACTCATCCATCATACAGTTAAAATTCTGACGGCATCGGGAGAAACTGGCATTCTCAGTATACTAATTTATGATATTTTGGAGATGCATTTATATTCAATTTCAAGAGAAATTAGGGTAAAATTAACCGATATACGAGAGAAGCATAAGAGAAGGCGGAAAAACGCTAACAAATGTTGGTCATAAATTTCGCAAGGCGTGAAACCGTTTTATGAAAATGGAAGTGACTGTACCTCGAATGTTTTGTTCATTTTCTGTCTAAAAATTGATTCAGTTTTTTGCGAAGGTAATATTTCTTCTTGCGAAAATGAAATTTATCTTATTATGTTGGCGCATAATTTTAAATTTTTTGTTATTTTAATATTAATATATATTAAGTTTAATATGATTCCAATTTTTTATAATGAGTAAGCTTTACAAGTTCTACAATTAAAGCTGTAGAATTAAACTTAGCTTCGCATTTTAAAAAGACCAAAAAGTCTCGAAACATTTGTCAACGTCTCCTTCTTCATGCGGGCTCTATTGACAACTTTTTAATTGAATTTTATAATTTCACCTGCGATAAAAAATGTTTTCATAAAATTCTCTGTTTTCGGAATTCTAAGATTCTGAAAAAGAGGTGCTTTCTTAGCGAAATGAAAATCAGATCTGCCAATCCGAAGAGTTTATGCAGAAGCCACAAATCTAACCCATGTGAATGATTTATACTGAAAACAAGAATTAGCTAATGTTAAATAAGAAACAATATAATGATTATTACGATTTACACAAATGTGTATTAATAAATCAAAAACAAACAAACATGACGTACATTTCGGTGAGATATCACTGATATTCAACTTCGATGTGAATAACTTACGAAGCCACCAACGAATAGATTAAAAAATGAACTACAGAGATGAGCCATAATGAATGTTGGTAGGTATATTAGGTATTTTCATTCTGAAACATAACTCAGCTATGTAACCTTGGAGGGATTAGAAAGGGAATGACTGGAATATAAAATAAGTTTGAAATTGAATTTATCGTTTTCATATATTTTTAATACAAAGTTCTATAAAAAATATCAAATGAGGTAAAATATTCTGATTTTGAAACTTTTGAAGGTTGTACGAACATACTTTTTTCATTTTTGCCAACTTAATTTCATTAGCCTCTAAATTATTGTTCTGTCAAATGTACTTTTGTTGTTCTTCAATGGTTTGCCTTTATTATTTTATCAAGTGTAAGAAATCGTGTCAATTAACCCAAGTTTTCGAATAATGCACGACGATGCTCAATCAATCTCAACCTAATACTCTGATCATTTTCCTAATCTCAGTGAGATTTTCATCAACATTTTAGATCACGAATATATTACACATAATTCACCCTCCATTAAATAGATTAATATAGGCCTCTAGAGTCATTTACTTGGTTGATTGACCTCTTGATTGATTAACTCGTGCGACACTGGACCAACTAAGACTATTAATGCAAATTCCATGGGATTTACAACTACCGGAATTAGTCAGCAGCCCCTGTCAATTCAATCAATCTTTTGATTGTACTGAGGGTCTAAGTTGTGGGGAATTGTAATTTAAAGAATGATTTTCTCCGAATTCAATTTGATTGATATTTTATGCCATCAGTATTAAACATCTATTCCGAGGCTGTAAAATGTACTTATTCCTGAATCTTTTGAATTAAGTGTCGACCGGGATATTTAGAGCCCTGCGAATACTTGATGATTTGTAGCGATTTAGTGCCTGCACTAAATCGCTACACTAAAGCTGCACTAAACTCACTGACAGACTCTGACAGTATTCGATTTGATTGTGGTGATTCAATAAGGAATTCTCTAATGCCTCCTTTGCTTTCGCGATTTATTAGCTATTACTATATAATAGGTGATTTTTTAAGCGTAGTTTTTTTAAAATCGATTAAAACACTCAATTTGCATCATATATTCAAAATTTGTATTGACATTGATAACTTGGCCTTTGCCATTTACATTTTGAAGTTAACTTCATGTGAATGTTGTCCACGGCTCCGTATCAAATGGTCCATTCCGAAGGTTTAATTTTGCGTCACTTTTTCGAGCATTTCGGCCGGTATCACACGAATTACGTGCGTTATGTTATCCTGTAAGGCTTCAATCGCGCCCGGCTTGTTCACATACACTAACGACTTTATATAACCCCACAAGAAATAATCCAGAGGCGTTAAATCGCACGATCTTGGCGGCCAATTCACAGGGCCATTTCGAGAGATAAGCTGCTCGCCAAATTCATCCTTCAACGTGTCCATTGTTTCACGAGCTTTGTGGCATGTGGCACCGTCTTGATGAAACCACATGTCAACCAAGTTCAACTCGGCCAACTGGGGCAAAACAAAGTTGCGTATCATTGCTTAATATCGTTCGCCGTTGACGGTAACGTTTCTTCCACGGTCGTCTTTGAAGCAAAATGGACCGATGATGCCACCAGCCCACAAAAAAACCACACTAAACTTTCGTTTTTTCTTAATGCATCGGTAATTCTTCTATGGCATTTGGCTGTTCATCACTCCAGATGCGACAGTTTTGTTTATTTACATATCCCTTAAGCCAAAAATGAGCCTCATCGCTGAACACAATTTTTCGATAAAACAGCCGATTTTCATTAAGTTGTTCTAAGGCCCATTCACCAAAAATTAGACGTTGTGGTAGGTCATTCGGCTTCATTTCTTGCAGAAGTTGAATTTTATAGGCTTTCAAACCCAAATCAAAACGTAAAATTTTCCATGTGGTTGAGTAACACATGCCCAATTGCTGAGAACGGCAATGAATTGACATTTCACGATCCTCATTAACAGTGTACGCTACGGCTGCAATATTCTCTTCAGTACGAACTGTACGCATGCGAGACAATGGTTTAATCTAACAATGGTAAATTGTCCAACAGAGTAAACTTGGTGCGAAATTTGGTGATAACAGCACGAATTGTTGATTCACCAGGTCGATTATGACGACCATAATATGGTCGTAACAAACGATACACATTTTACAGGAGTTTTAAAGATAGTAAATTTCTGTTTGTAAGCCTTTCCATGATGAAATGGCAGAGTATACTGAAAAAGTATACTCTGAGGTATACATATAAAACTTTACTAAAGTTTTATATGTGCCAATATATAGATGTATAAACAATCAAACTTGAAAACATCAAATCGTTCACTTTTTATTAAGGCAAGATAAAAAATGTTGCTTTAAATTCTGAAAGTTTTTTAAAGTACTAAAAACAAAATAATACAAAAATAAAACTAAAATTTTATTTTTGCATATTGTAGAAACTAGCAATGCTCAAAATTTAAATTTCAATCTTTAATTCAAATTCAATTTTTAAGAATAATTAATTACTGTAGTAAGAGTCTGAATTTCAACACGTTCTTACTTTAGAAGTATTGATGAAGCAATAAATAAGATTTTTATCAAAATCGAATAAAAACCGCTTATTAGGAATTTGGAATTATTCAACATTCTGAGAAAGCAATTCATTAATATTAAATAATTCGTTAGGTTTTTATCATATAAATAATTATCACATTCACTGTAACATTAAATTACATAAAACATTGTAAAAATTTGGTCTAATATTTCCAAATCTGTGGCCTGGATACAAAACTTCGAAAACTTTCAGTTTTACCAATATTTTAAAATAATTAATTGTACTGATTACAGTGACAATTGTAATGATGTATCAGTACGTCAGTATTGACTTCGGTACTGACAACGACAACATTATGTCGTGGTTGTGACAATATAAATTTTGTAATTTCACTTTGTTTATGTTTGAGTGTGACCGTAGTAGAAAAATCTATTTGATATTTTTGATTAATTTTTTTTATATCCTAGATCTTTTTGGTAAAATTAAATAATTCTATGTTTAGTGTATTGGCAGCTACTTTACATTGATATTTGTCATAGAGGATCAGAAACTGGAAATTATTTTCTATATAACTTTCATTTAAGGTTTACACTAAAGTAAACAAGAGAATAATAAATAATCATTAGGACGCTCAACGTAAAATCTTCTGAAAGCAATCGAAAAGGGAGTTCCGAAAGCCCTGCTGAGAAAACGAGCTATTACTAAAATAAAGGTTACATAGCAGCAAATGAAACTTTATTCCTTATTCGCTTGAAACCCCAGGGACATGGATATATGTATTTACAACTTTAACTTCCGTTAGGAACTCCGCGAAAGTAAAATCTTTTATTCATAACGTAGATATTTACATTCGTGAGTTGGTTAGAGTTTTCCGATTTATTTTAGTTTATTTGTTTGATTTGCATATTATTTGCTTGTTCAAACGAACAAATTGACGAATGTTTGATTGATTGAACGTGTTCGTCAAATTGTAACTGAAATTGATTTCCTATTTTCAATGTTTGAGTTATTGCATTTTATTATAATTTCAATGTTTTGAATAATAAGTTATATGAAAACGTCTACATTTTGACTGCATATCTGTGTTAGTTAAATAGTGCTGTGCACGTAAGTGGACCAGATATTTGATTAACAGTTTAACAATATGTATTCTACACAATCTTCATTGCACCAATGCTAATTCAGAACTGGCTTTGAATCGGATGGCCTTGTTTGACGAAATAAAAAGTATTGTGTCCTCGAGTACAATATTCTTTCAAGCTATAAATATATCCCATTTATTCATAAAAAGAATTAGGTACTTAAACTTGCACGGCACGCAAAAAGTTATTATTTTTGCAATCTTCTCTTCCTAAACAGTTTCTGAAGATTCGGATATACAATTCAGATAAAAGAAACCACAGCTGACTTTAAACAGGCTATGAAATAACTAAAGCAACCGTGGCGCTGGTGGTCTACTGGATTTTACTCCTTGTCATTAGTTTAGCTTGTATAATGCAAATAAGACGCTTCTCAAAACTTTCGCAGTTTTAAGTTGAATAATTTGAGCTCTTGTAAATTCTATATTTTTCAGTTGTGTATAGTGTAATACATGTGTTGTTGATAATTTGTTGACATCAAACTATAAAAACAAAGTGTTTTGTGTGTCAAATATCGGCCTCCTCGAATGCTATGACTGTATACGAGTGTGCAGATCACAGAAAATACCAAATTAATGATATGTCCTGTGGTACAGATTTACAAAAAATAAATTGAATTAGTTTCCATTTATTTATATGCCATTGTGTATGATTTGTAAATACGTTTCTTTTCTTGATAATTTTTGTACCCTTTCGTTAAGTCATAACGGTAACAATGGCAGCTGTTCTAAAACACGCATTTTACTTTCAATAAAATGACAATTGAATATCATTGATTCTGAGCAAGCACGACCAACTCGATCCTTTGGTGGCAACAGTGGGCGGATATGCAATCACTACCAAAAACAACCGGTATTTTTATAATAAAATTCAAATAAATTTCACAATTCAATCATTAGTTTCATCAATTATTTATGGATTTATGTGGGTTAGAACAAACTTTCGGATTACTTTAACAATTTTCATTGTAACCTACTATCAATTAGTATACGTCATACTAGAAATGTGAAGTTAAAGTAGTTGTCAAAGAGTGAATTACAGAACAGACAGAGTGAATTAGAGCTTTGGGAATAAACGGAAGTCGGAGTTCTCTTTCGGGCCATTCAAGGGTTAAAACTTCTGAAAGGAAAACCCTAGGAGACGCAGAATTCAGATGAAACATTTATAGCGCTTGATTTCATTCCTTGTAAACCTTTTGAAATATTTATGAGCAAGTGTTCCAGTAATGTGATGTATTTTTTTGGCAGAATATATCAAATGTAATCTTCTACTTTGCATGAAACATTACCCCATAAATAAACGTTGGGATTTATATCATTCGAAGTATTTTGAGTGTGTTGGTTTTTTCATTTCCAAATGCATCCCGAATACAGATTGCTGAATTGATTCTATGTGCACTTGATGACATTTCAATTATGAATAGTGGACTGTGTAGATCACAGAACATACCAAACTGTGGTGTAGGTGCATATGCGAATCATTGACACAACGCTCTAAAACTGTAAAAGATATCAATAAACATTGGTAATTGAACTTTATGATATTGGAACATATATAATAAGAGATTGAAAGTAAACAGAAATGTTGTAGTTTGTAACCACTCGACAACCTGTGGACTTTATTCTCTAGTGGCAGCTGGTGAATACAGGAATTGGTGTGCATTTACAAAAACTTGGGCCATAAGAAAATAACGCATCCACCATTTTAATGAAAATGATTATGTATTACATGGTTTGACATGATATAAATTAAAGACAGCTATGTTAATATGTTTTATATTTGAAATTGAGAATGAATTTAGATGATAATTCAAGTCATAATTAGAGTTGACACTTGAATTGTTACCATTTGCACCTGCATTCGAAATAACAGACTGACAAATAATACACAGATGGCACGGGTAGATAAAAAACGTTTAAGTCGTTGCAGTTTATTTCATCGATATTATTTATTATATCTTGTCACAATGGTCATAGTGAGTTATTCAGGTAGATAATGTCATACGGTGCATGAAAACAAAACAAGAATTCAACGATATATAACAGTATTATTCTTATTTGGATAGAAGTTCTTTGCATTTCATTTTCGCTCAGCCACTTTGGAGAATAAAATCCACCCACTCTCTGGCTTCATGGAACATGGAACTGTGAAATCCACGTTGAATTAGCTTTTCTTCCCTCCCTAGTGGTTTGTTTTTCAATCTACAAATTGTTTTGAAAAGCTTGCGGTCATATTTTTCATTCAACTTCCTTCATATCTAAGTTCGTTGACAAGGTGTGAAATATGAAGATTATTCAGTGAGCAGATACCTACTGACTGAATTGAATGATTATTAAGTTGACAAACATTTTCAAGATAAAATGTAATTGTCTCATTCTTGTAAGTTTCGTTTCTGAATAATTTATTTCGTTTCGCGTTCGGGACGAGATCGATAAAACGAAGACAAATGTCAATTTGAATATGAATGAGCCAAGATGAAAATATTTCGCAGAGTTTCGAGAAGATCGTTAAAGGCGATATTCATTGAATTTTTCAATATGATTTCATACTTTATTGACAAAGTTTGTACTCATCTTCTGAAAAACGACGTTGGAAATTTATGAATACCTTTAAAATATACCAAATCATTAGGTGAATAGTTTGAATAGATTCAATAACTAACGAAGCTATACACCAACAAAACATATCTATTAATTGGCAGCAATAAATGAACGGCTAAGCGATAACAGTTTATCGCTGAATGTTAAAAAGGCTAAATTTATAGTTTTTGGTACAAGTAGAATTCTTAAGGTAGTTAGTAATGAAAATATAAGTATTAAAATTGAAAACCAGAACATTGAGAGGGTAAAACTTGTCAAATACTTAGGCGTTATGTTAGATGAGAAATTGAGTTTCAATGATCATGTCGACTTGATATCGTCTAAAATCTCCAAGAAAATCAATTTTCTCAAAAGAATTGGGAAAAATCTGACCACATATATGAAGTTATTGCTCTTTAAGTCCATAATTATGCCACACTTTGAATATTGTTCCACTCTGTTATTGGGATTGAGTAAAGAAAAAACTCAACAGTTACAAAAGTTACAAAATAGAGCTATGCGAACAATTTTGAAATGTAATAATACCCCAATCCAAAGCATGCTAAATTGTTTAGAATTGATGTCAGTCAAACAAAGAATACTTTTTGCTACATATATATTTATATTTAAAGTTAAAAACAAATTGTTCCCATATAAAGTAATGAAAAATGTAACATGTGTCAGTGATGTGCACAGTCATAATACAAGAAATACTGACAATTTCTACATGCAAGTTTCTAAGCATTCTAAACATAGGAATAGTATATTTTATGAAGGATTTAACGCATTTAATAAATTGCCTAACTCCATAAAAACAATTAGAGACCTTAAGGTATTCAAGCGTAAATTAGCTAAGTTCGTTTTGAACATAACATTGTAAATAATATAGTTTGAACCTGAATGTATGTATGATTTTGTAATAGCTAATGCTAAAATAAATATTATTATTATTATTATTAATTTCGAGAGTAATTCCTTCTCAAACAATCACCACATCTGTCTGCTCATTATCTCATTTATCCATGCTCACATCAAAATTTGTACGAAAGTACCACGAAAAGAGTAATTAAGACCTTTTTTTATCAAAATGACAACATGAGTATACCAAACATCTGGAAAATTTAATCTTTCCAGCAGTTTGGAAGACTGACATATACAATGAGAACAAAATCCTCCGATATGGTTGAAGAAGACACGTTTCTAAGGCTAACATGCTATTAGACTGCATTCAAGGTTTTTAATGAATGTTTTAATGAACTCTAAGGTTCCTTGAACCCATGTACTTTTTACTGATTGAACAATTGTCAAGGGATCCGGATCGAAAAGGCCTCGTCAGTTTCTACCAGACATTGGTTAACATTTACTAATAGAGTGTGAATAAACAATATCAGATATAGCTCTGACGATACGGTGTTAATAGCTGATAACATGCTCGACCTCCAACAATTGGACAACAAGGTAAGTGAATAGAGCAAACCGATGAGTTTAAATATGAATACTAATAAAACAAAATTAATGGGTATCTCTAGAAACCATGATATTTAACGCAATGCCCATAGAGAGAGCAGAAAAATTTGATTAAATTGAATATAAACTTAAATTCAAACACTTGAACTTATGATTTACAATTTATTGACTACATAGCATGACGCGTTTCGTCGTTACAAACGACTTCTTCAGATGCTTACAGAATAATGTCATAAGGTAAGTTCAAGTGTTTGAATTTAAGTTTATATTCAATTATAATGGATTTACATCAAGTAAACGCCAACACTATTAAATATTTAAAATTTGATTACTTGGGTATCTGGATTTTTGAAGACTATATCGGACAAGGAAAGGCAATGTCACATTGAACAAGCTCGAAAGGCATTCCTGAGGTTTCAAAGAGTTTACCTGGTCTGACTGACCTTAACCTAATAAGATTCGTCAAAGTGCTTATAGATGTTGCTTATATGGACATTGAAAGCGAATAAAATGAACAGATTATAGACTTTCGAGATGTGGCTGTATGGCAGAATCCTTAAGGTGGCTTCTACGGCTAGACTGGCAAATGAGGTTATTCATAGACGTGTTAGCAAACAATATGAACTGTTTTAAATGAAGAACAGAAAACATCATATTACGGTCATATAATTCGAAACACGAAATATCGATTTTTGCGTGTTTTTAATTATTGAATTTGAGATCGAAGGCCGGTGACGAATCAGACGGAGAAAGGTTTTTGGCTGCAGAATATCAGGCAGTGGACAGGAATATTTGATGCTCAGTCGTTAATACACACCACGAGAAAAAAATAATTGCATTAGAAGAAGAATATTACCTACTAAAAATATATTTATTTCTAAGAATTTTAAGCATGACTGATTTCGATAGCTATTCGTTTATCAGCTCAGCTTTTACATGTACGAAGCTGTTCTACATTCCTACAAGAATCAAGCTTTCTAAATTCACTATTTTTTACATAAATTTAAAAACGTAAAAATCCTATTTATTCTTGTACCTACTATCTACTGAGTCTATTATTTCGTCAAATTGATAAGAATGAAAAATGAATTTGTCCATCTCCAATCTAGAAGTGTACTACTTAAATTAACATAGATTTTCAATCACTAACTAGTGGAGGCTAGAAAAGAGTTAGTTTTGTGGATTATATTATAATATATACGCATGTAGTGGGACTCTAAAGGAATAAAAATATATCTAGAACCTTGTTAATTTACTCTTTATATGTTCTTACAAAGTACCCTGAATAGGTCACAAGCTATAAAAACCTCAATCCTAATTTGTTTAGGCCAGACATTAGGTTGAAGACGGACCTGTTCATATCTCAAGGACCACATAGACCAGGGGTGGCCAACTTGATTAGACCTGAGATCTACTGTTTACTAACGAAACCCTGTACGACCTACCAAGTACATACTTCTTAGAATCTTCAATGAAACAGCATAGTTTAGTACACAATCATGTATTTTTTTATTGACTGGTCTTAGTAGTTTCTTTTCATATAACATGTGAGATCATTTTCTTAAATTTACTTATCATTAAATGGGTCCTATATATTAGTGTGAGCATTGCGCCTGAGCATTTTCCACTAGTTTAGCATAATCAGGTTTGTAGTTGGAAATTGCCAATCTTAAAGAAGCCAATGTTTGGGCATCTGTCAAGCGAGAACGGTGTTTATTTTTTGTTTGTTTTGAGTACGAAAATGGTGACTCACATAAATATGTTGAACCAATACACGAATGAAGTTGTTCAATACATTTTCGTTGGAAACCAAAGCTCAGAAATCTTGACTTGCGGACTTGACCTTGCTTTTAGAAATATGTCGCAGCACAGAGTAATACTTTCGTTTTGTAACATCATGTGCTCCATTTGAAATGTATCTGCAAATTTTGTAGCCAATTGATAGATATCACAATGATCAATGGCATCATTAAACAGATAACTTATGAATTGAACCAACTTCTCAATTTTTCTGAAATCACTAAAGCGAATTTCGAAGTCTGCTATAACTGCCCTAATTTTGTCGTGTACCTACTTCGGAGAAATGAAATTGTAGGTAGGATGTTTTTCCATATGATACTTGATGTTTACAAATTTTTCAAATTATTTCTTCTCTATGTCAACTATTATAGATTCTGTTCGACTTTGAAATGCTGCCATAGAGCTCATCATTTCTGTTAATGTTTTATTCTTGCCTTGTAGATTCAGATTTAATGCACTCAATTTTTCAGTAAAATCGGCCAAGAAAGCTAAATCACATTGCCAGTCTAAATCACGCAATTGTCGACAATCATCACCCCTTTCATCAAGATATTTTCTTTCAATCAATTCTCAATTTTCTATCACTTTCTCCAACAGATCTCGAAATCTTTGCAAAAACTTGCTTTGGCTCAACCACCTTACGTTAGTGTGCAATGCGAATTCTGGTTCCTTATCATCTAATTGCTGTTTAAAGAGTTGCCTTTGGAGAGATTTTCTCTTCATGGAATTTACAATTTTAAAAGAAATATCCATCACATTTTTCGTGTTTAATCGCTTACTAGCCAATACTTGTTAATTAATTATGCAGTGGTAGCTAATGAAGTCTGGAAAATCTTCGTCTTTGTGACAACAAGCAATAAAACCATTATGAGTATCTGTCATTGCAGGAGCTCCATCAGTTGTCATTGATACGATCTTTTGATACGTTCTTCATTGTTACATTGATACGTTCTTCTTTGGCCGAGAAATCTTCGAAGACTATCGAAGATTATTGAAGATCGTAATGAAGAAGTAACAAAAATACTTAGCAGTTCTACTTGAGATCAACCTGTGTACTAGACATCATACTCAGCAGTTCTTCTTTGGCTGAGAAATCTTCGAAGACCATCGAAGATTATCGAAGATCGTAAAAAAGAAGAACGAAAGAAGTAATTGTGCAGTATCAGTGATATCTGTTGACTAGTCAAATTGAAACGAAAAAGCAACGCATATGACGATATCTTTTTGCAGTTGTTCGTTTAAGTTTTTTTATTGTTTCTATACGGCGCATCACAGTATTTCGAGATTGACACTTGACACATGCCCCTCTACCGCAACCTATACGCTTCCCGCTTATTGGTCATTGCGCGCTGAAAACAAAACACTATACTGCGTAGAAAAGAGCATAAATATCGTGACGGAACAGCGATTGAAAATGATACAAGATGATGCGACAGTAGTTGATATTTACATTGCGCAGTCTGGTCTAATTATTTATATTTTTTGCGTGGCCACGATCGACTGGACTAACAGTCGAGATCGACCGGTTGGCCACCACTGACATAGACCACTTGTTATTACGCCTCTGGATTTTGTATAATAATTTCAATACGTCTACCGTAAGTGATAAGTGATCAATTCCAATAAATTAGCTACATATTCTACAGCGAATAATTAGATACGAAGATGGAACGGTTGGGTGTGTTCTCCTAAATTTGCATCACATTACAATGACACATATTCATTCTGTCCCCATTGTGCTAACGGCTGACAAACAATGTTCCAGCTAGAGTTCTGGAAAGTGATGAATGTGCCAACTTCAAACTGAAATGAAGAATAAGGAAGCAGAGAAATGGATCTTAATGCATTCCTAACGTTATTCACAAGTTTCTCAGACCAGATGTGTGGCGAGGAGTATTATCTGGAAAATGTATTACGCAGTGCGAGGAAGGTTGGCAGACTTAAATAATTCAGTGATGAATGTATTGAAGATAGAAATGTTCTAATGACTACCAGAAAAAGACTTGTTTCTGCGTAATTATTTTCGTAATCTCACTAGAAAAAAGCAATAGAATTTTTATCAGACATTTTGAGGTAGCATATTATCTAAAATAATGGCAATGTTGCGAATGTGACTGACTTTTCGAGTTTATGGAGGTCGAAATGTCTGCAAATCTCCTCTTTCTCAAACGTGGGTGTCTCGTGAAAGCCGGAAAACATAATTGAATATAAGGATGAAAATTCCACCATTTCTAAAAAGTAATATGCCTACACGTTTTACTGGTCGGAAAGAAGGCAGAAGAACACAGAAATATGAGAACACAGAAAGATTTTTCGGGCAAAAAATTTAATAGAGCTATTTCTTGGAACGAGCCGAATCGATATCTTGAAAGGAGCAATTTTTGGAGAAATGAGATATCAAATCATTCGATACTTCCATAGAAGAAACCTCTGTGAAAAAATTCATACTAGAAGTAGAAGTTAAAAGGGTATTTGTTAGTTAAAATATTAACTGAATTGCGAGAATGGTGGTGACAATTCGATACTAAATTATGATATTTCTTGTTATGGGTTAGTTTTGTATCTACCTCTGGCTCGTACTAATGCTCTGCCTTTTTCTCCATTTCTCAAAATTTGCGATGACTGAGCATTTTCATGGTGTCATTGACATATTTGGATGAGAGCCAAGTGACATCACGAGGGCTCTTGCCTATCTGCTTTTTAGGTATAAGATTTTCGTATAACATTGTAAACTTTCATTTTAGTTGCCACATGGAGTAACATCGCTCCTATGTATTGCTTTGGATTCAGATTATAATTACATAAGCAAATTTTGTTGTATTCTTTCTGCCTTTAAATACAGGAAAATTACGTCACGAGAAATTCATGATTTTTTGATCTAGCCCCGTCCTTCTAACAGTTGGTCACATTTGTGAGACTGCCCTCATGTAGTGTGACTTCACACGTTCTGTAATAAATAGTCACCTCTAAGGCGAACCAGTTGGCTCAAATATCCCAATCCGGAGAGGACAAACGCTGTAGCCTGAATGTGTCGACTTCCTTTATATGAATCTCTATTTTTGTTGTTTTCCATCTCTAGGTTCGTACAATTTGAAATTTCGGCACTATTTCGGCATTCTGAGGAGAGTCAATAAGCCCGAAAACGTGGCAACCGGTGTTCCAATTGCGGGATATGCCGATAATGTTCACCTCTAATGAATAACTAATGAATATTTAATTGAACGCAATGTTGGTGTTTACTTGATGTAAATCCATTATAATTGAATATAAACTTAAATTCAAACACTTGAACTCAAAACACTAGCATGACGCGTTTCGTCGTTACTAACGACTTCTTCAGATGGTTACAGAATAATTATGATTAGGATTCTTCTGATAAAATTATTCTGTAAGCATCTGAAGAAGTCGTTTGTAACGACGAAACGCGTCATGCTATGTAGTCAATAAAGTGTAAATCATAAGTTCAAGTGTTTGTTAAGTTAATATTCAATCGAAACGAATGAAACTGAAAATAAAGTTGATAATCAATTTCTACCTTTGCCATATATTCCAATTCTATCGAAAACCTAAAAAATTTTCTCAAAAAACATAACATAACAATATGTCATAAAGGACATAATTTGCTACAATGTGTCTTTAGTAAACTCAAGAGCATCATACCAGACAACAAAAAGACACACTATATATCAGATATCTTGTCAGGAGTGTATACAAGACAGAGCAGCCAACACAAACATAATGGGCTAAATGGTCACAAATATGATCACAAGAACATCACTGCATTAAAAAAATCGAACAAGCATTGAAGCATAGATTTGACTTCACCAAAACAAAAATCCTAAAATCCGAATATAACAAGAGAAAACGAGAATATCATGAAATGATGTTTATTAAAAAAACCCGGATGCCATTAATGGCAAGATAGATATAATAGGACTTAGTAAAATCTATAACAACATCCTATGCGCATAGTGACACAGGAGAAACAGATGTAGTGAAACGAAAATTAGTGTCTGTTCGAATGTGAATGTAATCGTATAGATAAGTATGAAAAGTAACATAATTTTTTAATAAAAGTGTCATTACTTGAATCCTTTCGGCATTTGAATATTGTTTCATATTGTAGTAATAAGTATTGTTTTGTTTAGGGGAAAGTGGGGTAATTGGGAAAGGCGGGAAAATAGGAACAGTTGAATATCAAATACTTTTCCCAGCACTACACCGGCCGCGTTCCCTAAGTTCTCTCGCAGAAATGTAAAGAAAAATTCGCGCGCATCCTGTCACGGATAGTCAAACAACATTATTTCGTATTTTCACGATGTTGTTCGTATGTAGAAATCGATGTAATGAGCATATGAGCCTAAAGACGACACATATTGTTAATATCTTTCATGTAATATCGGTTTTTAGATTTTACAGTACCTAGCTTTAAAATCATTGAAGATAATATTGCAAGTAACGTCCATTTAGATTTGAGTTGCCTAATTCGGGTAATTAGGAACGGTGTCAGGAGGGTAAATGTGAACGTTCCCAATTACCCCTATGAACTGATTAATCTTGTATAAATATTCTAACACTACAAATTGTTCTAGATGCCTCGTCATTACAAAAGAAAAACCACACCTAGATATAAATAGGATATATAGGGTATATATATATATATATATATATATATATATATATATATATATATATATATATATATATATATATATATATATATATATATATATATATATATATATATATATATATACCAAGAAACCCAATAATTTATTTCTGAAAATATAAATAAAATGGTTCAAGATAGCAATGAATATGAATATATTATGATATATATATATATATATATATATATATATATATATATATATATATATATATATATATATATATATATATATATACAGTGGCGGATATATTAATCTTTTTGGCCCCTGGGCCACCCATGACGTAAACATATTTATAAGATGAATAAATGTGTATTAGGAATTATCTATTTATAACAGGGTCATCGCTTTTACGTTTCTATGTATGTACTTCACGCGACTACTAATTCCAGCATCTTCCTTGACATCCTGAAGCAATAAAAATAAAGGGATTACCACCGGCCTGACCTTTAATATACGGTAGGTGAGAAATTACTACGCTTCCTGTTCAAAGTAAGCGTCTTTGTATACTGAAATATGGAAATTTTAGGTTAGCTTCCATGAGAGCTTTGCATACTTGATGAGCTTCCATTACTCTATAGCAAACCGCAAAAATAAATTATTCCAGACAAATTAAATGTGAATTTTCTGACTCCTAGTAGTCATATTTAGAAAACAATATTCTTCTAAAACCAACGCAAAAGGCAGAGGTGTATATATGGTAGAGGAACAAACTTATACTTTTTTATCGGCGTTCATTGAAGAGTTTAGATAATATAAGTATATTCAATGTACTCTATCTCTGTACTTTTTGAATTTCAATACTGATTTTGTTTGAAATGCATCAAAACGATACATAACTGAGATTGAATTCTCGCTTACTACTTGGTGAAACATGATCAAATAAAAATTTGAATCAAACTCTTGGCTTAATGTTTCACAAATATCAATTCATCAATACTTGTTAAATATCAAGCCAAGAGTTTGATTCGATTTTCTATTTAAAAGTTTACATATTAATTGTAATTGTTTTCTTCATAAAAGATCCCCACAGAAATTATCAATCTCCTCTGCAAGCATTGACAACTATTTCGACCTTCAGTAGGTACACTTATCAACGTTTCTGTCTATTCATTCGTATTCTTGGTTTCAGATTTCGTAAAGGATAAAAGACGCTCCCATGGCGAAGAGAAGATAAAATCCCCGAATGCGTTAAGTTCAAGTGAAAGGCGTAAATAATGCTGGCACTTTGCATGGGATTTCGTTTGTATGCTTAATCTCCAATTTTGTCAAAAAAATTTGTCAACATCGCTTTGATGAAGTATCACCAGCGGTAAATTGCCTTCCTTATGAGGCCTCCGTATTAGGAAGTTAGTTTTCACTTAATTTTTTCTGTGATGAAACTATTTATTCACATCCTCGAATTGAGATAAGTTACAGATTGAGAATCGCCTTGATAGTAGACTTGTGTAGTTTCAGAGAGACCTACTTTCGAAGAACGCACTCCCAAAGAACTGCGCTATATGAGTTCCAGTTCCTTAGATTCAAGTTTGTATTTGTAGATCCTTTCCAGTGAATTGATATTTCGCCAGAGTGAGTGAGATCTTGGCATTGTTCAAAATGTATGAATTATCTGCATGCGCTCAATGTGCGTCTCTCTCGTCGTTTAGATAGAGAAGTGTGCTGATCGAAAGCGAGCGAGAGGCATGGCATCTTTCAAGAGTTCGAAATGGGAGCTGAAGAACTGAAAAATGCTTCCTATTTACTTATGAACTTACGAACGCAAAGAAATGGTAACTATTACCCACATGATTACCGTGTAGCAAATCCGAATATCAAATTTTCCAGAACAGAGAGTTCATCCGGTAGGAGGTGTTTCCTCTTTAGAGAGGATTTCATCTATTTTCTCATGGAGGTTTTTATTTTTACTAGAATTTTTGCTACCTCTTTCGGAGGGCAGGCATCAAGCTCAAAACACGTGACAACGGCTGCTTTCTGGTTTTATGTGTCCTTATTTTATACTGTCCAATATTTTGCCCATATTGGACAATTTAAATGAACTTCTAATAATCAAGTTTCGTTTTAGTTTTAAGGTTATTTCCATCTCTCTGTCAGTCGGGAAATAAAATCTTCTATTGTAAATTTTGTTGAACTTATGTATAAGTGTAACAATGAACTTCTCACTCAACTTGATAATAATGTAGCTAAAGGTAACCTCAATACTTTTACCATAAAAAAACGATCTATTCAATTTGATGACACAATTCACGAATCCGTTCTGACCAAGGTGTCCGAAAATTGGGACCTCGGTATAATATTCGATCAGAAAGTCATTTTTGTACCTCGTATACCTAAATGAAACAATTTCAACAGCATTTTAAAACACTAATATAATTATCCATTACACTAGTAAAGAACAAATTGCTCACAAGCATCTTTTAGAATTAATACAAAGAACATTCCTGAAATATTTAGTGTAGATGAAAAATTACGTTTATCCCGCCAGAGGATATAGCCAGACTGGTCTGTTAAATAGGTTTGGGACTAAATAAATCTCTTGAAGTTGGCAAAAACTTGTTGCCTCTGAAGTTTCTGTATAACCTCTTACATGGTTATACGGACTATATGTCCCCCATTCTTGTTTCTATAGACTTCCATATGCCTAGACTCAATTAACGCCCTCATAAAATCACCTATAAGATATATGTAGGAATTCGTTATTTGAATGGGTGTCTCAAAGCAGTGATGCTAACAATAAATCATTGGCTTTCATTAGTCAAATTTACTTGGAATATCTTGATGTATATTGAATTTTGATTGTAGTGAATTATTGAATGACAATTATATATTCTCATGTCTTACATATTGTTATTATTTCTGTTGTAATTTAGTTTTTTTATTACAAATTAATTTTGATTATAGTGAATTATTGGATGACCTTTATATATTCTCATGTCTTACATTATTATTATTTCTGTTGTAATTTGGTTATTTTATTACATAGTGAATTTTGATTATAGTGAATTATTGATTGACCCTTATATATATTCTCATGTCTTAAATTATTATTATTTCTGTTGTATTTTAGTTTTTTGATTTTTGAGGTTTTGTATTATATTATTAGGTGTTATACTAATGTATATTTGACCTACCTGCAAATGCACAGTGACATACAGTCTGGTATGACGACGATACAACACTAGCTATAAGAGATAAAGACCTGAGTAAGTTGGAAATGGGAGCAGCGGGGATAGAGAAGGAGACAGTTGGATGGTTCAATGCCAATAAACTTTATTTGAATGGGTGGAAATCTCGCACAGTTATTTTTGCTACATCTAGAAGAATGCCTCCTGGCCGTGCAAAGTTTCTAGGAATGTATATTGAGAGTAGACTCTTGTGGAAAAATCACTGTTCCCTTTTAAAAATATAAATAACAAAGTGCAATATATGCAATACGTACAGTTCGAAAAATAATCAGTCACAGTGCAGCTTTACTGTCTTATCATGCCTTATTCCACTCAAGATTGTTATATGGTTTAGAATTGTGGGTCACTTCCTGTTATCCTCAGGAGGTGCTTCTAGTACAGAAGAGAGCCATCAGAGCCTTGGAAGGTGTGAACTCTATAACGCACTGTAAATCCTTATTTATTAAAAAGCAAGTCCTCACATTAACAGCTGAACTCATTACAAAACTGGTAACAGAAGTGGTAAACCATTCAGATTTGTATACTACAAGATACCAAACCATATCATATAATAATAGGAGTATGAATATTATGAACTCAAGGTTACAAGTCACAGAAGATCATTAGGAGTTGTATTTTACAATAAATTACCTAGAAACTGAAGAGAATTAGACTAAAAAATTATCAAGATGAAACTAAATAATTATTTACTTCAAAATCCTCCTTACGAAATAGATGATTTTGAAATTTCGTTGGACAACTAACATTTTTAAATTTTTTGTGACGACTTGAATATGATGTAATTTAAATGAAGTATTATTATAATTTGAAATATTTTCTGTGCCTAGGGATTCAAAATTAAACTTCGCCTTCAAAGCCATTCCATGCTTACACACAACTTTGTAATTTTCTAATTATCATGTATGTGAGTGAATAATCTCGAGTTATGTAAAAAATTGAGTAACTCATTTTTTGCAATCTCTAGAATCAAGAACATCGTACCTAGCAACTGTGTTATGAATGTGTATTAGTCTTGTATATAGTCATCTAAATTATAATATTCTGCTGTGGCGATGCTCTACAGAAATAAATAGGGTGTTTATTACACAGAAGCGAATACTTCGATTAATATTCAATATTCATCAGCGAACATCTTGTAAACCTATCTTCATTAATAATTACATACTCACCTTACCGTGTTTATATATTTATAGATGTTTGTTATATGTTAAAGAAAATGAAGATAGGTTTATTAAATTGAATAGTAATCATGAGTATTCAACAAGGAACAGTGATGTGCTACTTATTCCTATACATAAAACAGCAAAATTTGAGCACTCTCTGTATTGTCAGAGTATTAAAATTTTCAACCATTTACCATCGAATTTGAAAGTACTGAAAGCTCATTTGTTTAAGAGGAGAGTTAAATCTCTGCTCTCAACAAAGGCATACTATAGTGTGGCAGAGTACTTCGATGATTCGAATGTAGGCAATAATGTATGAATCAATTTTGTGTTTGTATATTTTTTCGACAAAAATGTTCTTCACCATGCGAAATTGTCTCAAATGCTTAATATCTCTGACGAAATTTTTTTTCTTTTCTTTTCAATCAAAGTTGTATATTATTGTAAATATGAATTTAACCAAGATTTTTGTTTGAACCAATATTTTTGCTCGAGGGCTGAATGGAAGATCAGACTCCAAACTGAATTCGGTCATTTTTCTTAGTTGTAATTATTGTTTCAATTGAAATGAATGTAATTTTACAATGTAAGGAATGTTTGTCAATAAATTTATCTTATTAGTTTTATTATAATTATTTAACTATACGAAAATAAAGGTTTGTCATAAGTGAAATCACGAAAAAAAATCAATATTGTTCAGTTTGAAGGAAGTTGAGGTTTGAATTGAAAATTAAAATTGAGGATACACATGGAAATGAGCAAAGGAAATAATTCGTCAAATACTGATATTCAATTGAACTATTTATATATAAAATAATTTGTACACAATAAATAATATTGATCGTTAAAACATTTAGACTCTTCACATATCAAGTCTTCGAAAGACTAAAACTTTTGATCACACTTTTCGTTTAGTTCCAACTGAGTTCATTCCTCACTGACGTCACATTTAGTAATAATTGTCAACTCTCCAGATACACTTGAATTGCAAACAAATGACGGTATAAAACAGCTATCACGTGTTATTGTTCGGAGGGTCGCTTGGTTCTCTATCTAATGCCGTGTCGCCGGCCGCCTCCAGAAGCATCGCCTTGGCCCGCTGCTCCCACAACGTTTTATTTTTCTCTATATTTCGCGTGTTGCTGGCTATTTCTGCATCCGGTTTGCCGTATTCGGGGGGATTGGCGTAGGGATCGTAGCCAAGCACTGAAAGCATTGGCGCTATATCCGCCATATCGCGGACGACGTCGTCAGGTATGTTGCCAACCCATTTGGTGAGGGCCTCCAGATTCACGGGTTTTATTACTTGGTCGGAAGATCTCTCAACTCTGCAACAAAAATTAATGATTAGATGAACCAGTTACTACTGGTGAAGAATAAATTTTGAAAGTATATAATATATAGTTAATTCTATAAGAATTATACAAATATCAACTAGTATTGGCATTTGCTTGGTACAATTCCTAAATAAAATATAAGATAATGAAGAATATAAGATTATTACAGGGGTGATCAATAGAAACCTTTCTGCAAGTAATGAATGTGACAATAGCTTATCTCTGAATGTGCAAAAATCTAACCTCATTGTTTTGGGTACAAGTGAAACCCTCAAAACCAATAAAGTACAATGAGGATATAACTATGAAGATTAATGAACCAAAAATTAGAAGAGTATTTAAATTATTTCTATATATATATATATATATATATATATATATATATATATATATATATATATATATATATTTAATTGAAACAGTAAAATATTCAGGCATTATGTTAGACGAAAAATTGAGCTTCAATGATCATGTTGATTTCATATCATCTAAGACTTATAAAAAAATCAATTTTTTGAACAGAATAGGAAAAACCTGTCGTCATATGTGAAATTTCTGTTGTTCAAATCAATAATAATATTGAATATTGATCCACAGTGTTATTTGGATTGACTAAAGAAAAAATTCAACAATAACAAAAGTTACAGAATAGAGCCTTGCGAAAAAATTTAAAGTGCAATAGGTATAGCCCTATTAAAATTATGCTGAACTCTTTGGAACTAATGTCTGTTGAACAAATAATACTCTTTGCGTCATATATATTCATATTTGAAATAAAGAATCAGTTGCTTTCATGTAATGTAATAAAAAATGTAACATATGTCAGTGATGTGCATGGGTATACCTAATATTAGAAATACAGTTTTTATATCCAAAGTGTAAGCTCTCTAAATCTAAAAATAGCATATACTATGACGGATTTAAGGCTTTCAATAATTTACCAAATATATTGAAAACTAGTACTAGTATTAAGATATTTAAGCGTGATCTAAGAAAGTATATTTCAAATAACGAAATAGGTATGTAATTAAAAATTGACAGTTCAAAATATGTAGATTTTTGTGTAGCTTCAGCTAAATAAATATTATTATTATAATTCAAACAATCGAAATTTTGATTTGCACTTTAATGTGTGAATATTATAAAAGTGTAAATTAAAAATTTAAGTTCTTGATAATGCCGTAAAAGGCGAAACTAGTCGAATAAAGAATTTGTTCAGTCAGTGTTTTTAGACAAGTATTTATTATTACCTCTCATTTAAATATGAACTATCACAGAGTTGATTCATCGTCCATTGAATTTAAAAATTTAAGTGTTTGAATCATCTTATATTTAATAATAATGGATTTGCACCAACTGGGGCCAATACTATTCAATATTTGAAAGAAGTTTTATTTCAAGTGACGATTCTTTCAATCATACAGAGCAATTTGTTGATAGGCTCCTAGTTCTGGGATACATTTTAGATATTTATTTATAAGTTCTGACACTACATCAAAAATCATTGTGGGGTACTTGTCTACATTTACATGTTTATGAGAAAAAATTGTACCGGTTTATTGCTTGGTTATTCTCAATATATTTCATCCCATTATGACTCTTGGAAAACCTCCTTGTTTTCAAGATAGTTACAGGACAAATCAATTTTGTAAAAATCGAAATCGATAATCCTGTTTCGCATTACTTGGAAGCAACGATGCCTGAATTCTGGAAGATTTACAATACTGCGACAAGAATTGCAATGTGGTTTGGTGCAGGGATTCGTCGAGGTGGGAAATATACTTGTCCTGCTCGCTGCCTAGACCTTAACCCTCTAGTCATCTTCATATAGAGATCCCTGAAGTCATTTGTTCAAAATACCTCAGTCGAGAATTTGGACGATTAGCGAAAACGACCCTGTTGTGTTTTAAGTTTTTGTAGTCGATGACGACAAGATTGAATGCTTGGAGATTGGAGCTAGACACTTTGAACATTTATTTTAAATTGATGAATTTGCTAAATTTGCAAATTTCGGTATGCAATTAAGAAACAAGAGATTCTCCAATATTGTATCTATTCAAAGAGAATTTTCATCATGTCCTTAGAATAGGTCGAATAACCTCTATAATTTTTTCTGCATGCTCACCTAACACCCAGTATAAAGCGTGAGATTGGTAACAATATTTTTTAAGCATATCAGGACACATGGTTTTAGATTTTCTATTTTTTGTAGAAAATTTGCTATTTCAACTACTTGTACATTCTACATATATGAAAGGTTATTATTATGTAAAGAATCTTTGCTTTTATTTGCAGAGTCCTTATCCAGAGAATGGAGAATTCGTCACGACCAAGCGTCGGTGTTGTTTCAATCTTCACGTGTAAAATCGCATCACATCTCGGGGTTTTGTCAGCCGTGACTATTTGTTTAGTTAACTATCTCATTCGAAAAGAAAACACATCTAGATTTTCCATGTAATTGCATTCATTCCCTTCAATGTAATTATTCCGTTTAATTCTGGAGAAATTTGAAAATTTAAGTCGATAGAAAACAAAGCTAGGGCGCATTAAACATTTAGTATTGAGAGGGGGTTGTTCGAAAAAAATAACAATAAAATTTAGGAGACATCTTACTAATATAAAACAAAATGAAAAAACTTAATTTTTAAATAATATTAATGTAATCACCTAATTGAGACAGAATTTTTCACACCACGTAGTGAAACATCATTACGATAAATCAAGATAATCATAACGAAGAGATGAAAATTGGAATAAAATTTACTACATTTATGATTTCACTGCAATGAAATAATTAATGTGTTCAACAGAAATAAACATGTTTTGACCTATGAACTCATTATCAATACTGAGACCTACCACAGATGAGTATTATAAGCTATTTTCCCATTAGTTTATCTTCTAAGTAGCTCCAAATGAAAGTCTCGAAATATGCCGACTGCTTATTTCTATACAACACAGTAATTAATACAATACACTAAAACCTTACAGTTGTAGTTTTTGAACCCATTTTATATTGGAATGAAAAGCAATAAACTGAATAGTTTTATGAAGTCATGTGACGATTAATACTTCTAATATCTATCGAACTTATAAAATGAACTCCATCATATTATCAGATAGAGTTACTTTAACTGAAATTTTCAATGAAAAAATTATTTCTTGCAGCATTTGAATATAAAATTCAATAATACTTTGATGTAACGAATAATATTTGAATAAATTGTTGAAACATAAATTAAAAAATGGGAATCTATTACATTACAAAGTCTGAAATGCTCCACCAAAATGAAATTGTACCAAATACCATGAATACAGGAATCTGTAACAACATTAAAGTTTTGCTAACTAATTCGAATTAGAATTTGACGAGGCAGAAATCTGTTGGTAATTCACGTTAATAATTAATACCAGCATTCGCCACATATTTAAAGCGTGGCAATGATGTTATATTGTTTCATTATGAACCATTTGAGATCAAAATATCATTAAATTGGGTGTACGACAGAAATAATGAATGATATATGGCTTACTCGGAAATCGCTTTAGTACAACGAGAAAATATTAAAAGCTTTGAAAATATACGTAGGCGTATTGAATAATGAAAAATGAAATTTTAGAGTAGTTTTCGATATCGAAACATATCATGGCGTTATTTGAATGAATAGAAATCATTTGTTACATATGACCTATGGATAACTTCATTCTGAATTATAATCCAGTTTATTCCACATATACATGTGGAACAGCGTATATGATAATATTCTGAATAAAACAAACTTATTTTTGTCATAATTCAAATAAAACTAAGTTGTTTTTCCGATTTTCACTATAATTAATTAAAAAAATTAATGAAACATGACAATATCGTTTCGCCAACACATCTGGCTTCATCAGATGTTGATGATAAACTGAGCTATTTTATTGTGGACTCCGCATATTTATCCTGAAGTGCGTGGGGTGGGAATGACCATAGAACCCTGTCCTTCTTTTACAAAGGGATGACTATAGAACATATGTGTTCTGAATTGTGGGGGATGACCATAGAATACTTTTCTTCGATTGCATTTTTACTGGAATAAATTTAATAATGGAGAATTATTGATTAAAACTTGATCATTTAATAAACTGTTCGATTTCTTCCTCTTATTGATTTCCATGGCTTCTAACAGGGTTAGTTTATAAACTTTTCGCTTTGTATGCAATATTTTAAAGTTGTTGTCGAAGACATGGTTCTCTTCTAAAAGATGTATTGCATACGAAGAATCGGTTCTATTTTTTGCAAAGCATCTTTGGTGTTCAGATATTCTAAGGTTGAAATTCTTACCAGTTTGGCCAACATATACTTTGGGACGAGAGCTGCAACTTCTCAAGTTCCGCAATAATGAGTTCTAAGTGTGAAAACATATTTCTATTGAATCAACAATCTCTTACAAACCGGAAAAAATTATAAAAAAAACTTATTTAAATAATTGTATTATATGGATTTACTATATTTGGATGGAGGAATTCAATATTCGATGTGGATTTAGCCCTTAACTTAACTTATGTAAAGAGATTGTCAATTCTAAAATTTAGGTTATGACTACACGGTAGATTGCCCTGAAGAGGAATTGAATAAATTCGAAAGCTTGGCCTCATAAAAAAGAGTTAAAAGTCCTCTAAAAACCAGTATACTCAATACAGAAACTCTTAATTCACATATTTCAGAAATATTTCAAATTGAACTCTCATGGAGCTGTCTACACAAATGTCAACGAGAACGAGAATCTTTCGATAGTGAATATTAAGTGTGTTTCGAAAAATCATCGAACTTGTTGAATGAAAATAAGATACAATTGTTTCATCTTTATTATGAATCATCAGTCTTATTTAATCAATCAATCAACAATCGATGACTTTCAAAACGCCCCCAGGTCCTTTATCCGAATGAGGAGGACATTAGTTCGTGAACTATTCAAGTGAGCTCCCTCTATCGAAGAAACGGAATATGAATCTGAAATGCTGAAGAGAGTTTACACGTCTGTATATATACACAAATATAAGTCTGCATAATTATTGTATGAAAGAAATCAATTGATACGATTGAAATTTCATATAATAAATAATAATAATACATACTTGTGAAATAATTCTTACATATATAGCACGAACTATATGTATTATGATTTCAAATTCCATTTTTTTTTATAATAAATTCAATTGACATAATTATTTTTAAAAACATTTCACAAACAAGATTTTTGTGAGATTTAAAACGCTCAAAAATCGATTGTTCTTGCAACATTAAACGGACGTGAAATTGAAATGAAACCGCAGGCATATTCCCTCCGTTTACCGCGAACCATTTGAAGGCACGAGTTTTACCGCCGGAATAACGCTTTTAGTTTTTTTTTCAACCGAAGAGTAAATTTCAATTAATCCTCCAATTTTGCTAGACCCCAATTTGCATAGATATCTCTTCACAAGTAGGTACGGTTGCCGTGGCATTGATATAATGGGTGCAACTCCCCAAGTGATAAACCATTTTACGGTCAGAGGATGTACTGGCCGTAACTTGAAACGATTTGGGATAATGGAAATTGCATCTGAAATTATTGGACGTCTCTTATTTGGATCAGAATATGCGAGAACGTGTCCAATTGGGAATCTAATTAAAGCAAATCACTGTTGACTTAGTTCTATGATTTTACTACATATTAATTGGCACCATATGATATATTAAGTTGATTCGAAACAAAAACAACCAATAACTTGGGATAAAAATAGATAACGAGGAATCTTCAATTGAGTATATGGTTTTATATTTAACATAACAGATGGTACTCTAGTCTATAGGTTCATGGTACAGCAATGTGAGGAAAAATAAGAAAAAAAACAACTAACTTTCTGCAACAGAACGAGCACTTTTAGAAAGGAATATGCATAGAAACGCATATATACAACTAAACGCCTATATGCAACTTGACAAGGTACTGAAATAAATTGAAAAAACAACGGTGGCCATTATTATCTAGCGGGTCATTCAATAAATTACTGGATTTTTCCTGTTCTGTTATTCATCTCCAGGACTTTCAGAAAACTGAGTCCGAAGTCCAGTTTGATCAATATCATCCAACATATACCCGAACCAATATTGATATATATATATATATATATATATATATATATATATATATATATATATATATATATATATATATATATATATATTATTTAGTTTATTTTTATCTAGTTTATTTTTTTTAAATTCTAAACCATATTGTATTTTCCCACTCAGTAATTGGCTCTAGCTGTTGAGTGGTGTATTTTTAAATAAATAAATATATATTGGTTCTTTTACATATTGACCAATATATAACAATGCCACAATTTGTCCTATAGATTCCCGGCCTCTTCAATGAAATTTCTGTTATCTTAATCTATGGATTCTGTGTTCTGATTCACTTCGTTAGATCTGAACAATATTTTAATATTTGGTGGCCAGAATAATTCAACGATTTCAACTTTTCACTAATACTTTTTCCTCCCCAAAATATTATCAATGCAATATGTTCATATCCATTAATATGTTCTAACTGTTTTATGAATTAAAGTTGACTGAGTGAGTGTTTGTTTAATATACTAAATAAAAACACTTTTGATTCTTCCGAGTTATGTCCACCGCAGACTTTCGTATACATGGGAGATATATTTTTCTTTAAGTATTCTTTGTTGAACAAAATGTGATTTCTGGTCGTTTTGAACTTGAGGAGTGTTCGTTTATGAAAAAGAGGAGTTTTTCGTTGCTTGTGTTCTTAATAAAGTTGATTGAATGTTTGATTGAATGTTCGCTGATCTCTTGGTGAAACATTGTTTAATATATTAAATAAAAACCTTAATACTTGACAATTGTTTCGGGGTGTTACCCCATTTTTCTCAGTTTAACTTTTGAAAATGGGGTAACACCCCGAAACAATTGTCAAGTATTTATTATAAATTTTGTGAAACCAAGCTTAGTGTTTTTATTTGATATCTTGAATAATTATTTGTTGACTCCCATGAAAAATTATATGATTACTCGGCATTTGTTCTAGGTTCCTATTTATATTATTGGCTGTGTTTTACTATATATAGTAGAAAGTTCGTAACTTCGTTGCTTCGTAATTAATTTTTCTATTATTGTCCAATGATCTCAATCATCTATATCTACTAAGTTCATTCTTTTTACGTTGAAGTAGGTAATGTAATATATTCTGTTTATTTAATTGTATAAAATAATTGTTTAAGATATATTGATCAGTATCCAGTTTCTTGATATGGTATTTAGACGCTAAGAATATTCGTATAATTTCAATTAAAAAACGGACCAATCATGGTATTTCTCAATTATCGAAAAAAAATTAAAAAATATATCAAAAACGGATAATAATCATAAAATGATTAATTTCCGAAGCATTCAATTCAGAAAATAAAATAAGTGAGATAATCTAGAGAATGTGTTTTAAGTGAGCCCGATTTTCGATGGACTAAAGCGGATAACCTCAATTACCTCGAATTCCCTAAATATTACCCGGAACATCGAAGAATGCGAAAATTACACCGCTAGGAACCGGAGTAGATATTTAGTCTTGAGCGACGCATAATTCGAGGAGGAAATTTATTTAAACAAGGGAATGGCGGTTGCCTCTTGTAAACTCACCTACGACGTATCCTGTAATTAGGTAATTTACCACTCTGAATTATGCAGAGAACAGTGTAGATGGCTTGCCACACGCAACGTTCGTACAGGTATCCTTGTTTCAGCACTTTGGGTACAACTAATCTACCACGAAGATTACCGCACCTCAGTGGGATATACGTCCGGCGAATATTTATTGAGTTTCATAATAATACTATGTTAGTTAATAGACATATCCCGCAGTCTGTTTCTTGGGAACACCTAAAGATGACGCTGTCTGATATACCAAACGTACGAAAGCTGTGTACACGACTATAACTGCAATGTACAAACTACTTCTATTGACTATTAACTGGCAGTTTTATTAACAATATTACATAGTTATTTAGATCAATTTACATAATTACTCAATAAACGTGACTTTTTTGAAGATTTTTTATTTTTGAAGTGGAAATATATACTTTTTACGGTCATCTGTAATAATATGGATGAGTTTTTCAACAGCAGAACACAATAGGGAAATCATATCAAGGAAATATATGTAAGATTTGAATATGTCGCCATTTGTGTAGTGGATTGTTGGCAATCCTGACGAGCAATAATTTGACAGTCGAGAGTTTAGGGTTACAGTGTTTTATTTCAGTATTACGAAAATATTGAAAGTGATTAAGGATGAAACGATATAATTATTGTTTATTTCATCGTGTCGATATTTTACTATACGATAAAATTTCGTTTATGATCCAATTTTGGTGGATACGGTATCGATTCAAAAAGTACTAGATTTGGAAAGAAAGTATCGAGCGAGTCATTAAATTCACTCGTAATACACTCATAATTTCACTCGAAATGACTCGTCCACACTCATGATGTTTAGGGAAAATCTTGATATTAGCGTATCGATACCCATACGAGTCATATCTCAAGTCAAGAACTACCCTTAATCTCAAGGTATCGATATTGTGACAGATTTGCCCTGAAGCCGCCTCTATGGTTTATGGACGTTTCGAGAAATGACGAAACTGTTGAAAACCGTCGTAGGCACAACCAGAGAACTCTTCTCGGACTTCATTTCTATGTTCATCCATCTGTCACTCTCTCTTCGCTGGGAAATCAACAACAACCACGTGTTGAATAGTTCGCTCTTTGCAAATAATCATAAATATAATTCTAAATACTAGTGTCGTTTAATATTTCCACTCATAGAATAATATATCATAATCGTTATAAAGTGTTTATAGTTGTTCACTGTTAGTCTTATAACTTAGTCAAATAAGATGATTTAGACAGACCCAATCTGTAGGTCACTCTTGAAGCAGTGGTTGTCCAAAATAAATCGACCGAATGCAAATATCGAATAAGTGTGTGAGAGTTGGTAAAAATCACAAGACGTCGATTCGGAGTCGTGAACACGAATTGCACATTTCAAGAATCTCTTTGCAACATAAAGTTACATAGAGTAAAGTATTTTTACCATCACAAAATTCAATTGATACAACTGAAGCCTAATGACGATGCTCGGCGAAAAAAGTTCGATGAATGGGTTATCGAACCTGAACAAGTAAATTTAAGCGTTGAAGCACCTTTTTATCTTGACGGCGTTGTTAATCTCTGAAGTTGCTGTTCAAGGGGGTTCAGAAGTTGCACGATTATCGAAAAACAAATGCATTTTAGACAGCAGTCATCGTTAGTTAACACTTTGTTTGAGAAAGTGGATAAGAGAATATCAATTCTTTCAATACCTACCCGATATCGTGACATCATAATTACCTTTAGATGAACTCTTCCTGCCAAAAAAAATAGATGATATTGATGAAGCCCGATGTGGTTCAAACAAGACGGTACTATACACGCAAACAACTCAAAAAAAAAAAAAAAACTTCTTTTCCGCAAGTATTTAAATTTATATTACACCACTATCAATCATTTCGCAAAATTTGAAGATTTCTAATAGAGATATTGAACTAAAATATTGAAATAGAAAAATTGATGAACGCACAATATATGGAGGTATTGAAAACTTCTATGCGAATTTAAGTTATACGTAACAAGAGGAAATCTGTGATAAAGGAGGCGGATAACTCATTCGAGTAATTCTAGTCGTGGATTCATTGCGTCAGATATGTCCATTTCAACTGCACAGAAAGGAGGCAAGACTTGGCTTATCATCTGCATGAATCACAAACTCGCATTATTCCAAACAACGAAGGAAATGTTACTTGTCAGCAATACCCGTAGCATTATCTTATCTTATATTACCCTTTATGTACGTCAAGACGAATGTTATTTCGTCATTGTGGGTACGATATAGAACAGTCCAGAAAATAAGGTTTAATTCATTGCAGGCACACTGATCGCCAGATGTAATTGTAAAACATGAAGAAAATGAAGATAATTCTAATTATTATATACTATCAAATACTTGCGAAAACAAACAACGCACTGGTTCATGTGTTTCATCACCAAGCTGAAGAATGAACTGAATCTTAAATAACCTCACTAAGTAAGAGAGTTGTATAATATTACTAGCGAATAATAGACTTTTATCACTGATTTGCAGAAAAAGTCCTGTCATAAAAACTGTCCAATTTGTTGAATATCCTTTGAATTATCGATTTTGAAGACACTATAGATTTTGGAACTGATAGTTTCTGAAAATTTGGAATATCATATCTGTTTTTCATATTTAGCAATAGACAATGTTTGAAATACGAGATCGAAGAAGATATAGTAGCTAACTTACTACAAAATAGACTTGAACCTTTAGAAGTAAGCTAAATCAACACATTATATATCGAAATTTCATAAATTTCAAGCATTAAAAAATTTCCAACATCACCAATTCGGATCATTATGAACCATGTTCATAATGATCCGAATTGGTGATGTTGGAAGTCCGAAACTTGTGAACCTGGTTGTCTAATATCAGATTCACATCTGGTATTACAGTGGCGAATAATACTACGTATACATTTAGTGCCTCTGGTTTCGTAGGTGTATAATAAACGAACAAAAACAATTGATCTGGGTAGGATAGTATGCGCAATTTCCTGTGAATTATTTTCACAACATGCTGTAAAATATGTGGACAAAATAATTCGAATTGCCTTCTTCTGTAGTTTTAATATGGTCTCCCCAGCTTCACAAAAATGATTACCACCTACGTGCCATACCGAAGCACAGACACAAACAAGAAGATATGCCAAGGCTAAGCACTCCCACCCGACAAAATTCTGACCAAACTAAAAAAACAAATATGCTTCTACTCTGAAAAACAAATGTGCTTCTACTCTGCTAAGTAGCAATGGATTCAATGTGTGGCCTCTACTTAAGGTAAAGGTCTGAACTCATACCAAAGTTCTTGGAGTCATCAGTACCATCACTATAGATTAAGATGAAAGTCATGCACTTGACCTCATAATCATTCATACAGAGTGAGTTACCAGTACACCAACGAACAGCCCCCATGCACTTCTCTTCAAAAGCAATTCGAATATTATTCAAATCGAATCCCTTGAGAGGAATGCCGCTGTCATCTACAAAAGAAATCACTCCTGATGTAAGTCCGGAAGGTCATTTATGAATACCAAAAATGAAATAGTACCACCAATCGATCCCTGCAGGACTCCTGCGGACAGGTTGATTATGTGAATACTTTGTATTGTTATGTTTTGATAATATATATTGAAAAATAGTGTTTTTAGTTGAGTCCGAAAGGAGATGAGAGAACTTCAGCAAAAGTTCAATTCCGAAATTTTTGTCTTGAGCGAAAATTTCCTAAGGTATCAGTAAAATCTAACGAAATATTCCCATCGTTAGCAAAATCTGCAATTATTTCACGTAAACCCATCTACTTTCGAATAAGCAATTACTGAACAATGGATTTTCGTTCGAGAAGAAAAACGAAAAATTTCTGACAGAAATATTAATTAAGTTCGAGAAAAAAAATTAGAAAGAATTCCCTCTAAATCCTGAATGAATCTTTCTCTTCCGGAAGCAACTGTTTAATCAAACTTTGATGAACAAGCTACGTGGGAGACGACGTAAGACAATCGGGAACATCCCGTAGGGTATTCCACACAAAAGGGAAAGAGCCGAACGGCAACTATGGAGCCCTTAATAACGTTTGCGATAACGACGAGCTTATTTTTTTTTGTTCAATTACATCAACATATTGTCGCTAACCGCCGTGAACGTATATACTAATTAGAAATCCTGGATTCGCACTTGAACCCGGGTAATATTCCCAGTGCTCATAACTGTTTATAATTAGTTTTCTCTACATCTACAACTTGCCGGTAGGAGATGTGAATCACACACGATCGTTGATGATAGTACATTCGACTTAAAATTAGTGAACATTAAGGCCGTTTTCGTATAATCACTTCTACCAATCGCGCCATTTGTGGAATAATATGGATCTGTGGCTCTAACTCAATGGAAAACGTGAGATCTCTTCTCTAAACTCCAACGTTTATACAATTGAATTGAATGCATGTTTTTTGTCCACAGATTGTTATCTTCCCACTCATCTACACGAAAATTTGAGAAAAAAATTGAAATATCTAAGTTACAAGCGATGAATAATAATTTTAAAGATTACTTGATTGAAAAACTCCCATTCCAAACACGACAAAACTTGTAAATATATACCAAACACTGAAAATGATAATACAACGTTTATGCAATTGAATTGGGTGCTTTTTTTTGTCCACAGATTGTTATCTTCCCAGTCATTTACAGGAAAATTTGAGAAAGAAATTGAAGTACGAGTATCTAAGTTAAAAGCGAAGAGTAATAGTTTTAAAGAGTATATAGAGAATGTGTTAGTAGCCTGTCTTTTGAATAATTTGGTGGAAGTAGGCAATTGTTTTTAATTCTAAATTGCAATTCAAATGATTCTCCAATTTCTGATAAGTAACAAAAGATGTAATAGGTAGAAAGATTCTGAATTGTATCTTCTGAGGAAAGGGCGTTTTTCCGAGCACAAATATGATCGGTTTTTTTGTTCCTGAGCAATTACAGTTGGTAGGACTGAAACATACTGCTAAAATCTACGGGCGACATAACTAGAAAAAGGGAGAGCCAACCGTTTGATCTTTAAAATCACTAATGCTCACTGTATCAGAGCAAGAGGTCTGAGGAGTCAAAACAGCTATGAAATCTTTCAGATATTTTTGAACAGTTTGCCGATAAAGCATTGTAAAGGACATGCATGACAATGAAAGTTAAAATACAGTCATTTTCTCGGTATGAGGGTTTCAAAGAAGCACGAGTGTTGGTGAAAAATAAGTGTTACATATGTCAACACTAGAGATGTTCGAGACTTTTTCAAGGACGAGTTACAAGTTCAAGCTGCAAAAATTACAGAAAAACTCGACATAAAATATTTGATCTACTGCATGGAAAATGACCTCTCGCGTTTTGAATGTGAATCAGCAGTTTAGGAGACCTATTAAAAGAGAGAATTTCCTTGAGAGTTTCCTCTACAAGGAAACCAAGTTACTTTCACCAAGAAATCAATAGCTTGAATTTATATATAATAGTCATATAATAATCACGAAATTTCTGTTCATGAAATGAAATAAAATGCTGAATAAAACCATTGAAAAGCGATTTTACAACAATTTAACCTCTGATATTCATCGCCAATGCATCATATTTTGTACACTTCTGATTTATAGAGACAAGTTTCAAAAAACTAGGAATGTATAGAATAATTTGATTAGATTGTGTTACAATTTATATGGGACAATTTTGTAGAAACAAACACTCGATAATATAAATACAGAAGAACACAAATAATCCATACCAAGAAACAATATTACCTGCGGAATATCAGAGGACTGAATCTTAAGAAATATTACTATTGCTGGAACCAAAAAAACATGTACTTAATAATAATTATATATGTATGTTACTTTAAAATATTCGCTTATTTTAAATCAGTTGTATTAACACTACATTTATTCCAGTAAAAGGCAATCGGAGAAAAGTATTCTATGGTTATTTTCCACACTTCAGAGGAAATTCTGGTCATTCCCCTACTTCAGAAGAAAAATGTTCTATGGTCATTCCCCACACTTCAGGATAAATGCTAGCAATCCACAATGTATTAGCTCAGTTTATCATCTACATATGATGAAGCCACAGTGTTGGCGAAACAATATTGTTATGTTTTAAATTAATTGTAGTAAAAATCAGAAATCTACATGATTTTATTTGAATGATGTATTCAAATTATCATCAAGTATCGGCCCAATTGATTGATGACTTAAAGGAAGTGTTTGGAAGAAGTCGAAATAGAGTCAACAAGTTCTTGTAAAGCCTGTCTCCCATGTCTCAAAATAATACTTTTTGAGTATTAACTCAATCCATTATCTATAAATTCGATCAGAGTTTTACTAATCTTTTAAATTGACTTCACATTATGACGCAATAAACTTCCTAAAGGCAAAACACCCTGTACAAACGAATATAAGCTCAAATTTGGTGTATTATCGAACGTTTCGATAATTCATGCGTGTTTTACATGCGACTATACTCGTGTCACCAATAGTTGGTCCGGTTTAGATGAATTAATATTGGAGCAATGGAAATTACAGAGTGAACATAGTCGACGTGTATTGTATGATATTTCGAATATGATACATATTTGCACATGATGTTTGTTTTATCGATATTTTAGGAATTATTCATTCCACCTAATAAATTCGAAAATGAAGTATTACTATTTTTTTTAGTACACTGAAATTCGCATGAATAATGTTTACAGCCAATAGCAGTATGTTGAAATAAATTGATATAGGGATAAAATACCGGATGTTAGATAGATATGCGGCGAATTTCAAGGGGTTATTCATCTACAAATTCTAAGAATACTTTCTTCTACGATTTTTGAAAATTCCCTTTGTTCTCTAATTGGAAGTGACTGTCTAACTCAGGGGTTCCCAAACTTTTTTACTACGCCCCTTCCTGTTAAAATGGGAACACTCCACGCCCCCCTTCACAGTAGATTTTATGGGCATGTAAAAAAACCAAGAATTACATTGAAAACAAAACATGTATTTTTGATAACACAAAGAACAACATCTGAAGAGTCAATTTAAAGACATACTGTTTGAGAAAAACATAGACAAAAAAACATAATAAACTAGTGAGATGAGTGGGCTTGCATTTTCTTCACTAGTAAACCCATTCTTGGTTGTGTTTTAGTAAGGGCACAACGTAAGTCACTGGTAACATCAAGTTTGTTTCTGAACATAGTTTTAATTGCAACGAGGGTTGAACATGCCTTTTCATCACAAAATGATGACTGGTCCATTTTGTCAAAGTCGTACATGGCAGAGGAATCATGTTTTATCTCCAAACCTCCTTCTTGCAGTGCTTCTGGCAGAGAGTTGATATTGATATTGAATGGGTCTGTTGACAGTCTGTAAATACCCTCGTCACAAGTGTCTGGGAAATATTTCCTGAACTCTTCAGCCAGGTTCTCCAAATGTTTTAATATTAGGCTTTTCATTTGGGATCCTTCAAAAACCTCCTTGAACTGTGGCTCATCTGAGATTGACATTATTTTGACAAAATTTGAATAATTGCAGGGGTTTGCTTATATTTTTCGTCTGCAAAGCTTCAATTTCTCAATGTACATCTTAATGGCATAACGATGAAACACTATATTTGATTTTCCACCCTGCAGTTTTAAGTTGAAGTTGTTCAATGAGTCAAAGAAGTCTGACAAATAAGCCAGCGACACCTGTGCACTTGGTTTCTTAAATTCTATGCATAGCTCATTTGGCTTCAGATTTTCTAAGAAAGTGATTACTTCATCTTGGAGCTCAAATAATCTAGCTAACATGTTACCTTTGGATAGCCAGCATACTTCTCAATCTCAATCCGCTTTAGTTAGATCCTAACTGAAGCGGATTGCTACCATTAATATTTACATACTTTATCACGACTTCTCGGAAGCAACGTTGTCTGAGTTTCTAGATCTGAAGGATGTACCTAGATCATGAGATGGTGCACTCCTTTATTTTGGATTGGTTGTTCGTTACTTTTTAATACTAAGACAGAGAGTTCGCCGAATATTTCGAGTCTAGAAACACACATGGCCGACTCGATTCCAAGATTTAAACTCCCTAGATTATTTCATCTGGGAATCTTTGATTTCATTAGTTTACGCTTTTCCAGTAGAGAATTTGGACAATTTAAGAAATCGGAAAATAGTTTCGGATTATTCAATTACAAACGACCCAGCAGTGTTTCAAACTGTTCGACATTGAATAAGAAGAAGAGTGGTGGATTGAGAAATTTGATATGAACTTTTTGACCAGTGAATTTTCCTCCGCCTATTTTGTTCCTCAGATATTTTCGAAACAAGGGGCTTCTAAAAAAATCATCATATGACAAGACATTCACTAAATTATTACTAAATACTATTACTGAAATATTACTGAATACTTATTTAGTAAAAGGTATACAAAAACTCATACATAATTTTGGAGTGAAACATTTTGGTTGAACAGAGAACATATTTTATGTTCAACCAACTGAAGTACTAGTAAAAACTAATTGAGTCAAACGTTTTAGGTAATAACACCTTGTCGCATGTTTAACACCTTGTATATAATACAAGATGTTAAACATGTATAAATATAGTTTTTTCCTCTCTCAGAAATATCTAGTTTTTTTATCTAGTCTAATTCTAGCTGAAATTTAAACTGCAAATGATATTTTCAGCATGTGACATTGTAAAAATGAAAAAATTATTTCATGTTAACGTTCCGCTATGAATTTTATATTTAGCAATAATTTTTTTCAAAATAATAAAATCTAGAGATGATTGTTTTCGTTTTTACAGTTATTCTCTCGGAATATCAATTCCAAACAATTATCTACAAAAAGATGAAGTAAGAAACACAATACATTAGAACTGATGGAAAAATCAGATCATATTTCTCTTGAAAGTATTAACCCTCTTTTGTGTGCACTGTTCCATTTTAAGAAAAACACAAAATGGAAATTCTGTGTATCTGTTGACGTGATGACAACATCTACATTAATTCCATCATTAGAAGGATCTGAAGTGGTAATAGGGAAACGCTTCAGAATGTTGTAATTTGATAGAAAATTGGATAATTATCCTCAGTTATTATGACTGTGAATTATGATTATGAATACCATAAATTCATTGAAGGAAAAACTTAGAAGTACTTACTTGCTTAAAGTGATACCGTTGTTTATGAAATCTTGATGATGCAATACAGATTCATTCCACGGAATTTGTAGAAAACCTAGAACCTTCTCCATCCACGCTTTAGGATGCAGAACCAACTGTTCGTATGGTACCCTGAGGCATTTAGAAGGTCCTAGTTCGTTACACTGCTTATTCATGGCTTCGACAACAGTATTCCATTTTTTCAAGCATTGTCTGTAGCTGGTCAGGTCAAAACCGGTTATAGTCACCTGAAAAGAAGAATTTTACAGCTGTAATACTATTTAAATTGAGTCAAAGCTTGTAGATCGTGACCACGAGTTCCACAATTCAATTAATTTTCAGCGTAAAAATAATTCAAAAAACAAAAAGCATCTTAAAAGAAGAGTATAATAATAATAAAAATAACAATAATAATAATAAGTTCTTTATTCTCAACAGGTATAACACCCAATTACAGAAAATAATAACAATGTTTAATACTACCTAAATAATTAAAACACAAAGATATAACAAAGAGCTCAATCTAATCTAAAAAAAATAGTATCTACATTATAGCATTCAATGAAACATTACAAATAACTCAATCTAAATCAATTCATTTTAGTCAATTTTCTTTGTTCACATAACTTCTGATAATAACTTCTATAGAGCCAAAGTGAATGTCACAATTATTGGCAACTCTATTGAATGTAGACTCCATAAACCAAATGGGGGATTGTATTAGGGAGTTGGTCATCGAAGTTTAGTTGGCATAATTCTGTATTACGAGAATTTTGCCCAGGAACATGAAATTTCAAAGCGGACAAGAGAGGAGGATAATCAATACTATCGTACAGTAATTTGTACAAAACTTTGAGTGATAAAGTTTCTCTCCTGCTCTGGAATGAGATTAAACTAAATCGAGTCAATAATTCATTATGATTGACTCCTCTCTGTGGATAAACTTTATCCCCATCCAACCTAAGAATTTCAACAACCTCCTCTGAATAGCCTCAAGATGCCGTTGAAGGCAAGTGTGAATAGGATGCCAGATCATGCTGTCATACTCCAACTTGCTACGGATTAGGGTATTAAATAGTCCTATGAATGTTGGGAAACTATTGAAATATTTGTCATTACTTATAACGATTCCATATATTTTCGCGGCAGATGAAATATGTTGGGTGATGTGTGGAACAAAGAAAAGCTTCTGGTCGAAGACTACACCAGGATCTCTCACTCTATCAGAACGAGCACCGATGCTGTAATCCCAGTCAATTCGGTCCCTTTTCCTTATGAAAGAAACAATATTTCACTTCGACAAATTCAAACTCAAATAATTGTCTTCACACCATGGTCCTTACACACTAGCAACATGGTCCAGCGCGAGCTGAAGTTGAACACAGTTGTCTTGTAATCTCACTTCATGATTTAGCTTCAAAAAGTCTGTGAACATCAAATGTGGAGAGTGAATAATTATCCATCAGATCATTTACGAAAAGAATAAATAACAGTGGTCCAAGATTAGACCCTTGAGGTACTCCTCAAGGGTCTAATCAAGTAAGTATGAACTCAGACGACTGTATACCCTTCAGCTGTACGCATTGACGTCTGTCAACTAGGTAAGAATTGAGAAGGTTGGTGAGGCTATCAGAGAATCCAAATTTATTGCGTAATTTCTGTACCAGGAGCGCATGAGCAATTTTATCAAATGCTTTCTGAAAATCTGTGTAAATCACCTCGTCTTGACCGGTGGAGTCGAGTACTTCAGAAACGTACTGTGAAAACAGCATTAGATTGCTTGAACAAGATCTCATTGACATGAATCCAGGTTGCTCAATCTTGATGCTGTTTCTGACGGCTGGATATATAGCATTACAGACTACAATTTCGAAAAGTTTGGAGAAGTAACATTGAGTAACAAGTAACAAGAGTAACATTGTATACTCTTGATAACGAGTTAACCATCCCAAATATATGTAGAGTTTTTGATATATTCAGTGAAATTTAAGGCAAGTGTTTTAATTTTAATTTATTGTTTTTAACATATTGTTTCACCAAGAGATAAGCGAAATCTCCGTGTCATTTAGTGAAAGAAGACTTATTTTGAATAAACCGTTAAAAGAACAAAGAGAAATGTGACCCAATCTGGAACTTTTGGCCGAAAATAATAACCGAAAACTATAGTTGAGTGGATCATTTCTTTTATGTGACAAACAAAACTGACTACGTAGAATTATAATGTGGAATTTGTTTCAATTACATCTTTCGTATTTCGAAATACCAAGTTATGTTCATTACAAATACTTCTATACACAAATTAGCTTCTTTTCATAATTATGTGGCATTTCAATCTCTAAAACTACAACATTGTCCCTTTATGATATACTCGAAGCCCTTTTCAAAGCACGAAGAAATGTTGTTCAACAATAAACTCCGCATTTCATGTAAATTTTATGTCAATCTGTTCATTATCGATTCATTTCACAATTAAATTTTTTTATTATCTCTGTTAACAGTGAAATTTATTTCTCAATTTGTTTTTACAATTTGAAATATTCCTTCATTCTACCCTCGATATCATTCTATAATTTCCAAAAATTACGGGTATTTTGAGCTTTAATGCTTCAATTCTCCCGAATGAAAATTAATGAACCTTTATTACAACTAAGCTCAATATTTTTCTGAATTTGAGACCTTTGTAATATAAATTCGGAATAATAATAAGTTTTGTGTACTAGTAGATATATCACATATTTTCACTTTTCCAATAACTAAACACGAAGACAGGACATAAATTACTATGAAGTTAAACCAGATATACTCCTATGGTTAAGAGTGATAAACCTGAAGCAGAACAATCAATTTCCAGGGCATTTATCAAGATGTGGAAGCACAGTGTATCGAAAGAAGCAATAAGAGCGAAAATGAGAACATTTATTTGATTAAAGTGTGATTGCCGAAGACTAGAAAACCTCTTGATAATTGGCTTGGATTACATCTCAGGACTACTACTCATGAAAGAATCTCAAGAAAATCCCCATTAGATTTTAGATTAAGGAATTTCACTTTCGGTCGTAAAATCAGTATATGTCGAGTCTATATATATATATATATATATATATATATATATATATATATATATATATATATATATATATATATATATATATATTATTTATACGATTGTTCCCCATGAGGAGAGCGACTGAACTTGAATTCGCAATTATTAAGACTTTTGCTTAATCTTTCTTGCCTCCCAAAAACGCTTCATCCTCTCTGAATGCTCTTTCTTCCGTTCATCTGTCCATTTTACTCCAGGTTGACGATTTGACTTCTTGCTTAAACTTCACATGTGCGATTTTATAGCGACATTCAGTACGATCTTCGAGATTTTTTATATTGATTTGTTGTAGATCCTTTTGGACCTCTTTTAGCTACTCTGTTCCGCATTTACTATTCATAATTATATCGGGTAGTTTCTTCGGTATTCTGGACTGTTTCATTCTGTAGACATTCCGTTATCGTATTTGTCTTTTGATACTGTTCACTCTGAGGTTTTTTTATCCAAATTCCGTTTATATTGATTGGCCCGTAAATCTTTCTGAAAATTTTTCGTTCTTGTTTTTGTATTTCTCTAATTCTTGAATGACCGTCAATAACCATTGTTTCAAATGCGTAGATTGCTTCTGGAAGAATCGTTGTGTTATAATGCCTCAATTTGGCGCCTCTCGAAATGCACTTTTTGTTATAGTGAGCCCATGTTAGTTTGTAGGCCCTTTGGAGCTTGGTTATTCTCTGTTCATTAGCGATTCGGTTTAAACCTGAGGACTGTATAACTTCCCCGAGGTATTTAAAATGGCCTACTTGCAGAATTTCACCATGTTTTGTCATAAGAGAAGATTAATCTTTTGGTTTTCTTTCCATGTATTTGGTTTTATCATAAGAAATTTGTAACCCGGTTTTCTGCGCAATTTCATGTAGTTTTTCCACGGCGCGAATGGCTTCAGTTCTGTTGTCTGTGATGATAGCAATATCGTCTGCAAAGGCGAGACATTTGACATTTATTCTATTTTCTTTTTTGATACCCACTTGTATGCCCTTCACGTGAAGTTCCCATTCCCTTATGATCTTTTCTAAAACAATATTGAAAAGAATTGGCGAAAGTCCGTCCCCCTGCCGCACACCGGTTTTGATTTCAAAGGGATCTGATATTTCGCCCATAAATTTTACCTTGGAAGTTGTACCTGTAAGTGTCTGTTTTATAATTGTTCGGGTCTTCCGATCGATTCCAAATTCTTTCATGATTTCGAAAAGGGTTTCGCGGTCTACCGAATCATATGCTTTTTTGAAGTCAATGAATGTGATCACTGTATTTCTACATTTCCTCATCTGTAAAATATATATATATATATATATATATATATATATATATATATATATATATATATATATATATATATATATATATATATATATATATATATATATGAAAGAATGATGTTTTTGTGCTTATGGCACTGAATGAAATATTCAAGAAAATGAACACTAGAACATTCATTCGAAAAATTCAAATCAACCAACATAATGTTATAGTAGAGGTAGATATGTGAACGTGTACGATGTGATGCCTCCAGTATCCTTCAAGGAATAAATGTTAGAGAAATATTGAAATGGATGCCACATCTGATGGAAGTGCGAGATATATCTTTCGTTCTGCAAGGAACTCGTCAGTTGCAGTGTTCTAGTGTTCATTTTCTTAAATATTTTATTCAGTGCCATAAGCACAAAAACTTCATTTCCTTAATAATAGGCCCCTGAAATACGGGAACAATCGCGAGCGTACTACTAATAAGCAACCTATTGACATTTGAAAACATCATATGATGACATTTCAGGTAACGGCATTGATTTGCATATTTCTCTAGCTGCGAGGTTTTAGGAGTTCAGTATTCCCAAGATTTCTGAATAATTTTTTTTAAACACATAACCGCCATCTTATATTGCACTTATGCACTTGTACAGAAAAGGTGCAAAGAAAACAATTGCATTTCATTGATGTTCGATTTTCACAACTTAGCAAAGTAGAAATGATCACTCCGTAGTATTTGATCCCGAGTTGATTCATGAAGATAAAGATATGGATTCAAAAAATGGAGACCATGTTTTTGTAGCAATTTTACTGAAAATAATGAACAGAATGCTTCATAAGGCGGTTTCCTAAAGTTTAATTGGCGAAATTCTTCAAGACAACTGACATTGAGCATAATCAGCAACTGACATTGACATTTCTATATTCTTTTTGAATATGGATGACTCTTCCCATCTCCTGATTTTTATAATTTTTTAAATTGAGATATTAATCATTTTTTTATTACTTTTTACTCGAGTTTTTCACGTCATTTTCTATTTCTAAAAGGAATCAAATATGAAAGGACACAATGCGAAAAGTTCCAAATTGAAATATGAAAAGATATATATCATATTTTGTCTGATCTACATCTTATCATTCTCCACTAAAGTTCAATATCTGGAAGTAATATGAGGATTCAATGGTAGCGATAAGAAGCAATATCCCTGTTATTTCGGACTGAAGTAGTGAGATTTCTTCGACTTCCTCCGATATTAATGGTACTCAAATCTGCGAGCATATTATTTCCGAATGATGAATTCCAAAAGGTTTTTTCTGAACCGATGATATTCGAAAAGTTACAGTCCATAGACATTTTTGGCTCATCGTACCCTATCATATATATTATATGAAACTAGGAGGGATACGTTTTCCATGAAAATATTACGGATTCGATTGACGATACGATGACTAGTTGAAGAGAAATATCAATAAAAGATACTAATGAAACCGATAACATATTAATTAAGAGAAAAAAGAATTTCTGAAAGGTATATTAGAGAAATTCGAAACAATTGAATCTCAAATCTCAAGAATTGTTCATTTCGTACAAGTTCAATAATTTTTTTGGATATTTGAATGCTGTTTTGGTCATCTAACTCATTATCAAGTGTTCATGAAACAGTTTTAATGACTCTTTACAAATTGTTATAGCAAAGCGAAGCATATTTCGATGTGAATATTTCGTGAAATTTGGACAAGTATATTCATTTATTGTATTATACTTTTCGATAATGACCCACATGATATTGTGAGGGGGTTCATTGGAATTATTAGGAATTATTATTCGAAAAATGAAGGGAATTATTCCATAACAATGTTCTATTCTCTCCCACAGTCTATTCACCACTGAAAATAAGTGCACTTGGTCACTACGAAATTTAGTGCACTTTGTTGATTTTGTATGGATGTAGATTGCACTCTTTATTTCTTGGGATTTTACCGCTTTTTTTTATCGATTGTCTTGAACTTCGTGTAAGTGAAATTGTAGTTCTCATTTTCGAAAGAATAACGTAAATGCTGTTTTCAATAATTTGTTGAATATTTTTTATTCAGGCATAAAAAAAAAATATGTATATATATGAAAATATGTTGCGACTTTTAGTTCGAGTCTGGACGATTTTCGAATCAATTGAAGAGTGGATGTATTTGTTTATTTCATTGGCCTTTTGAGATTGAACGTAGCATAATTATATAACACATACTTCAGTGGTTTCATGCTTAGTTTTATCTTAATAAAATACCACATGATACAATGAATTTTCGTTCATTCAATTCTTTAATTGAATTTTGAGGAGGGATCCTAAATTGGAAGGTTCAAAGAATTGTTGACAAATTGTTCAAAAAAGTGTAGACAAAGTTATATAGGTTAATTCGAAATATTCTCGAAGATACATCACTGAACGCAGTGCACGGCCGACTTCAAACAGGCCATGAAAGGAGTATTTGGCAACCCCGCCGTTAGTTGCGCTCCCATACTGATGCAAATAGGACGCTTCGGAAAACTTTCGCAGTTTGTAGTTGAATAATTTGAGCTTTTAGTATAAATTCTATATTTTTCGGAGTACATGAAATGTGAATATTTTCCTTTGACAAAAATTGTTCATGTTCATAATATGTCATGAAATGATCTGAAAAGTTCGATAAACTTGCTTCATTGTTTTATACTGAAAAAAACTCTCCAAAAATCGATTTCTTGAATCTTCTAAACCAGAATCCTGTCTGTGATCCACAATTTATACCTGGCACGCTTTGTATTATCTCAAACATTGCGAAAAATTGAAATGAGTATGCATCAATATGCATCCCATCTAAGTGACCACCTGGAAGAATTTAACGAAAAAATTAATCGTGATGTATTGAAACCAAACATTTTTCAACTCACCACCGATACGTTTTCGATGTACTCAAATAAATAATTCCATTTTTCAAACTCTGCGCTTGAGTTATTCCATGAAAGTTCCAGATAAACAGAGCATACAACATTAATAATGACAAGCTGTTCCGAAATGCTTTGTCCAGAACAATCCCATCAAAACCACCATAAATATTTTAGTATTCTCTTCGACGTTCAAAGGATTACACAGCGATTTACGATATTTCAACGAAAAACTGAATGGACACTGTTTTATGCAAATCGATTTTCAGAGGTACTTTGATGGAAACTGTGAAACTATTATTGAAACATGAATGTAATGCTAATGAAATCATGGAACAATTTAGCCAGTTCCATTAATGAATTTTCAACTGTTCGTTTCAACGCATTTTAAAACGACAAAATATGAATGATTTTGCAATGAATTCGTTTGTTATATGATGAACTTATAATACGGGAGCTGGTGCAAAATTTCCGTTGGGTATTTGGGCAAGCGGAAAACTTTTCCTTCATTTACATCCGCCAGAATACATGTTCAAAAAAATGGCTGGGCTGAAACAAACTGGGAACTAAAGGGGTTATCACCCCTTATATTTTCAAACGCACACTTTTTTGAAGAGAAAATTTCGAAATCAACTGAACGTTTAACAGATCAATGGTCTTCTTGCTCAACACTTGAAAATTGAATTCGATGAGTTACATTAGGTAAGCATTTGCAAAAAAACTAAAATGATTTCCAAAACGCCTACAAAGTATACGTTTGATTTCCTCTATTTTTGAATGAAAAACCCATGATAAAAAATATAAGAATATGAAAAAGTTTTTTTTCTTCTTCTTCTTTTCATCCTGTTTTCATACAATGTTGGATATAAGCCTCTCCAATGCTTTGCCAAGCGTTTCGTTCTTTGACTATTTTTATCCATTGGCTTCCCACCACCTCTTCCACACCATCGATCAATTTTTTGCGGAGACGTACCATACTTCTCCGATGCTCTCTGGACGTCCAAAATGTGGTTCTATGTGACCATCTCTCCCAATCTTGTCCCGCTTAATCTGTAATCTTGGTTTTGTCTCGTAACTGAGTGTTCCGTATTCTATATTTCAAAGTGATGGCAAATATGACTCTTTCCATGGGTGGTTCTGTAACTCTTAGCTGTTCTTAGCTATACTTCTCTTATTATGGCTATAGTTTCCGAAGATTTTCTCTTTAAATGTGCTGTTACTGTCTTAACCTTAAAGATGTAGTTGAGTTTTTCAGAAGCTTCCCATGCGAAGTGAGTAATACGTTTCAATTCCGCGTTTTAGTTTTCTTTTCCCAATTTGATATACTGTCCGAGATTTAAACAGTGATCTACGTTTTATATGATGTCATTATCTATAGCGATATTATATAGTTGTTCTGAGTTTCTGTTTTATTAAAATTCATATGTATTCATATGTATAAATCAATATGGAGAAACGTAGAAAGTTACTTATGTTGTGTTCGTATCATAAAATCTTGGTAACTAAAAAGCCATCTTACTTACATCGTGGAATCAGGTTTAAATAGAACCCTATTTAAACGTTCTTTCTCCTATGAAATTGTTAATTTAATGAATAGTATCTCGAATGAATTCCTCAGTTACAAAGCGAAAGCTTTCGAAGAAAAATGAAAGCAATTTCTTCAGAAGAAAACAATTGAGTTTGTTTTTAGATAGGCTTTCTTCTTTTTTGTGTAGTTTTTAATTTTTTTTTATATTGAGGATGTGGTTCATGTGTATTCGCACTGATCATCCTACCTGTTTTATTTATTTTAATTAATTTTATTCTTTTCTTTATTATGGAGAAAATTGTTAAAAAATAGTTTTTTTTTTGTTCTATTTCGGTTGGATTAACCAACTGTTTCCCACCTATTGTTACTCTATATATATATATATATATATATATATATATATATATATATATATATATATATATATATATATATATATAAATATATATATTTGTGAAATTATACCAATGCAATTTGAATAAAGTATGCTCAAAAATGTTAGCAACATCATTTATGTATGAATTCTTTAATGGAGTACTGATAAAGTTCTATTAATATTATTATTATAAGTAAACCGAATTTTTTCTCTAGGTGGAATAATTCTGTATTAAGAGAATTTTGCCTAGGATCACGAAATTTCAAAGCGGACAAGAGAGGAGGACAATCAATACTATTGTGCAGTAATTTGTACAAAAATTTGAGTGATAAAGTTTCTCTCCTGCTCTGCAATGAGATTAAACCAAATCGACTCAATAATTTGTTATGATTGACTTCTCTCAGAGGATAAACTTTATTCTTCCTCCAAACTAAGAATTTCAAGAACCTTTTCTGAATGGCCTCAAGAAGGCGTTGATGGCAAGTGTAAATAGGATGCCAGATCATTCTGCTATACTCCAATTTGCTACGAATTAGGGTATTAAATAGTCCTATGAATGTTTCATTGAAATAGATGATGTCTTTACATCACGATATAATCTGATGTCTAGACTTATATGTGGACTATTTTCTGATGGTAAAAGTGAAGTCACCATAATTTTCAATCATGGGGCACTTAATATTAAACTTACTTCCTTTCGTAGAAAATAAGAGCAGTTTATATGAGCAACCAAATGGCAAGTGTAAATAGGATGCCAGATCATGCTGCCATACTCCAACTTGCTACGGATTAGGGTATTAAATAGTCCTATTAATGTTGAGGAATTATTAAAATTGAATTAATAATTGAAATTATCGATAGATAAATTGAACCTATGGTCTTAACTGCCGATTAAGCACACAGTATTTACTCTAACTGTATGTGAAAGGACATAAACATCTGGCAACTGCCAAATAAAGCTTATCTACCGCTCTAATTGAAGGTGAAAAGACTGGGCCTACACCCAAATATTTATATTGTGATCCCTATTCAAGATTATATTCATTCATATCTCCATCATATTACATTTCAAATTGCATCTTATGAGTCCATTGCCTACCATCATGAATTCGCTTTTATTCTATACACTCATATCCATATTCTTTGATTGCTGTCAATATTTCACTTATCGTCATCTGTTCAAGCAATATAAATATGAATATACCAGAATTTACATACATTTTTTTCACAATGTAAACATATATTCTAACCTAAATTATTTGTGGTCACGAACGAAAACGTTACACTTTTATGATGTTAGCTTTGTTCCTTCTGTTAGAATTATCCGAGACACGACGAGAAAAATGAAGTACGAGGCTATTAAAATCATAACTAGATTCTACTAAGTAAAGCTGAGGCCGTATATTTATTCATAGTCGCTGAATTTCAAATGATTCACGAATAAACTCATTCATCATTTTGATGCTGCAAGCTCACTCCTCTGAATCTATTTATGTAATAGCCACCTAGGTTATAACTCTCAAGCAAACGTCACATCCAAAGACCGCATCTCAAGACGTGAATGATGGCGGTTCAGATCGCATGAATAGATTGAGCCTCTTAATAGAGTTTTGTTGGAAAAAAAATAATTAAATCTTTGACAATCCTTTTTCGTAACGGTTATTATCAGCAAAAATAATTCAATAATAGAAAAGAGTTGAAATATATCACACTGGTGATATCATTTCGATTTATATGAAAATATAAAACTGTTACTAAATGGAAGAAGTCATTGTATCTGATTTTTTGAATCACTTGGCCAATTTTAAAATGTAACGGTTATTTTTAATGAGATTACATCTTCAAATAATCTAGAGATGGTGAAAAATTTATGCTAATAATCGATATCGATCTAATGGAGCATCACTGGAGCTGGGAACAGGGATCTCTTCGACAATATTGAATATAGTATATTCTTCATTCACAGAAACTATTCAACCCGAGAAGATCATATTGACTACAATACTTGATGGAAACACTGTTTGCTTCACTCCTTCAAGGCTCATTAGTCGTGCCACTCTTCCGATCAAATATGATTTCCAACAAGACGTGATCTTCTTTTCATTTTGATGAGGTCCGGAATTTCTTTCATACGCCTCTTCATCTCGTTTTTCCCTTTTTTCTACTGCGTTTGAGATAAGTTTTAACCTTAGCCTACAACTGACTTGGAAGCGCCAGCCTCTCCTGAGGATTCAGCTAGAGTTGGGAGCTCCGAAGAGTTCCCCCTTCTTCGTTTGCATTTTTCTTCTTTCTCTTCAATTTTTCGTTTCCATTGAATTAGTGATGATCTTTTATCGATTTTTCTGATTTTGATTTCAGTTACTCTGTTCACTTCTTCGTTTTCATCATTTCTTTGTCTCATTTTTTCCAACATTTTGTCCGTTTGTTTAATCATTAATCGATTGGCCGATACTTGATGAAAATCTAAATGCATAATTTAAATAAAACTGAGTAGTTTCTCGATTTTCACTATAATTAAATCAAAGCATGACAATACCGTTTCGCCAACACAGTGGCTTCATCAGATGTTGATGATAAACTGTTTATGGCGAACTAAACTGTGTTGGCGAAACGATATTGTCACGTTTTGATTTAATTACAGTGAAAATCGGAAAACTACTTAGTTTTATTCAAATTACGTTTGTTTATTGATTTTTTGTTGTAGTGTTTCCATTTTTATTTTTTTCATTATCTGTTCGTTTGTCATATACCAGGGGGCTCCGATTATCGTCCTGATTATTCTGTTCATTGTTCCTTGTAGTGCTTTCGCTTTCTTCCTGTAGCTCAACAAGATTCTTCTTAACTAACCTTTTCTATCCGAAGACACGCCGTAACTGTGAAGAACAAACTTCGACGTCATCTATAGGATTTTTAAGGAGTCACAACCCCAGAAAATATAGGGAAATATACGCCGACAAAAAATTTGTGGAAGGAATGTCTGGTATCCTGCAGCCTTAACGATAAAAGCCTATCGCTGCAAAGCTTTTATCGTTAACACCGCTATCCGAAGATACTGAACAATTTATGTGAATAGTCGAATGAGTCGATTGTCGACGTATGTGACGATTGTAGAAATACGTTTTCGAATGGAATAGGGTAGCTGGAAATGATCTTCGAGCCATCATACTTGATCATATGAAGGAACTCTCGAGGAGCCTCTATTGGCGAAATAACGCTATTTGGTGTTTCTATCTATTTAGTGCACGATAGTATCACGATCCTAAGATGTGTATATATATATATATATATATATATATATATATATATATATATATATATATATATATATATATCAAGCAGAGTATCTGCTGAATTATGATTAGAAATTCTGTTTATTGGGATATGCAGCAAACAGTAAACAAGACCTAAATTTGATGTACTACATATTTTATTCTGCAGTCATACACTTCTTCATCAGTGTTATTGAAATTTTTGTTCAAATTATTATGCGTTCCAAAAAATAAATGATAACGTAATTTACAAATGTTAAGGTTTGAAATCAGTGGATAAATTCAACATTAATTATCAATTTTTACTATTGTATCCAAAAATAAACAATTACGGTGATGAGTAGGCATACAGTGACGTTTACAGTTGCCAAAGAATGGATCTGCCTTGATAGAAAGGAGATTTTCTCAATGGTTATTCTTCCGTGGTTTGCTTGGTATCATCTAAACTGAGTAAATACATTTCTCTCAAGTTGTTGATGTTCAATCTTTTATTCATCAATTTCGGATCAATGTTGATGTGTACCATCTTCAGAAACAACCGTTTCACACATTGTTTTTCTACCTTCAATATTTCCACATTCTGAAGATGGTACACATTAACAACAACCCGAAATCGATGAATAAAAGATCAGACATCAACAAATTGAGCGAAATATACCCTACATAATTAGTTTAGATAATACCTAGCGAACTAGGAGGGAATAACCAGATAACCAGAGAGGAAATCTGCTTTCTTCACAATGCAGATTTATTCATTGTCCACTGTAAATGTCACTCTGCACCTACTAATTACAGTAATCCACTATCTTTTGTATATAATCGGTCAAGTTGAAAATAATATTGAATTTACTCACCGATTTTGATTATTTATTTTGTGGAATGCATAATAATTTGAACAAAAATGTCAGTAACCCTCATGAAGAAGTGAATGACTTAAAAAGCTACACCAAATGTACACGTTGCATATCCCTATGAATAAAATCTCTTTCTCATTCTACACATACACACACACAGACATTTATGTGAGTAACTCAAAATACATAAACTTTACTAAATCATTATATAAACTTGAAACAAAATAATAAAAACTGAAGAAAAATAACAAAGTACAATATGTGGTAGCGATTCTAATTAATCTATAAAGAATATCAATTACTAAAAGAGAAGAAAGAAAGTAATATTAACTTCTCAATACAAATTGTGCAGATAAATTATTAATACAATTCAAATAAAATCGCTTCTGTTTATAAATTTTTCAATCTTATATCTAGGAGTTTGATGTATCCAGTTCTTTATCAGTCTGATATATACAGATCTGCAATCTACCTCCTTGATATTGTCCGGTAATTCATTGAACATCAAGGGTCCATGGTAAGTAAAAGATCTAAGTGCAATGGTCTTATTCACTCTTTGTACAGGCAACATATTTTTGATTTTATATACATCTATATATTGAAGTGAATATTATTCGCGCTAACCATGCACGTACGGACATATTGTATATGAAGAAATATTTAAGTTTGGAATCGAAATTACACCACAAAAGTTTTCAACCTCGACTGGGATACGAACCCAGGTCTCTCAGGTTTACGCCCTGTTGCTCTACCAACTAAGCTACCGAGGTCTACTACTTCGCGATGCAATTCCGACTATATCTAATTACTCTTTTGTTCGCAAGCCAGTCATCGACGCACGGGTTGTCGTCTTCAAACTGTACGAACGTGAGTAAACACCTTCCCATCCTCCCAGATGTATTATTGAATTTTTTCGTTAATGAACATGATATTAAATTGAAGTGAATATTATTCGCGCTAACCATGCACGTACGGAGATATTGTATATGAAGAAATATTTATGTTTGGAATCGAAATTACACCACAAAAGTTTTCAACCTCGACTGGGATACGAACCCAGTATATATATATATATATATATATATATATATATATATATATATATATATATTTGGCACAATTTTTGTGAGAAAATGTTAAATATATAAAATTTTATATTATTTTCACGTACCTTCTCAACTATCTATGTAAATCATTTTGAGTCAAACGACAAGAATCCGAAAAATCTCCTAAATTGAGTTTTATGGTCACACAGGCGATGATATATTTTTTGCACGAGTGGATGTGCCTCTTATACATGAAAGCACACAACATTTTCCATCACGTCTCACTGAAATATTCAAGTGCCGCCCTCATTTTTCACCCTTTCATGAAACGTTATGAATATGAGAAGCCTCACAGCTGATGGTGCTATTCTTTTTTCTGCTGCGAGATGCGTCCCACCGCGTGATCCTTTTGCGCCACCTTGAAATATAAATGTGCATCTTGGATGAAAATTATGACCGTAGAGTGCGACCTTATTTCTCGCTCGCTTGAGATACGAGGTACGAAATGAAACCAAATATTAATTACTTTATGCTATTTTAATTGATACGAATTTTATAGTAGGTATGGATGAAAACCATAACTTAAATAATTTTGTGCAACTGATAAAAAATGTGATAACTTTAAATTCTACTTGTTTTACCTATATAGGTACCGGTTCCACAATTCAATTGGTAAACACCAGATTTATCTTCTCTTTTAATTTTGCTTTTATTATTTTTGATGTGCCTCGATAAATTATTGTTAGTTTTGAATGAAATACTAAAATTATGTTTCTGTGAAAATCTACAACTAATCCTACAGCTTTCCGGTAGAGTTTTTTGTGAAGAAGTTTCAAGTGTTTGAATTTTAGTTTATATCCAATTATAATGGGTTTACATCAAGTAAACGCCAACACTATTATAAAAAACATATCAAATAAAAAAAAATTATATTATATCGACTAAAATTTTGTATTTTAGAATTATTTGATTTTTTGAGAATTTAATTCACTTGTTAAGTTGTACCGATATCGCATATGTGCACTCGATGAAATCTCGAACATAAATCCGAGTCGAAATCTCTTAATTTGAATTTTGATTTATGAAACATAAATGTTGAAAAAATGTCGTTGATCTTTTGTGAATGGCACTAGTAAAGGGTAAGTAAGAGTTAACTTTTTCAGGTTGGCGGCACTGGTTGGTAATGGCATCCAAACGTCATCTGTCAAAGTGAAAAACTACTATGTATAAGTATAGTATAAAGTATACTATGCCATTTCATCACGGAAAGACTTACAAACGAGCAACGATTGAAAATTGTTGAAATTTACTATCAAAATTCGTGCTCTAAGAAAGATTTGTATCGTTTGTTACGCGTGTTCAGCGACGAGGCTCATTTCTGGCTTAACGGATATGTAAACAAACAAAACTGTCGCATTTGGAGTGATAAACAGCCACATGCCACACAAGAATTACCGATGCATCCCGAAAAAATGACAGTTTGGTGTGGTTTATGGGCTGGTGGCATCATCGGTCCATTTTTCCTCAAAGACGACCGTGGAAGAAACGGTACCATCAACGGCGAACGATATAGAGCCATGATACGCAATTTTTTTGGCCCCAGTTGGCCGAGTTGAACTTGGTTGATATGTGGTATCATCCAGACGGTGCAACATGCTACACAGCTCGTGAAACAATGGACATGTTGAAGGATGAATAAATAGCTCGAATCTGGTGAATTTCTCGAAATGGCCCTGTGAATTGGCCGCCAAGATCATGCGATTTGACGCCTCTCGATTATTTCTTGTGAGCTTATGTAAAGTCGTTAGTGTATGTGGACAAGCCGAACACGATTGAAGCCTTACAGAATAACATAACGCGCGTAATTCGTGGGATACCGGCCGAAATGCTCGAAAAAGTGACGCAAAATTGAACCTTCCGAATGGACCATTTGATAGGGAGCCGCGAACAACATTTACATGAAGTTATATTCAAAATGTAAATGGCAAAGGCCAAGTTATCAATTTCAATAGAATTCTGAATATAAGATGCAAATTGGGTATTTTATTCGATTCAAAATATATTCCGAGTAATTAAAGATGATTTTTGATGATATAAAATCGATCACACTTGTTGAAGATATTTCCGAAGGTTTTTCAAAATTTGATCGTTATTGAGTTATAACTTTAGGTTAAACTTGAATCCTGGTTGTAGGCCACTTGGCTCATAATCTTGTCTATGAGCCATTATCAATATGTACTTAATGTAACAATTTAAACTCAGACACAGAGACAAAGGATCACTCAGCGTCCACTTCATAAGGACGACTTGGCAAAGTGATTTTCAGTACAAATACGAAATTGAACCGAAAAATTATAATAAGAAAACCATCAAAGAAAATTTTGTGTACAAGCATTCCACTGAAAGTTTTTATAGCGCAGTAAAATAATTTAATGTTCTCCTCTTCAAACGAGGTCGGCAATCTACTTTGAAACAAAACAATTCCAGTCACAACTAATGAAAATTTTCCACGATATGCCATTGTAGGGTAGAATCTTAACATGTTACGTGAGGTGTCTCAGCTAGCCTTCGATATACGTGACCAGATTGGGCTGATGAGCAAGGATATCTTGGAACATCAGATGAAAAAGTAAGCGGAACATTAGGATAGTTTGAAAATAAATTGGATAGAGATAATAAAAATTCCGTAACAAATTCGAGTCTTTGGGAAGATGCTATAACATTTTCGTTTCCTTTTTACTGGCAAACTTTGTATGTACTAATGAAACCGTATCTCATAAGTTGTTCTTTTAATCATATTTCGACGTCTTATCAAATGGAAACATTGAAGAAAAGATGGTCGAAACCGAGTTTTTCATAAAATGAATATTATTATGTTTTACGAATTGTTACTAGTAATTTAATACTCTGACATATCTATAATATAAAAATGAATCACAATATGTGTTGGAAAAACGCATAACTCAACAACGCCTGGACCAATTTTGCCAATTCTTTTTTAAAATGTTCGTTGAAGTCCAAGGATGGTTTTTACGGTAAGAAAGATTTGAATAATTGCCGGGAAACCCTAAAAACAGCCATTTTCTTTTTCCCATACAAACATTTTTTAAATAAAATGTAGTGCATTTGAACTTTATTGCTATTCAATAAAGTTCATATTGCATTACAAGCACTCGCTGTTGCCTAAGCAATGTCGGAGTGTTCCTAACGTCAAAGAGCCAATTTGCACTTTATATTACCGCTGCACAAAGCTCAAATTCAATCATATCTATCAAAACAGTGTACTAGTGCGCGTTGGAGGATCTAATGTCGCGTTCCGAAACTCAACAAAAGTGATAATATCGCGAACCCGACCAAATTGAATAGTCACAAAATGTAAGAGCTATAGATCATGGTACTGATTATAAATTTGGTCGGCTTCGCGATATCATTTCTATTGTTCTAGTTTCGGCATGCGACATAAAATGCATCATTTTTCACGTCATTATATCAGTCAAACACAAACCGCTTTACCAAAAGTGTTTTATTATTTTTCATTATCAATTTAAAATCCTGATCTGTGTCCTAAATTATTTAAATACCTACACACTAATATTATGTGCATGAGATGAACACCGAATGTATATACATAAAAATGAATCCCTATTTCGCTTGGGCACGTCATCACGCGTGAACGGCTGGACCGATTTCACTATTTTTTTTTGTTGGGACACATTTGAAATAACTGGAAATATTGCAGTCCCTTCGCGAGCAATTCCCTGGCTCCACACGGGATAAATATTAAAAACAAGATAGTGTAGTACAAACAGTAGAACATGTCTGGACAGGTGCACGGAGGAACAATTTCAGCAATTTTTACAAGTTTTAAATTCCTTTTACAGGTCTATTGAGTTCACGTTAGAAATGGAAACTTCAACCCATAAATTATGTTTTCTAGAATTAGAAATTACCATATCGAATAACAATTTCTCATTTAACATATATAGAAAACCTACATGCACGGATACTCTTAGCAGTAATTTAAATTAAACTAAGTGGTTTTTCGATTTTCACTATAATTAATTCAAAACATGACAATATCGTTTCGCCAACACAGTGGCTTCATCAAATGTTGATGATAAACTGTTTTACTGTAAAACTGTATAAACTGTTGTTGTCTTCTCCAAAGACACAAACAGAGGCGAATGCCTGCTTGAGAATCTCATCAACTCGTTGGAACATGCAGATTATCAGGCTGCAGCTCATGAAAACCTTGTAAAGCTCTTCAGAATATTTGTTCTCACAGTACCATACTGAATAGTTTTCTGGATCGAACTTCTCCCAGAAATAAGAAATGGTTACAGACTCGTATTCGTTGGACTTCGATTTCTTGAAGTCATCCCTCACAAATGTCCTTTTAGCAAATAATCAGAAGAATTTTAACTAGCTGGTTTCATGAGCTAGTTTTTCATGTTTTTCATCCTCCTCTTCTTTCTTGGTTTCTTTTTCTTTCTTAGCAACAGACTTAATTAGGCTTCCTCTATGCTTATGGGCAAGGTATACTTGATAAACTTGATTACATGTTCGCAGATCTCTTTGTGAAACATTGTTAAACACATTGAATGAAAAAACTTGGCTTAGTTTCACAAAATCATATTAATACCTTGACAAATTGTTACGGGATGCTACCCGACTTTCAAAGCTGAACTGAATACTTATTTTCTCGACTCATATTTTCATAGATTTAATAATAAATATGTAAAAGTAAACAGCAAGTACAGATGTGAAAGTGGGGAGATGTATGAAGCCTAAGAAGAAATTTAACCTATAATGAAATTGAACCAAAATGTAAGTATACTATGTAGGTATTTTTCATTCAAGAAGTTGAGTCTGCAATGTTTATTTCAATCAATTCAATCTATTTCTAATGCACTCTATACTTGAAAATAGATCAATAGCTCTTCCGGACATAAAATGTGTGAAATTTCACGTTCATCAGATGGAGCAATCTTCTTAAAAAGGAGTACAAAGTTTTCGCTTTTCGAATTAATTCATAGATATTTCGCCTATTGGCCTCTGAAAAGATGGAAAATTGGAGAGCACTACTTATTACTTAGGATCGATGCAAACGTAGAGTGAATTCGCATCGTCGTCGAGTTCTTTTTGCCAAAGATTCGCTGTGCCAGAATGAACACGGGCGAGATTTTCGTGGAGAGAACGCAAATTGAAATCTTTCGTACGTTGTCTACATCGAGCATGGAAGTATCGAGAGGTGTTGCAGTGGCGTACTAGACGTACCATAGCTTTTACAAGAACTCGAAAAAAAATTTTGGGTTATTCCTGTACTGAACTTACCAAAAGTGCTTTTGTTATATTGTTTAGTTTAAAAAAAACTCAGTTCCTTGAATAGTTAGCGAACTATCTGATAATCAGAAGTTATAATTTACAAAGACTTTCTCTAATACTAAAAGTGAGGTAATATTTTTCTTCATCAGACAAAGAAATAAACAAAGTGATAAAAAGCACCTATTCCAATAATAATGATAAAATAATAATATAATTACGTAGCTTAATATTTAGTTCATATGAGTCCACCCAAGTCTAAAATTTGAGTTGAAGATTGTGTTTAACAATAATAATAACCTTTTGGATAGGAGCATAAAATTGCTGTATGGGGATGTACCTACTTTTGACTTTTAGATGAGATACAAACATTTATAGGTGTCCGTAGTTATCACATAGGAATGAAAGCTAGATGATGAAATGAAAATGCTAGACTGATAACCCTTCAAAACAGTCGTTAAAAATTCTCTCTAATGAACAAATCAGAGTTGAGCAACCTTCAATTATTTTCTACAAGAAGTGGTACCTACTGGTACTCTTCGTCTAGCGTACTTTGCCTTAGTACAATCTGTCTTAACATATATCAAGTGTGTGGCGGAGGAATTTGTAAACACAACACAAAAGCAAATGATCCGAGCAATAAACCAACTGAATAGGGTTCATCCCTCCAAGCCTCTCTTCGAAAAACTAAATATACTTCGGATTGAAAGATTACTTAAACTTCGCTGATATAAGGCAGTCAATAAATATGAAGTGCTCTTGAAACTGAAAATAAAATTAACTGTTAGGGGATACCAATGTTTCACACAACCGAAGGGTAACCAGAGTAATCATTTAAACTCATTTAACCTTCATATAAAATTTCATATAATCAGAATATCGCAAGCTCAAACCCAAACTCGTAGCATTGACACTTTCATCAGAAGGTCTGTCTGATGTAATGCCTTTCAAGTAATAAAATCATGCATATTCACATCAAGAAATGCCTAACTGCGCGACGGGCATACCTCTGCCTTGCAGTCATTATGTCCAGCCATTATGGTATTATTTTATGTAATAGTAATAGTAACAATAATGTATGTGTATTTGTAATATTAAATTAAATTAATTTTTTCGGTTATGGGCCGAAATTGACAAAAATGTGATTATTGGAGTGATGTTTGGTTTAGTGATAACTTCTTTATGAAAGAGTTTTTTGAGTGAATACTGAGATATAAGGCAGAAGGCAGTGACATCGTTGTTGATGCGAATACATACAAACAAAGTGCAATTAAATATCAAACTGATTTATCACTATCCACTACCACAAAAATATGGTGAGCCACTCAATTTGTACGGAGCAATGCAGACAGAAGACGAATAGGTATATAGAAAATGAAGGTTTGCTATTGAATTCGATATCAATTTTTTTGTAATTAAGTATTATTTCTCGGAAATAAAATGGGTGACTTATAATTCACAATGTGTCGTTCAGTTACTCTCGGGACACAGATTCCCGTGGGATGGACCCTCCAACGAGACTATTTCTACTTTGTTTCTACGGTTCTTTTATAAAGCATATGCTGGGAAGATTATTTCGCAAAAATTGACAATTACCTTTCTAGAGATGATCGAGTGTGCCGTGGCCCTTCCATCTCGTACCATAAATATGAATTTTGCATTGGGAAACAGTTCCAAGACGTAGGTACCCATTTTCAAAGTGAGGGGATCTTTGTTACAAAGCCGTGCCGCGGGTTCGCCATGTTTAGCTATGATTTCCAATGTGAACGCTGCGATTGCGGAATCCAGTACGTTTTTCGTTATTCCGGCCTCATCCAGTCGTCTTGATTCTTTATTCGATTTCATCCAGTGAAACCGCATTTGCAAGATACGAGGAATGACGCGAGTCTCTTGGCCACATCTGAAAAGAATAACAATATAGAAAATACGATCTGTGAATAGAAAAAAGGAGAATTTTTCTTCAGAAATACGAATATAACATATATTTTTTTCGAGGATATATTCGAGGACTGTTAAATCTTATACCTTTTTTTTCAATATATAATAGTGTTGGCGTTTACTTGATGTAAATCCATTATAATTTAATATAAACTTGAATTCAAACACTTGAACTTATGATTACACTTTATTTACCACATAGCATGACGCGTTTCGTCGTTACGAAACTTCTTGGAACGACTTCTTAGATGCTTACAAAATAATGTTATACATTATCAAGACAATATTCTGTAAGCATCTGAAAAAGTCAATATTTGAAAATTCAATATTTGATTGAAGAAATTTAGTTAATTTTCATGAAAAAAATTCTACTTTAATGAAGTTTTAAGCTGAAATATTTAAAGTTTTTTTCATAGTCTAATAACTAATAGTGTTACCATAATAATAATAATACATTTATACACAACATATATACATCCAATTACAAGGACAAGAAACAAATTGTACACAAATGATAATAAATAAAAAAAACTGAAGAAAAAAAAAAAGTGAGTATAAGCGAATATATACAAAGGAAATGAAATTAGAATACATTGAGATAGTAAAAAACAATTACTGAATGGAACAAACTGAAAATAAATTATTATCTAGTACAAAGTCACACGTAGTCAACAGAAGTTAATGAAATGTATTTAATGAAGTCAACGAAAATAAAATTGAAATCAATTGCATAAGTACTATACAGTAACCAAATAGAACAAAACTAAAATTAAAATTGTATATATTACAAAGTCTATGTAGACAAAGAAGTTCATGAAAATATCACGACATCCCATTGCGCTGTTCTGAGTGGCATGTCAAAATCACTGTTAGCCGATCAAAATAGATATCACCTCGACCGCAACAACTATCATGAAGATTTCATATACTGTTGATAGGAGAACGTGGCATAACATTTGATCTGCTGTAATTGACATAAAATGTATTATTCCACCCCAGACCAGGCCTTGGTACGCGAATATTCATTTTGCTGAGAAAAAATGGCGAGTCGACAGAATTGTGAAAAATTTTGAAGAGAAACCTTAGACCAAACCGTTCACGTCTCGGTTAGGATGGAATGGTCAAAACCTCTCGATGGATATTGCCCATAACATCTGTAGTACATATACTTCAGACATTTCCTCTGAAATGCCTCCAAGTCGACAATATAATTATTGTACAGAGGAGACCAAATTATAGATGCGTGTTCCAGTTTACTGCGAATGAAGGAGTAATACAGAGTTTTCATTGTGCAAAGATTAACAAAGCTGCCCTACAATTTCTGACCAAATAACACAGCATCCTAGAGGCAGAAGCCGTGATACAGATTATGTGTTCAGAGAGAGATAGCTTGTTGTCGAAAAGAACTCCCAAATTCATAAACTCAACACATCTATCTAGAACTTGACCTTTCAATGTATAGCTGTAGTTAAGTGGAGTAAACTTTCCAGAAAATGATAAAACTTTACATTTACTCATATTCAGTTTCAGTCCATTGTTATTACATCACAAATTAACAGCATCAAGGAAAGACTGTAATCTGACGTTATCTTGTATTGTTGTAACAATGTTAATAACAATATTATTGAATAATTTATCTTGTTTGTTTTGTATCTGATCTGGTTGAGTTGAGGTCCAAGATTGCCTTTCTCATCATTTATAATCAAATTTATTCATTATAGTACGAGAGTCCGACAGCAACGTCGGAAAAACAAGCATTTCAGGTAGGCCAGTTTTTAGATATGCTATCTCTCTCACTCTCCCGGACGGCATACGGGAGGTGATCTGGCTGGTGGTAGTGGATGCTTTCATCAGTGCGCATCCTACCTGTACAGGTAAAATATCGATTTTTCAAATCATTTTAAAAGTTTTGTTTTTCTTCTATAATTTTTATTGAACTTTTTGCAACATGAATCTATTATTGCCAGATATTTTTATTGTTAATTGAACCATGCCAGACACTAATTTCGAATTGAAAAAAAAATTTTTTTCAAAATATTTCATTATGACTGAAATTTTCATATGATGTTATTTAAGTATCTGAAAACCTGAAATTAATTTGCCGAACAATAATTCGATTGTTGAAACTTCAGCCAGACCAATTTAAAAGTGAAAAGTGATGTGGTATCAGTTTGCTTGGTCTAAGAACAGTTGTTGAATAAACTACAGAGAAAGAATTGAAATCTATTGAAATAATGTGGGGATTAATATAGTAACAGAATAATTATTCATTGTTCTACAAAATTAAGGTAATGATCAATCTCAAGTATGAAAATAAAAAAATACATATATATTTTTCAATACATAATTTTATCACAAAAAACGGAGTTATCTTGATAATTATCCTCATCCCTGCTGTCATTTTCATTATCATCGTCGTGTCGTCTTCTGAATTGTCATCGTCTTATTATAATCTAATAACTTATTAATCTAATAAGTTATTATCTGTGAAGGAATTTGTGATCACCCGATCACTTTTCACTTTCACATCGGTCTGTCTGAGGGTTTAACAATCGAATAATTGTTTGGAAAATAAATTTTGAGTTTTTAGATACTGGAATAAGATCGTATTAAAGTTTCAGCCATATTGACATATTTTGAAAATTTTTTTAAATTCAAATTTAGCCTCTGGCACGTTTTAATCAACAATAAAAATATCTGGCAATGATAGATTCATGTTGCAAATAGTTCAATAAAAATGATGAAAAAAACAAAACTTCTTAATTATTATGAAAAATCGATATTTTACCTGTACAGGTAGGATGCGCACTAACGAAGGCAACCACTACCACCAGCCAGATCACCTGTATGACGTCCGGGAGAGTGAGAGAGATAGCATATCTAAAAACTGGCCTACCTGAAATTCTTTCTCAAAAATATTGCTAGCTCTTAGACAATTACTAGGACGTGGAATAAACCGACTCTACAAAATGACAGTTGTAGTATTCAAAGATCTAGCAAAGAACTATTTCAAATATCTATATCAAAAACTGTTCAATACCTTGAAAATTTGATAATGTTTCTATTGAGAAAAATTTTCAGAGAATGTTAGAAAACTGAGATTAAATTTATGTCCTTCACAATAACGCCACCTACTGAAGTCAGGTACAGCTTTGAATAATCCAATTATTACAGTACGTACAAAATAAAATATCACAACAATTTTTCTTTTTAAGTCATACATAAAATCGAATTCATGAGGCCTGGACCGCATACGATTCCATTGAGACAATAAAGAATTGTTGAAAAACATTTTGTACTGATTTTTAATAGGCTAAATTTCCCTTAATGAGACTGAAGCAATCCCGTTTTTCTAGTTTCCGACTGAAACGGCCACATCATTCGGCACAAAACCGTCGAAAATTTTAATCCGCCTGGAAATTTCTGCTGTATACGTAAACGAGATAAATTCGCATTTCACTTGAAAAACGACAAATCACTTCTGGCGTGCTTCGCGTATCTTTTGTTGGGGAAAATAATGATTGTGGGAGTGCCCTTATGTAACTTTGCGACTGAAATATAAAACTCATTAATATTTTGTTCAAACCGAGTGTTTTCCGTTCTTTGATTTCGAACGGGACAAGTATCCTCGTTCCGAAGAGCCCCATTATTATTTTTATACGGTAATTATCGTGATGAAGCTGCGTTGTATTGAGAACCCTTCAATAAAAATAATGCCTTTTGAAACGATGAAATGTAATCGACGTTTTCTCTGCTTTCGGTAACATGAACCTACCGCCCGTAAAAATAAAAAACGTACATCTCAATTTACAGTGTTTTTTATTTTCGATATTTCAGATAAATTGACAAAGCACAGCTTTTTGTTGGCGTTTGTTTTCATAAAAACCAGAATTCAAAATTTAAGATATTTTATGAGAATATTTCACAAATATTGAATATTCAATTACTATCAATCTGAAATTCTGCAGATACAGGGGACTACTACGTTTTTAATAAACGGGAACCATCGAGATACTTTTGATTAGTTCTGAAAAATAAGGTGATAATAATACTGAATTTACACACATTTCATCGAAAATGGTGACATTCTTCAACCCCTCAACTACCAATACATTAAAAAAATCGAAAAGATATCGGAATATATGTCCTTTATCTATGAAAAACGAGAACAAATGTCTCGGAAGGAAACTGTATATTTTCCGGGATGAAAACATTCTTGAAACATATTTCAGCAATTGAGGAAATAATTGAAAAAAAGTTGACCCCTTGCGCTTTATACAAACAAAACGGAATATGTCTCCCGAGGGAACCGTGCATTTTTTCGGGATTCATGAGTTATGTGCCTTTTTATATTCCTTCAATATTCCTCTGTGCAAAAATCATTATCCACACAGCCGTTTCGTGGTTACAAACCATCCAAACTTTTCCATACATAATGCTAAAAAATAGAACACAAATTTGTTTCAAGTTGTTACAGAACATTAGGTTTTGTAACAAGAAATTCTAAATGGCTCTCTCAATCAGAATCAACTATGCTTCTATACAATACCTTAATACGTTCAAAACTAGAATATGCTAGTGTCGTTTGGAATCCAGGAGACGTGTGTAATATAAGGAATCTTGAATCCGTGCAAAGACGATTTTTGAAATATTTGTGGTTTTGTTCCGACGGTGTGTATCCAGAACGAGATAAAAATCATGAGTTACTTACTACAAGATTTGATGTTTCATCACGTGAACACGTACGAAATATTTGAGAATAATATTCCTATACAAGATGATAAGCTTTTCTGTTGATTGTTCTATTCTTCTTTCCATCATAAATTTCTGTATTCCGAGAATAACTTGTAGAAATATGACCATTTTTTTCCAACTATGACTCGTACTAATATTCTGGCTTTTTCCCACTTCATAAAATTTGAGGTGACTTTGAGCCTTTTCATGAAGTGATTGACATATTTGCATGCGTGCCTGGTGAAAACACACGAGCTCTCGAATGACTCTTTTTTAGTTTTAAGCTTCTTAGTTTTTCTGTATCTTGTGGGTGAGCTTTAATGTCAACTTGCACACAGAGTTTTCGTTTATGTGTATTGTTTGTACATTATTGATATTATTTCTGGTTTCATTTTTTTATAAGTTGTGAACTATATTGTATTTTCCCTCTCAGTAATTGGCCCAAGCTGTTGAGTGGTGTATTTGTAAAAAAATAAATAAATAAATTTAAGAGAAAATTTCAGGACATGTTCAGAATGATTACTTTCCGTGATTATTTTTATATTTTACGAACTATTTGAAATCGAAGCCCAAGAGTATTTAATATCCGTTGATATTATTCTTTTTGCTTTTCCAAGCAGGCACTCATAAATTCATTAAGTTCCTCTTGAATATTCTATTGATTATGCACGGATTTATCGAAGGCTTTTAGTACGCCGTTGTGCATTTTGATCAGACAACATAATTAAGCTATGTCGAAATCTATTTTTAATATCTTCATTCTGTATTCTTCTAATACAGAATGAACTTCCATTCTGACACTATATTCAGAGAATTTGAAGTTTTTGAACATGCAACATTTCGACATAAAATAGACAAAACCAAACTTCACAACATCAGAAGTCTAAGTTCAAATGAACTTTGATGAATGAAATATATAAATATATATTTTATAATTATAGCATAATGATTTGATGTATTATCTAAAAAAGCAGAATAGAATCACCTGATGAAACAAAAAAGTTGTTTTCAAACAATGTCATGTTAGCTGTCTTAAATTGCAATTCTTCACAATAATCACAAATGAATTCTTGATTTATTTTGACGGTTTAACTGATAATGACAATTTTCATTCAATTTTCATGTTACATACACAGTAGTTTCATAATACGTCAAGGTTTTTAGCTGCAAAAATGATCGATTTTTATTTATCTTTGTCAACCCTTCAGTTGTCTATTTTCATAGTTAACTTCCTTAACTGTGTTATCTCCCATCTTAGGCAAGGTCCCCTCCGGCGTTTTGTTCTTATAAGAATCCTTGCTTACCAAGTCGTTTCAATAACATTAGACAAATTTTCAAAATGTATGGACAATATACTCCCTCGATCAACGGAATGATTTTTTCCGTTGTTTCAGTTCCCTCTGGTTAATTGAACAGTCAATGAAACAGAGCTTTCAAAAGATCTTCGAGTTGCAATTTTGAACCTACAAGATAGGGAAGTGTTTCCTTCAAACATTTATAGCAAATAAACGTGATGAGACGCATTGTTTAATTCTAATTGTTTTGCCAACTACCTGCCCTTAAAATGATGGCGCACAATTTATTATCACTCCATTCGCTCCAAATCTTCATCAAGTCTTGACGGCAAAGTTACAAACAACAATTCCCAGGCATTTTGGGGTTTTATGTCAGGTGTTTCTCTCAACGTGATGTATATCTGCAATAGGGTTAATCCATCCTAGAAGGATATACTCCTATCTCAAATGTATCCGCTTTATAGAAGCACGAAGAAGAACTTTAATGAGTAGTTAGTGTAATAAATACGGTTTTTACGGTTGTAAAACAATCAAGATTTTGTATAAGAGCTTTTACTTAGTGACACGTGAAACAGTGAATATTCTTTGAATGGAATGATCAAATAATGCGATCATATATGAAGAGTGTTAATCGCAATATTTGAAATTGCGATTATTCGGATATTATAAATATCCGAAATAATCGCAATGTTTGAAATTGTCGTTATCTGTAAAACGAACTGTTGAATGAAGAGAAGAATCTCAACGTTGAAAGTTAAGATTAGTAAATTTCAGCGTTATCTTATACAAAAATGAAATTCCATTTGTTATTAAACAAATACGCGAATATCGAAAAATTTCGAATACAGTCGAAAAATTCCCTATGAAATGTAGAAATAGTTCAAATATTCAATCAATACGTAAGATTTCTGAAAAAATTCAACATTTAGTTCAATTGAATGTAATGAAGAACATTATAAATACGTTCAGTCAAGTTAAAATGAGTAATAGTTTTTTGTTGTTTCGCTTTCATTAAATTTGATAGAAATAAAGTAGGTATATATTCGAAATAATGAGATATTTCGTTTTGAATTCAATAATTCAATAACTCACCTTGCAGAAGATGAACTTTGAAATTCATTTGAGCATTGTTAATTCAGGTATTTGAAGAAATCATGTAATAAGTACTGTTATGCAATACAGTAACTTTGTATACTCTTGATAATGGGTTAACCACCCGAAACATATGTAGAGTTTTCAATATATTCAGTGAAACTTGAGTCAAGTGTGTTAATGTTAATTTATTGTTTATAACATACTGTTTAACCAAGAGATAAGCGAAACCTCTGTGCCATTTATTAAAAACGCAAGCAATGCTAAACTCGCTGTTACCTTTTGGCAGTAACATACTTTTGATAATGGGTTAACCACCCGAAACATATGTAGAGTTTTTAATATATTCAGTGAAATTTAAGTCAAGTGTATTAATTTTAATTTATGGTTTATAACATACTGTTTCACCAAGAGATAAGCGAAACCTCCGTGCCATTCATTAAAAACGCAAGCAATGCGAAACTCGCTGTTACCTTTTGACAGTAACATACTCTTGATAATGGGTTAACGACCCGAAACATATGTAGAGTTTTTAATATATTCAGTGAAATTTAAGTCAAGTGTTTTAATTTTAATTTATGGTTTATAACATACTGATTCACCAAGACATAAGCAAAACCTCTGTGTCATTTATTAAAAATGCAAGCAATGCTAAACTCGCTGTTACCTTTTGGCAATAACATACCCTTGATAATGGGTTAACCACCCGAAACATATGTAGAGTTTTCAATATATTCAGTGAAATTTGAGTGAAGTTCGTTAATTTTAATTAATGGTTTATAATAAACTGTTTCATCAAGAGATAAACCTCCGTGCCATTTATTAAAAATGCAAGCAATGCTAAACTCGCTGTTACCTTTCGGCAGTAACATACTCTTGATAATGGGTTAACCACCCGAAATATATGTAGAGTTTTTAATATATTCAGTGAAATTTAAAACAAGTGTGTTAATTTTAATTTATGGTTTATAACAAACTGTTTCACCAAGAGATAAGCGAAACCTCCGTGTCATTTATTAAAAATGCAAGCAATGCTAAACTCGCTGTTACCTTTCGGCAGTAACATACTCTTGATAATGGGTTAACCACCCGAAACATATGTAGAGTTTTCAATATATTCAGTGAAATTTGAGTAAAGTTTGTTAATTTTAATTTATGGTTTATAACATACTGTTTTACCAAGAGATAAGCGAAACCTCCGTGCCATTTAATAAAAATGCAAGCAATGCTAAATTCGCTGTTACTTTTCGGCAGTAACATACTCTTGATAATGGGTTAACCACCCCAAACATATGTAGAGTTTTTAATATATTCAGTGAAACTTGAGTCAAGCGTGTTAATTTCAATTTATTGTTAATAAGTATTGATTGAAGATTTTCATTAGAATCTGAGTTATTCGAATTCGCGTTGACTATATATGATAGGATTATATTGTGTTTCCATATATCATTCGCTTGGAAATGGATGTATTGTTATGAATATTCGAGCCCCTTTCATTCGTACGAATACAAAGAAATGAAAACAAACGGTATAGGTATGGATTGGGAATAAATACAATTTTCGAGTATAATGGAATGGTCTGACAGGACTCAATTCATGCGTTCGACCAATACGTGTTCCAATTCCTAACAGCCCTCAAATTGTGGATACAGTTGACCCGTTTAATTCCCAGAAAAAAAGTTTATATACAGACATGAATTCAACTGCAATAGTTATCCGAATCATCGAAATAAATGGAACGAATATCACAAATTCTTTGTTAACACAAATATATTCCTCAGACAGTGGCTTCTTTAAATAATTACAATGACCAGCGTTTCTGCTGTGGACTAGCAAAGCAATACCTGTTTCGTCCTTCCAGTGGCTCTTCAGAAGTGCATTCCCTTCAGCCTAGCATAATTTCAGTTAATTCGTTTAAATCATAAATCGACTGGGCCCATACTTAATGAAAATCCAAATACATAATTGAAATAAAACTAAGTAGTTTTTCGATTTTCGATACATTTAATTCAAAAACTTGACAATATCGTTTCGCCAACATAGTGGCTTCATCAGATCATCATCTGATCTTCATCAACATCTGATGAAGCCACTGCGTTGGCGAAACGATATTGTCATGTTTTTGAATTAATTATAGTGAAAATCGAAAAACTACTTAGTTTTATTTGAATTATCAATTCGTTCAAACTCAGTAACGGAAATATACCTGATCCGGAAGAAGTATTTTCATGATTATGTATGCATATAATCTCTGTGCGTATCAGTTTTAGGATCAGAACGTTTTAGTGAAGTCTGTGTTTTTTTAATTTGGTCAATGATATGGACGTATTTAGAATGTTTTGAATGTACTGAAAATCATCTTTTTTTTGAAGTTCACCTCTCATATTTATTCATCCTCAAAATCTTCAAAAAACTTCAGAATATTTTTGATGACCCAAATGTCAGAATTTTGAGTTAAAGCTTTTTTTGAAGTTATATACGATGATTTTAATTAACTAATTCAATTGAAACAATATTCAATGATTTATTGCCTATCAGATATCTGCCAACATACAGAGTGACTGGCAGTCTTATGGACGAAAAAATTTTAATACTGTTTGCTTGAATCATCAAAAATGTAATTGAATTTGTTGATATTATGATTACATTTATAACTTAATAGGAGTAATGCCCTTTTGAAGCAAGCACAATGCATTGTTTCCAGTATCGTAAAACCAAGAATAGCTCTCCAAGAATTAGTTGAAATGAACACTAGATAATGTTTCAGTAACTCAAAACAAATGACAAGTGTATAGCAATTTTTTGTGGAAATTATTGAAGCGTTTTTAAATATATGAGTTTATACAAATAATTATGAATCAACAATGTTCTACAAACTAATCTGAGAAAACTCAACTGATATTGTCTTTCAATCATTTTTCGAAATAAAGTATTTAAGCATCATTACGACAAATCGTCTTGCGAGTTTTTAACTTCAGGGACATTTCAGACAAAAAAAACCGAAAGGCTGAAAGCAGAGAGCGCCGTGGAGCTTCTTAGCTCCGAAACGAGCCGCGAAACTCTATCTGCGAGCGCCTATAACACGTGTTTGTTTTCAAAGCTTTTAAGACTATATGTACCCGGAGCCCCCGTTTGAGTAGTCGTGACGTAATTCGTGTCAGATGACAGTTTACGGTATCATTGTCAAAGCGCTTTAAGGAACTCTAAGCCGTTGACTGCGTTTAGGGATGGAGCTTTTGAATGTTAATTAAGCATGTATTTCGAATTTCCGGTATTCAGATTTCTGAGAAAGCCGAACGTAGGAGAAATTAAGGGACTTGGATTTAATAAGGCCAGTTGACATCTCTTAGAACATTTGGCGAAAAACCTTCTGAAAAAATTTGAATGACAATCCACGAACATATTTATGCTACATCCCAATATGCTACCAATCCAAAGCATGCTAAATTGTTTAGAATTGATGTCAGTCAAACAAAGAATACTTTTTGCTACATATATAGTTATATTTAAAGTTGAAAATTGTCCTATATGAAGTGATGAAAAATGTAACATGTGTCAGTGATGTGCACAGTTATAATACAAGAAATGCTGACAATTTCTACATGCAAGTTTGTAAGCATTCTAAACATAGGAATAGTATATTTTATGAAGGATTTAACGCATTTAATAAATTGCCTAGCTCCATAAAAACAATTAGCGACCTTAAGGTATTCAAGCGTAAATTAGCTAAGTTCGTTTTAAATATAAAATTGTAATAATATATTTTGAACCTGAATGTATGTATGATTTTGTAATAGCTAATGCTAAAATAAATATTATTATTATTATTATTACATAAGGTTCATTTTGCATTGCATCATGCATTATGAAATTTTCAAAGCAATCAAATTTATATTATCCGGAAAATCCCAAATATCTTCATTTGGTTGCTCAGATAAGCTCCTCCTATATTCCACGAAAAGAAATAAGTTCAATATTAAGTGACACATAATCAAAAATTACGGCAACTTCACTTTTATCATCAGAAAATAGTCCACATATAAGTCTAGACATCAGATTATATCATGATACGAGTATAAAGACATAATCTATACATCAAATATTGCAATGAAACATTAATAGGACTATTTAATACCCTAATCCATAGCAAGTTGGAGTATGGCAGAATGATCTGGCATCCTATTTACACTTGCCATCATCGCCATCTTGAGGCCATTCAGAGAAGGTTCTTGAAATTCTTAATTTGGAGGGAGGATCAAGTTTATTCACAGAGAGGAGTTTATTCACCGAGATCATAATGAATTATTGAGTCGATTAAGTTTAATCTCATTGCAGAGCAGGAAAAAACTTTATCACTGAAATTTTTCTACAAATTACTGCACAACAATATTGATTGTCCTCCTCTCTTGTCCGCTTTGAATTTTCATGTTCCTAGGCAAAATTTTCGTAATACAGACTTAATCAACCTAGAGACTCCAAGGACCAACTCGCTAATACAATCCCCCACTTGGTTATGGAGTGTAGAATCAATAGAGTTGCCAATAATTGAGACATTTACTTTGACTCCATAGAAGTTATTAGTAGGATTTATGAAAACAAAGAGAATTGACTAAAATGAATTGATTCAGATTGAGATATTTGTAATATTTCATTAAATGTTATTATTTGGGTTATTAGTTACTATTTTAGTTTTTTTTTTGATTAGATTGAGCTCTTTGTTATATCTCTTTCATTTCAATTATTTAGTTATTATTAAACATGATGTTATTATTTTCTGTAATTGGGTATTACCTATGCCTTTTGAGAATAAGGAACTTATTATTATGTCCACATATAAGTCTCCATATCAAGGCAGATTCAGTGGTAGTTTTCCAATTTGACACCCTTCAATTTAATGATCTCAGTAATTCAATTAGATCAGAGTACAACCTCATTTCATTATTGTTTTTACTATTCAACTTCATTGAAAATATTGAATTAAATTAATAGAATTTGTGGGAAACTATATCGATTAACCCGAGCATTCGCCATTTTACACCATTACATTTTAGTTATCAATTTCTGACACTATCTTTGTGTCCAGCGTTTGGCTATTCAATTTAAGAGCATTTACTGGCACAACAAATGATGTCCTAGATTCGAAAGCATAAGCAACAAAGTTTACATTAAATTCAACAATACTGAAAATTTTGTCCTATGCACGAGAATACGTCGGTTGCAATTCCAGGAATGTGAAACATGTATTGAATCAATTAATCTTCTTCATTGGCGAAAAGTATTATTCCGAATGGAAATTCTGATTTAAGAAGTACTTTAATTAAACTTTGAAAGTACTTTAAAGTGACATGAGAAAATTTTTAAAGTAAATTTATATGAGTGTTCTCAATAAAATTGACAATTCGACTGACAATGTTGTATCATCAGACGAAGAAATAGAAAAACGAATAGAAGCATAAAAAGAAAAGAAGAAGCAAATCAATTCCTCATCAATGTCCACAGTGAAGGACACGAAGAATTTCCATAACTAAATATTCATACACGAATGCATTAGCAATTCGCGGAAAGACGAACATTACAATGCTGCAAATATTTGAATTTCACGATACGAAATGAAAACTTTTCTAATTCCATGATGAATTTTCGAGGTTCGAAGCAACGGAACGCCTCCCCGTCTAATTCGGTATTCATGCAGCGATTGAAGGTCCCAGAAAAATTCAATTTAAAAGTTTTTGACGTTCGTTTAATTTTCTCCTGTAGGCGTCGTTTAAAATCTGGAATCTTTTTAAGAACCAAGCGAAATTGTGGTGTATTTTTTTCGTGCTTTCGATTTTCGACGAGAACGTTATCAGTTAAACAACATCGAAATTTTGAGCTGGTTGATCTAATGGCGAGATTGAATAGACAATATCTAATGTCAATTGATTTCCACAAAATTCGGTGGGACATGGATGAAAAACTTTAATTTAAAAGTATCAATGAATTTGAAAAATTTTTCACCTTGCTGACTAATTTGGGTTATTGAATCATTACCAGGAGTTCCATATAACTTCATAATGAGTTATTAGCCAAAAATATACTATTATATATCGAGTATATTGAAAAATTGCAGTGGAATTTAGAAAACTGTCGAAACCGTAGAAAAATTTCGAATTTTATTTTTCAACATTTAGATCCGAAATAATTCGATAACATAATATGGAATAATTTTCGATTCGACGCTTTATAACGTCACCATCAATTATTTATCATATCTTCCCAACTGTTGACATAATATGAATCAGTAAGAACCTCAAAAATATGCATGTTCAACTTAACGATTGATAAAATTCTGAAACATAGATTGAAAAATGTAGAATATATTAATATTATGAATGTTTATTATATATTATTTCAAACATCTGCACAATTATTTTCCATTATTGAATGAATATTGGGGAACGAACGGTCATAATTATTTATTAATAGAATTGGCATTGAGCAACACAAAAATATAAGGCCAAATTTTTTCATTCGAAACAAAGACTATCGATTAATTCCAACTTTTTCGTGCGGGAAAATCAACCCTGATATTCGAACAATCCTGTCCATATCAACAAAAGTAGAACGTTAAAAATCAAATAGAACAAACATTTTCGAACAATACATTTCATTCAAATTGTCAAACTCGGCGCATTCACCATTTCAAATTAATTGCTAAACGAAAAGATTACCGCTGAATTAGTGATCAGGAAGAATACACAAGCTGGAATAATGAAATATAGAATAAGATGAAGGAGGATAAGACATATTGCAATATATTCGTTGCAGTTGGTGACATATTAAAAAAAAAAGGATTGAATACAGAAGATAGTTATCGTTTTGGCGCATTGATTAGTTTGAGAGCATAGAAATCAGAAAACTGATCACATAGCTGTCAATTTTATGACAGCCAAAAGAAAGTTTAAGATACTCCGAAAAAAACTATGGAGACAGCGTTCAATTTGATAATAGAGAAAAATTTTAAATCAATCTAGAGTTTATTAATTAATTTTCAATAAATTCAATGGACGATGAATCTACTCTGTGATAGTTCATATTTAAATGAGAGGTAATAATAAAAACTTGTCTGAAAATCACTGACTGAACAATTCTTTATTCGACTAGTTTCGCCTTTTACGGCATTATCAAGAATGAATACATATTACAAAGACAACCTTTAAATATTTGCAGATCTGTTCGGATCACAGAATACACCTTTATTCGGTCATAGAGGAGCGGTTTCCAAATTATCAGAGATTTAACAGCGGGGAGTGGTTTACGTCTAACTGGTCATTGAGAAGATTGTATTTATCGGATTTTTGAAGTTTATTTATTTATTATTGAACTACCTGGAAGCCATGGAAATAACTATGACCGAATTTAAGGTGTATTATGTGGTCCGAACAGATCTGCAAATATTTAAAGGTTGTCTTTGTAATATGTATTCATTCTTGATAATGACGTAAAGGCGAAACTAGTCGAATAAAGAATTGTTCAGTCAGTGATTTTTAGACAAGTTTTTATTATTACCTCTCATTTAATTAATTTTTACTGATTTTTACAAATTTTATGAAGATCCATTAGAACGCTCTTAGGTATGCTACGAGATATGTATTATATCTCACAGTAAAAAATTTAAAATCTCTTTTATAATAGCAATTTTTATTTTTTTCACCTGAAGTCTGAAAAATTCAATAACATAAAGCATTAAATTTTTTACTTTATTTCTGTATATTCTGTTCACTCATGACTCAGCCCACAAAATGCAGAATTGCTTTGAAGAATCAATAATAAACGTCAATCTGCCTTGTACCGATTTTACGAGATGAAAAAAACACAAAACGTGATTTATTTCGTCTTATGTTGGAAAGTTAACAATAGAAGTCGTAGAATTTACTGCTAAATCAGATGTGCGTAGTTTATACATGTCTTTTGAAAGGCATTCATGTAATTCATAAACGAAAATTCAGGAAAGTGACACTGTTTGGTGTTACTCAAAATTATTCATGAAATAATTTGATATAATCATTCATGAATAATTTGAATATCAAACTACCATAGATTTATAACATAATGAGTGAATATATTATTAGTTTTTGAATTCGAATTTTGAGTGAACAACCAAACAGTTTTGGGTACATATATTCTCTATTTAACTACACGAGATAACATGCAAACCAGTATGTTCGGCCAGCACAGCGTTAAGACCTATGCATACATGCCGACAGCGAATAACATTCATCAGAAATTGTTGACAAGAACAGACATCAACAATGTTCCGCTAAATTGAGTCGATTGTCCGAATTGATTGGTTTGTATTATATACTGATCCAATAATTCAACCTAAGAATTGAAATTCATAGGGGGCGGGTGCAGAAAGGTGCGGTTTGATGTGACAAGAAGACAGCTCAACAATTCCCAAAGACAACTCATCTAAATAATATTAAAAAAATCATGAAATGATTCAGGTTTCAAATAAATGCAGAAAATTATAGCCAATTTTCACAAATTCCTTGAGATATTCACAGACCAACTATGAAGGGAAATCGTAGGAAAATTATGACTGTTTATATAGAAATTAGGGAAAAGGGGAAAAAAGGGACTTCTGATGTCCCATTTGGAAATGAAGGATTGTGTAAGACGGTGATTCTTCAAAAAACACTTATGTTATTTTTAAGCATCCAAAATGATTGATTACTTAAGAAGATTGAAAATTATACCTAGCGTCATTTAAACACAACTCTATGCACCATTAAAACGACTAGACCAAGAACCTTTCTTTTCCATCATCATTATTCAAATCATCACTTAGGTCATAACGAAACTCATATAACTATCAGATATTCGATTTTGTCTTGTCTAGTCACAAGTTTGTATCACAACTGTTATAATAAAATTACTCACCAGCTAATAGCTGACCATTTGCTTGAAATTTCAAGACCTGAAGTTTCTATCACATTTCGACAAGAGTAAGGGGTCTAAATTAACACAAAAAATACCACTTTCAGTTAATGGATGCCCTTGAACAATCCGAGACATCTCCCCGAAATTCATCTAGTTGGAAAGATGTATCTTCGAAGACAATTCGTAACTCAATTCGACAAGACGCTTCTTTCGAGATCCGAAACAACACTTTTCAATTTTCTCACTTTGTTGTGCAAGCAAATACATTTCAGTGTTATAGTTTTGCTATAAAACTTCACGGTGCTCCTAACATCATTCGGTTGAATTGAACTTGCAAATAAGCACAATATACGGAAATATAACAATGGAGTACGCTGTCAGTCTATGTTTGCTGATTAAATATGAAGAGATGGAAAGATAAATACGCACTAATTGAGTTTTCCTCATTCTCAAAAGAACCTGCTACTAGTGAAATATTCAAACTGAACTCGGGCAGAAATTTGTGCTCATTTTTATAATAAGAAACACAGAGATTCTCTTGATGATGAGATAAAGTGATATCATTTGATACTCTCTTTTGGCTCGTAATTTTTTCGTGCAATGTTTTTTATTGGCTGGTCTTTTGGTTCACACTAGGGATTAAATATGGCTATCTAATAATTCGCAGTAGTTGCACGTGTTAGAAATATTGAAGGTCTTTGAGTTGATTCCGAATAATACATTGTGATGATTATCAAAAAAACGAAAGTTTTTTTCAGGAATTTTGCAGGTTTCTATAGACACAGTAATATCCACCTCAAAAATATTTTTCAAGAGGAGAAAAAATATAACATATCTGTTTCATCATTATTATTTCATCATGTAACTTTTCATAACCTTTGAAGATCAGAATGTGTAATATTGAGGATAGAGTGGCATATAGAAAAATGGATTTATGAATTATTTTCATTGAATTTTTCCACAAAGCTATTGGATTTCATTAACGATTAAGTCCTATGAGTTGAAATTAATTCGACGTTATTAACTCAAGGTTTATGAAGAAGGCATAAGTTTGTCACATTGAAATTATATTTCTTTTTGGTGATTCAAAACTTCTTAATTGAATTCAAAATCTTCCTCAATTGAAAAAAAGGTAAGCTAAAACGCAAGCACTTTTCGTTAGGATAGATTGAGATGATGAAGGATAGTTAACAAATTTCTATTTGATGATTGATAGTTGAAGATTAAGAATAAGTTTCTATATGCTTTATAATAATCATCAACTTCATGCCATTTTATCTGAAACAATTTTGAAAAGAATAATACAAACTGGAACACTTGGATAGTCAATTAGACAAAATTGTTACATACACTCAAAGTATGTTTCGGGCTACTAACTCATTGTCGAGAGTTATTACTTGTCGAACATAATGAATGATGTTTGTGAAGCTTGGTGTTTCGAATTATTTTATACTTTTTAACAATGTTCACAGGGTGTTGTGTGAGCAGTCTAATTATATTAAAATAACAATATTGAAATATTGTTTTCAGGAATTTGAGATTAAAATGTACGACGAGATAAATTATAAGAGAAACATCGACAAATTGAGTGACTACTTTATATTTGAAACTTATTCTATCCGAAAAAGTTACCGTCGAATTTTCCAACTGAATGTTCATTCAACGAATCTCTCCTGTCAGTTCTTCCATAAAAATTTCATTTCACGATTCAATATCGGTAATGATCAATCTATTTTTCATTTTGCCCGCCCGACGATCTCACTTCGCAGAAAATTTTAACTAGATCCGTCAATTATTGAAACCTATTCACAAATGGCAGCGTTCGCTTTTCGAATGCCATTCGTATAATTTTCGCATCGTTCGGCCGTTTTCAATTGAGCGTTTTCAATTTCGACGCTTTTTGAGCCGTTTCTACGTGTCATGTCCGGTTTGTTTTTTAGGATAATTGGTAACGAATAGAGCCATCAGAAATCGAGGTAGATCGATTATTTTTCACAGCCGTTTCTTGAACGCAAAGCACGTTTCCACGTGTGTATTCAACAAAGGCATTTTGGGCTTTTATACCTACAATTTGAAGCCGGTTTCGAACGGCCATTGGCCTAGTAATCTTGTACATTACTCAGAATCAATTTTTACTATATAAACTGTACTTAGAGGCACACAAAGGTCTTTATCTCTACCGAGATTCGAACCCGCTCTTATGGCATATGTGCTCCAGCCTTCAACACAAGTTAAATTCAAGAAAACTTTAAGTTTTCTTTTGGAGTTTGGAAATGTTTTCGTAACCGTTGACACAATTCTGTGTTATTTTTTCATTTGAATATTTATTTATTGATCTGTGAAGGGAAACTTCTGTCCCTTTTCAAGAAAATTGCGAAAACAGATCTACGAGAAATCGACAAAATGAAGTTTATAAAGATAAATGAATGCATAGAGCAATTTTTTTATATAGAATACATTAATTAAAATACAATATTACACACACTACTGCTGGAATGACAGACAACATACATACCATAGATTTTTAATTAAAGTCCAACTGTAAGTTAATTTCTGTCAATAACCTTCAATGATTCTATTATCTTTGGTATTATTGAATCATTACACCAATCACTGAAATTGTTGTAATTTGTATAGTTACTTAAAGTATTTCAAACAAAACATGCAGTAAAGCAAGAAAATCATGAAAGAGCGAAGACATAGACATATAGTTTTCGACAAAAGAACCCTAATAAATTTGAACTTGAAAATTGAATATCACTGGAATTGTGACCACTGGACGACCTTTATCATTGGTTAAATTGATGGAAGTAAACGTAGAAGTAAGTAGATAACATTCAGCCTGTAATTCGTTAATGAATTGGCAGTAAGAAACAAGGTCCTTGTTCAGAATACATCCCCTTGATGTAGTAAAAACACAATTTTTGTACTTTATATTACCTTCACAACCGTTTCTGGATGGGGAATATTTTCTTAGGCCTTGGTAGAGCCATTGGAATTATAGTGTAGACCTCGTTTATTGGGATTGCCATCAGAGAAGTTCACCCTTAAATGGAAGAAACAAATTGTGTAATCCCATTTTTTTCGAAGAAAATGTTGAGACCGCACGTAAACTCTTATATGCAAAAGATAGCAGTTTTATTCGGGACTTTTACATTTTTGACGGAATTTCTTTCTTTGTCCTGGTTATAAAGCAAAAACTATACTATTAATAATTGTTTATATTCAACATTCTTTGAAAGCTGTGTGAGGAACCTAAAACAAAAAACACTATTCAAGTGAATAGTGTATTGTGCCGAAACGTTGGAAAAAGGAGAATAAAGTATATAAAATAAAATCATCAAGAAATAAGCCTTATTCCCAAGAAAATCAATCTTACATATATATCTATCAGGCTTAAGAAAGAACATTTCTAATATATATATATATATATATATATATATATATATATATATATATATATATATATATATATATATAAGGAAATGAAATTTTTTGTGCTTATGGTACTGAATGAAATATTTAAGAAAATGAACACTAGAAAAAAAAAAACTTCGATGGACGTGGTGCGACTGACGAGTTCCTTGCAGAACGAAACATATATATCTCGCACTTTCATCAGCTGTGGCATCGATTTCAATATTTCTCTAACATTTATCCCTTGAAGGATAATGGAAGCATCACATCGTACACGTTCACATATCTAGCTCTACTATAATATTCTCTTGATTAATTTTAATTTTTCGAATGAATGTTCTAGTGTTCATTTTCTTATATATATATATATATATATATATATATATATATATATATATATATATATATATATATATATATATATATGTATATATAGGTACAAATCATTATGTCTAAAATCATTAGACATAAGACTTCGTGTGGTAAAATGCTATATTTGGCACATAATAACATATGGGCCGAAATGTGGTCACTCAAAATAAAATCCATGAACCGTATAGAGGCTTTTGAGATGTGGACACTCCGCAGGTTATTGAAGATTCCTTGGGTGGACCGAATAACGAATGAGGAAGTACTTAGAAGAGCCGGCGTCGAGCGTGTGTTATTAAAAAATATAAAGCAACGCAAGATCTCTTATTTGGGCCACATACTCCGAAGGAATAAATATGATATCCTAAGACTAATATTAATGGGAAAAATAGAAGGTAGAAGAGGTCCAGGCCGAAAACGGCATTCATGGTTGTGCGATATCAAGAACTGGTGTGGAGTGAAAAACGTGGGTGATATATTCGCACTAGCTACGGAGGGGCAATTACGTATTATAGAATGAGTGGATGATCGCCTACACGCTGTAAGCGTTGGCACGAGAAGAAGAAGATAGGTACAAATTTCTTATGATGAAACCAAATACTTGGAGAGAAAACCAAAAAATAAATCTTCTCTCATCACAAAACGTAGTGAAATTCTGCAAGTCGGCCATTTTGAATACCTCGGAGAAGTTATACAATCCTCAGGTTTCCACCGAATAGATAATGAACAGAGAATTACTCCAAAGAGCCTACAAGATAACATGGCGTACTATAACAAAAAGTGCATTTCGAGAGGCGCCAAATTTAGACATTATAACAGAACGATTCTTCCAGAAGCAAATTACGCAGTTGAAACAATGGTTATAGACGGTCATTCAAGAATTAGAGAAATAGAAAAACAGAAACGGAAAATTCTCAGAAAGATTCACGGGATAATCAGTAGAAACAGCATTTGGATGAAAAGACCTCAGAATGAATTTTATGAGAAGACAAATACGATAACGGAAGAAATCAGAAAACTACGGGCAAAGTTATATGCACATGTCTACGAAAAATAGAACAGAATACCGAAGAAACTACTCGATATAATTATGAAGAGCAAATGCGGAACAGAATGGCTGAAAGAGGTTCAAAAAGATCTACAACAAATCAATATCAAAAATCTCGCTATAAAATCGAACATGTGAAGTTTGAGCAAAAATCAAATCGACAACCTTGAAAAAAATGGACAGATGAACGGAAGAAAGAGCATTCAGAGAGGATGAAGCGTTTTTGGGAGCGAAAAAGATGAAGCAAATGACCTAAGATTTGCGAATTCAATTCAAGAGGATATATATATATATATATATATATATATATATATATATATATATATATATATATATATATATATATATATATATATATATATATATATATATGGAATAATTGTTCATTCTACATATGTTTCGGCTCTAGGCCTTTTTCAAGAATATTACAGGTTCATGTTAATTGGAAATTGACTTCAATTTCACAAATCTTTCGTAAAACTAAGTTTTAGAGAGGCATATGTAGAATAAACAATTATTCCATCAATTTTAAACTGTGCTCATTCCCAAGAAACCTTCACACTTATGTTATTAAGCAAAGCACAAGAAAAGAAAATTATATATATATATATATATATATATATATATATATATATATATATATATATATATATATATATATTTAGATATCCATGGATGTTTCACAACACTCCGTTTTTTAAGTTTGAAAACCAAAACACTTAGGTTTTCATACTTGAAATAGTTGATTTTGTGTAATTCGAAGTAAGTCTCATTAGATCCTAAACAATACCTAAACCCACCATATAACGACTCTTATTTGTGTTAAATAATATTGAATACTGAAGGGCTTAAGAGAGGTGGCCTAGAATCTTCCCAAAAATCGACATACGAAAATGGATCTAATGAAATGTCCGCAGTGACAAAAACAGACTTGCACTAAACACCACTTCTAATAATTTGAGAAAACTTCAGAAATAGGGTTCGAATTCCAACCATCAAGACGATAACACTGACTTAGATCGGCAACTGAAAATTCGCGCAGCTTACTAACATATTGATTGTCTTCAACCCCAGCAAGCGGCATCTCATATTACTTTAAGAGACGCAGCAGTACATCAAGTTCACAATAGTTAAACGTAGTACACTACCTTACACGTTGTTATTATGCAGCTTAATATCGTATTGCTTCTCTTCAACTCAAATAAGTCGCATCTCATATTAATTTAAGAGACGCAACAGTGCAACAAGTTAACGTAGAACACTGACTCGTACGTTATTATTAAGGCCTTACAAACCTGATAGCAGAAAATGAGGATCAAAGTGTTACGACATAATATTAAATAAGGGTTGTTTACCATAATATGGAAAGTCTTTGAAGTTTCGAATCTTCAATATAAGATATGCAAGGGTCTATGGAAAACACATTACCGATACTGAGTGAACAGAAATGAAAATGAGGGTAATTTTGAAAATTTCTAGGAACCCATGATTTAAATTATCGTAGAAAATATAACGAACGTTGACATATGGAATATATCTACATTCCGTATGCTTCCATGCAATGAAGATCATATCTGTAACGATATGCGTAATCCAAAATCGATCACATTTAAGTGCGGTCCGTCAGACGTCTGTGAATTGATTGCAATATCATGTTGGAGCAAACAGAAGGATCGAGCAAGCTGTTCGAATTTCGTATTCTGCATACCTACAAGTTCGTTAAACCCTCTGCGTTTTGATCGTTTAACATCTGCAACTTTCAGGAGATTTAATATGTTGCATTCAACGGAAGATAAATGGATTTATTCGGTAGAGAATGCAATAAATTTCATTTCCGAACGAAATATACCGAAAAACCGTCATGTCAAATGAGTTTATTTCTCTTCAGCAAAATATTATTTTGGACATGTGAATGTGTGTACCTATCTTGTCGACATGTCGAAAGTATGACAAATGCACAACCATATCCATTTTCTCACGTGATTCTATACCCCGAGGGATGTTGACAATATAAGAGCTTTAAATTCAAGTGGTTTATGGTGAGCTGGAATATTGCGAATGTATTTCAGTGAAATTGAAATTTAAGTATATAAAATGTCATGTGAAAAAAGAGGTCTATCGGAACACCACCAAAAGAATTTTATTTGAACTATTTTATTTGAGAATTTAAATTCTTCATGAAAATTTGGCACTTGAGAACTCTAAATGAACCTTCTGATATGTATGGTCTTCTCAAGAATGAATATATATTAGTGCAGGCAACTGTGGACATAATGGCGGTAAGAGGGGAAGTTCAAATTTTGGCTATGCAATGCAACCATCGGGGGTAACTAGAGGGACGAACTTGGGGTAACCAAGCCCAGTTGGCCTAGGCGCTCTTTACATGAGCTTGTGTTAGTTCGTATTTTTTCCCAATTATATGTGGGCAGTCACCAATTATTCTGAAGGAGAAAGTAGATAACTGGAAAATCGTTTCTTTTCTATATGTAATTATGTAATCTGTGAGAATATAACATATTCCCCTACGAGACGTTGGTGATTGCACCGGCTGGCTCTTAAATTTTGGGAAACGTATATAAATTCACTTGATTTATGCACAATATAGACAGTGAAACTAGATACTTATCTTTAAAACGTCTATTCAAAATATTTCGATTTAAGATCACAAATTTGAATGGGAGATCTTTCTTATCTTGATTCTTGATAATAATCCTGATGTTCTCTGCTTGTTGAGAAGGCCTAAAGATCTTCAAAGTCACTCGAAATTGGGTGGAACTTGAATCTGCTTCAACTGCAGAAGATACGCTGAAGCTTCAACTCCAGGAGATATAGCAAAACCCTAACTTGAAACTCCCGTTTCAACTCCAGGCGCATTACAAGCGCACTCAAAATTTTTAAAGATAAAAGATATTATATATAACAATCACAAAGACTTATCAGTCGCAATACTCGATAAGAGAAATCCAATATCGGAATCAATCTATGACCGGAATATCATGCGTACTTACATCGGTGTATTTTGAACTACGATCATTTCATGCAATGCGGCCTTAGCATTTTACTCTTCAACCAGTGTAAATTATTTTAAAACGTTACGAGCATATATTAGTACCAAATAGTATTGAGTAGGAAGACTAAGCTATGAGCTTTTTAAACATGAAGCTGCCTTGAACAGATCGAACAGAGGATCCTGCGAGGTACAATAAGTAACACCACGCAGTGAAAAGAAATAATCATAATAATTATTATTATTTATTGGAGGATAAACATTCAATGACTCAATTAGAAACCTTAGTAAGTCGATTTTTGTAGTTACTCTAATTGACGTAAAAACAGGTACATCTATGCCATTTTTGGAGAAGAATATTGATGCGGCACGAAAAACCGAAGAGCCTAGAGTTCTGGAGTTCTACACTCCAAAACTTCCATTAGTTTAAAAAAACTCTGTTAGTCTAACGGTAGTTTAAAAGCTATCGCGCTTCGCTCTCAGCGAATGATCTCGTAGAGGATTATCCTCCCTTAATCACTCAAATCAATTGGAAAGAGTTTATTAAAGACCCCAAAGGTGGTGATAATATCACCACGCTTCAGTCTGCCCATTTCGGTGATGAGGTCAAGAGTAGTAAACGCTGCTCGTAATTATGTCTATTGTTACCATAAGCCATTCTAGTAGTCTTTCTCTGAACACATTCCATAAGATTTTGGTGACGCACTAACACTGGGCACCAAATAGGGAAACTAAAGACCAGCAACGGTCGTATATATGTCTAAAAAATCGTGGATGAAGTCTGGTCCGAAGGACGTTTAAGGACTTTTTAAAGAATAGATACATATATGAGTTTGCTTTTTTGCACATTGCACTTGTATGAGGAGACCACGACAAATCCTTCGAAATCACAACGCCGAGATCTTTCTGTGTAACGCTCGAAACGTCTTGTGACCCGTTGATAAAATAAATTAGATTTGGGTTATTCTTGCCGATATGAAGCACACTACACTTCTTGCTGATGTTCAGAGGAATGAGTCAAGAGTCCATTGGGAGATAGTTAAGATATCAGCCTGTATCATATTGTGAGCACTTACAGTTAAGCAGTTTCGGAATGTAAGATGTATAAACAACGAAGAGCAGAGGGCAGACCTCTGCGGGACACCAACTCATCACTGGAGATACATCAGAATAGCTCTAACAATGGTAAGGAAATATATCTATCTTTCTCTGTGCTTACAACAAGAGGAGTTTTAATTTTTAGGAATTGTCGACAGCTTTCCTTATATTTCTGATGGTAAAGACGTCCAGTTCCACTTAAATTAAATCTGTTTGATTTGAAATGAATTCCATAAAATTCGAGTCCCTAACTCTATCCAATTCAATTAGAATTTTCTAACTTAGTTTGCCACACTACATGATTGCTTGATCAGTCTCTGCGACAGAATACAAATCGAGTTTAAAATAGTTTTCCTAATGAATTTATGAGAACAGAATGTTTCATTAAATTTTCACACGAATTACTCAATTTTAACTGAACGCGCGAATGTTAACCTGCGAAAAGTAGACGCTTGGAAATACGTGATTCTATCAATGGTCACATTATGAGTTCAGATGTCTTGATTCGATGCTTTCCAGATACACCCCCAATAAACTGATTTCGTATAAAGTATTTACAACCCTGCGGGCCATCAATTCTAACTGTGAATGAGAGTTAATAAAATTCTTCGATCACACTTGAGCGATAAATTTCCACCCTAAATCGAGATCACTGGTCTGTGGAAATTGGTTTATCGATTATAAATGAACGTACTAGAACATATCTTACTCGATAACCTAGATAAAAAGATTTGTTTCAGATACACCAGTGTTATTATGCCATTCAATATATTCGATATATAATGTGAAATGTCACAGATAAAGTGAAATGAAGTGAATTTCTGTTCGTTCAATATTTAGCTGCCTACTCTATATTCAACCCCAAGGGACCACCTGTCACAACAAATACGTGAAATCGATCCCTAGAAGATGTGCAGGTCTGTGTTTGTTGCGTTTGTACAGATACGGATACAGTCCGGATTGTACTCTCTGTATGCTATCGTTTTGAAAGATCGAAGAAAACACTGTTTTCTAGATCATCACGCATTCTAATTGATCAATTTGTCGTACATTTGTACCTTTCACAATCAATCGTTTATTTCAGAAACCTTCTGGGTGACAAAAATATAATATTGAGTAATGAATTTTTAAAAATTTATAACTCAAAAACTTGAGCGAAAAAAAATTTAACAAAATGGATTATTCCAATAGCATATTCTTGATTTGGTAAAAAAATATTTGAAGGAGATTAGACCTAAACTTGAGCTACAAAACAGTTTTTTTTAGTTTTCCGAAAGTTGAAAACAAGGGCACTTGGTGGTTTCTGAAACAAACGATTCTTATAATGGCCTGTCAGTTAGGATGAAGTTCCAATTGGAGGTAAGACTAGTGTTACTGAAGACGCCATGATGGAACGTATCTACGTTTAATTGAGGTTTGTCAAAACAGTGTTTCTTTCACCATTTCGATTTTGAAATGAACTGATATAAAGTTAGAGTGTTAAACATGCAAGCTGTTTTGGCTTTACAGCTGTTTCTGTCAACTAACTTGTAATTAGGTTATTGTTCAGATTGAAGTTTTCATTTTGGCAGGTAGAATTTTAGTCGTTTAAATTTCTCAATTTGATTGTTGCCGATTCACGAATTACGTGAACAGTGCATACATTCAATTATTACAGTGGTCTCTTGGAAACAAATAGATTATAGATACCTACTGTTGGTTAAATTGGCAAGAAGACACTAGAAGACTTGTCAGACTGTGCCATTTGTCTGTTTCATTATACGAAATTGTCTCTTTTTTATGGTTCCACCAACTATCAGGTTTTAGAGCTAAGAGAATTTCATTTGTCTCTGTGGTATTTTAAAATATTAGTAGCCCTAATACTGAGTTATGTTGATATATTTCTTAGTCCATATTCAATCTGAGTCCAAATAGTTTATTTCTTTTTTTGATTACCCTGCATTGTAGATGTTCTAGCAATCTGGTGAGCAATAGTGAAAAATTGAGAAAGTTTTTACTATTGAAAAAAACAAGGGTTTCATTCGGTCTAGTAACGCCAATTCTATCAAATGCTCCTCCATTGATATATTAAAATTGTAAATAAAAAATCAATTACAGATTTATACGTACGATATTAAAATAATGGTTGAAATACAAGTCAATTTTCTAAAATGAAACTGAACCAAAAAATCGATCTGAATGGATAACATAGTCCAAAAGGGCAAAACTCAGGGGAAGTATGAATAAAACTAAGAACAAAAATAGCCAAAATCTTATAGTTATGTCTTGTACCGCACATGTGGAAGGATGAGTCAGCGGAATATCTTATCACTTCATCAAAAATAATAATTTTATAGACATGTGTCAACTGGAAATAATTCCTTGAACAACAAAGAGAGTTGTCTATTTCACAAGGAAAAGAGACCGTATTGAGAATGATTACAGCGTCGGTGGTCAGGTTCTTTCTCGTTCTGATAAGGTGAGAGATCTTGGTGTAGACTTCGATCAGAAGCTTTCCTTTGTTCCACACATCACCCAACTTATTTCAACTACCTCGAAAATATATGGTAATGGCAAATAGTTTAATAACTCCTCAATATTCATAGGACTGTTTAATACCCTAATTCGTAGCAAGTTGGAGTATAACAACATGATCAGGCATCCTGTTTACACTTCCCATCAATTAATTCAAAACATCTTGAGGCTATTCAAAGAAGGTTCTTGAAATTCTTATTTTGGAGAGAAGATACAGTTTTTCCACAGAGAGGAGTCAATCATAACAAATTATTGAATCGATTTAGTTTAATCTCATTGCAGAGCAGCAGAGAAACTTTATCACTCAAATTTTTGTACAAATTACTGCACAGTAGTACCCTTTATTTATCAACTACCAGGTTATGTTTTAGTGTCGGAATTCTCTTGCCAAGGTGGTAAACACGGAGGCTGCGCAATTTATTGTAGGGTGAAATGAAGTGCAAGGCGCGGACAGATCTTGTATCTTCAGTCAAGTACGTATTTCAGTGCTCTGCGGTCGAGGTATGATCAGAATCGATATGATTAAAATTGTAGTTATATGTATACCTATATCGACCAAGCTCTTTGAAGATGTCGGATATTGAAATTTTTTATGAAAAAGTATTCCATATTTTAGAAAAACTGACAAATGAATCATGTAGGTACATTATTTCAGGAGACTACAATTAAATATAGATATTCTATGTGCTAACAATGTAACAAAGCGGTTTGTTTCTATTGTTGAAGGTTTTAATGCTAATAAGTCTTAGAATATAGTTTATGTTGATTCATATTTGATACAAATTAGAATAATTATGGATTTTCTTTTCTTTTTTTCTCTCTTTTGACTTTTTCTCTTTTCTTCTGTATGACATTTGATTTGGAGAATAAACTTTATTATTATTATTGTCCTCCTCTCTTGTCCACTTTAAAATTTCGTGTTCCTAGGCAAAATTCTCGTCAAAATTATTCCACCCAGAGACTCTGAGGACTAACTCCCTAATACAATCCCCCATTTGGTTTATGGAGTCTACATGCAATAAAGTTGCCAGTTATTAGGAGTTATGTGAACAAATGGAATTGACTAAAATTAATTGTTTTAGATTGAGTTCTTTGTAATATTTCATTAAATGTTATTATTTGAATATTAGTTACTATTTTAGTTTTTTTTGGATTAGATTGAGCTCTTTGTTATATCTCTTTCATTTCAATTATTCAGTTAGTATTCAACGTTAAGTATGTTATTATTTTTTGTAATTGTGTATTATACCTGTTGAGAATAAAGAACTTAGTTAGTATTATGAACTTACTAGAGGAAACTGAGATCATGTGACAAAAAAGATGAAGAATCAAGTGACAAAGAAGTGACAGACTGTGAAATCTCTCATAAAAACCAATCGACTATTCGAAAATAAAAATAAATCTCTTTTGAAATAGTTTCGAAAACTCTTGACAATGGGTTAACGACCCGAAGCATATGTCGAGTTAACTTGATGGTTTCATGAAATTTAGCCAAGTGTATTTTGATACTATTATAATTCATTATATCTATCAATTACATGTATTGCTCTTGTAAATATTCATAAACTTAAACCCATGCAGAGTTCTTGATCAAATATAGATTTTATATTGATCAATAACAATGCCCTTTGCATCACAATAAACCACATCGGCTCTGAATATCTTCGCGGATAAATTATATGAGAAAACCAAGAGTTATGGAAGCGCGAAAATGAACGCCAAAAGGCTTCATTCTCGAGTAAATTGATGAATTAAAATGTTGTCGTAGCAATATTAAAGCTGCAAACTAATTTATTTTGTCTTAATAAATTAACCCCCGATCACAAATCTGGAGCAAATTACTCCCGAGTGTACTCGGTGCTGGAGACTGAACCCTTGGTGAGCGTGGCAATTTATGAAATTAGAAAATTCCGGTTTTACTGAAGTTCGAAACGTTTTCGCGATTGCCCCGGAGATTTGAGGCATCTGTTCGCGAATTACTTCGTCAAAAATTATTCCGGGGGAGAAACTTCAGTAGTTCAGTATTCACAGACGGTTTTTGTTATCTATTTATTGGCGAACTTGAAATTTTTATCGATAAATCAGGTTTTTAACGAAAAAAAGGTTGAACAATGTATGATTCAGCACTTCAACACTAGAAATAATGAAACAATTTTCATCCTTCCTAAAAAATGTCTATCATTTGTACCTGCAGAACCTGCAGAGGACAAGTTTTCTCTATAAGCTTGCTGACCAGTGTTAAAGACTTCAAAGTAAGTCTTGTACAGAAACTTCTGGCAGACGATCGGCTGGTAGAAAGATCGAAAATTGGACGAAAGGTGGAAATAAGACATGGGAACTGTGGAGCTTCCATTACAAATGACCTACAATTCGGAAAATTGCCCCAGATGGGTCCATCGCCTTCTGAAGGAAGACCAAATCTTGTTTGGAGACCAGTCATATGCAGGGTTAGCAGTGTTTTTGCAGTTCGAGTAGAACAGTTATCTTCAAACAAAACTTGAGTTTCCCATTACGCTCCGGAATCCACACAAGAAACTGGAGAAATGAGGAGGAAAGGCCAAGAAGTCCTCAGTTATAAGCAGCTCAACTTTCAGCTCTACTTTCTACTCTTATTGGTTTCATCGTTTCAACGGTATTTTTGACGAGGGATGAATTTTGCTAAAGGATTTTTTTCATAAACTACACAAAACTGATGCTCCTCAGTACTGCAATATTTTGAAAAAACTGAGAGATGCAATGAACCCAAAAATCCCACAAAAGACCAGACAACCCATTCCTGATGACCTGAAATCTTAAGGATTAACAGGATGTTCTAGGATTAACTCAATAAACTTTTAAAGCCAACTCTCATCGATCTACAAGTTTTTTAAAAATTTTTATAACATGCAAGTAAAATGAGGAAAGATTAGAGCATGATGACGATGTGGAGGAAGCGCAATTGACTTAATTCTTCAATTTGCAATAGCAACCCTTACTTTCAGCAGGGATAGATGTAACTTTTCAGCAGACCTTACACTGGTTGAAGAAATAATTGTTGAGACCGCATCTCCTGCAATAATCGTAGTTCGAAATGCACCGTTGTAAGTAAGCACTATATTCCGTTTATAAATTCATTGATTCCGATATTGGATTATGATTGCGAATATTGCTACTGATATCTAACATTTTTTTGGTTGTTTAATATAATATCTTTCATCTTTGTGAATTTTGGATGCACTTGTAAGCGGTAAGTGTTTCGAATTATTGATTGTTTCAACGATTATTTTTCTCTTGAACAGAATTTATGAACCTTAGATAACATTTTCTTTTTTGCATGAAATTTCAAAATAGGTCTCCAATATAATAACAGTCTTTTGCAACTTTTCAATCTTTCCTTAATTACTTATTTGTTACCTATTGCAGTTTTCTTCTCAACTCAATTTCAATAACCAAGTCAAGTTTTCTATATTTTCGATTTTGTGTTTTTTTTTTTACAAAAACTAGTTTCCGTATCTTTAAATATTTTTTTGATTCAACGAGTTCACTATTGTGAAGAAAATGGAAGATGAATCTATGCAATAGAACAGAATGATTCCATAAACTGCATTTTTATGAAATATTTATAGCATATCCCCTGAAGTTTCAAGTTAAGGCTTCACTATATTTCCTGGAGTTAAAAGTAAGGTTCCACCAAATCTCGAGTGGCTCTCTAACAATTGCATTTCAACATTTAAAGGGTGTTTTTTTTAGAGGTATAAAACTTTAAGTTGGCATTACTGTTGAAGATGGCGACCGATTTAACAGCTGAGAAGTGATTTATTCTCAGTTTGGTTTGGCAATTCATCATGAATAGACTCACGATCATCAAGCAAGGCGTAAATTCGTCGAATGGGCCAAAAACGAGATTATCGTTGTTTCTGATTTTCATTAGCGAATTTTGTTTAGCGATGAAGCGCACTTCTGGTTGAATGGCTACGTCAACAAACAAAACTGCCGCATTTGGAGTGAAGATAATCCTCAAGTGTATGTCAAAACACCGTTACATCCAGAAAAACTGACTGATAGTGCGCTTTATGGGCTGGTGGAATCATTGGTTCTTACTTTTCCAGAAACAATGATGGCCAGAACGTTACAGTCAATGGTGATCGGTATAGAGCCATGATTACTAACTTTTTCATTCCTGAATTGAACAACCATGATGTCCAAGAGCTGTGGTTTCAACAAGACGGCGCAACATGTCACACAGCTCGTGCCACAATCGATTGATTGAAAGACACGTTTGGTGACCGCCTAATTTCACGTTTTGGACCTGTGAATTGGCCTCCAAGATCTTGTGATTTAACACCGCTAGACTACTTTCTGTGGGGCTATGTAAAGTCATTGGTCTTTACATCTTACATTTACTAATCTGAATAACTGGAAAGTGGATAAAGGCGTTCTGATCAAGCAGGAAGAAATCTGGATCTCTAAACTAAGAGACAGCATCAATCTCAATTTGATGTGCAATCTTGAATCAAAGATATTCTCAATAGAAATTTTAAACAAAATTATCCAGTTTTACTGTCTATATTGCACACAAATTTAGAGCTAATAGAGCCAATTTTAGAGCAAGCCGGTGTAATCACCAACGTTTTACAGAGGAGTACGCAATTTTTTTAATTTTTTTCTATTTTTACATACAAGGACTCGCCTAACAGATAGCTTAAACTGTCCTATAATAGAGTAGCACTTGTTACAAATGTGAATTACCTATAAACTAAATTATATCTGATATGCATATCTTATATCTAATTAATTTATTATCGACCTTCAAATAATCTGTTTTTCAAATGTTTCTCAGAAGTTATGAAATACGGAGAGAAAATAAAGTTGGTCTCTATACTTAGGATTTAAACATTCACATTCAAAATTCAAAATTCCGAATTCTTTCAAGAAACTAAAATTCAACCATATTAACCTTTTATTTTCAGCCACTCCTTAAAATCAGAGAAAATAACCTCATCAAACAGCCATACGAAGTTCATCCAGAGAATCCATTTTCGATAAGGTCCAAATTTAATAATAGTACACATTTTATCGTTATTTCATAACATTCAACTCATACATAAAATATCACCTACAAATCGAACAGTCGTTATACCACTAAAGTTTGCGGTTCTGCTTCCTTAATACTTGTTTTTTCTTCCGTATATTTTATGGGATTCGCACACCTGAAACTTTTAGTCTGCCGATATATCAATCTCAGAGTTCTCCAGCGACATTTCTTAACTGTTTAGTGTTGTTTCACTGGCTCAAAATACGGACAAAGCAAAACTCTAGGAATTTTTCAGTCGATAATTTTAGATAGGACGTGAGTAACTCGCAGCAAACAGAGTAGGAAAAGCGTTTATATGAAAATTTCATTTTGGACTTGAACTTTTTGCAGAAGAATCACAACAGATGATTTGATTAGCTATTGATATCGTTTTAGTTATATTATGTAGAATTAGGATAATGCGCAAAATTCATCTTCAGCGTGAATTGAATGTTCAGATTCCATTTACAAGAAAATTTCTGGCTTAGGTTAGTTCATAGGAGTATAATTATATTCAATGCAATGGATCCCTTTTCCTACCAGATGCGGGTCTGATTAAAATATGAAAACCTCCAGGCCCACATTCAATTTCATATCTTATCCGACTAAATTCATTTTATATTAATTATATTTCGGAAATAATGGAGGCCATTGTTTCATCATAGGCGGCGAAAATTCACCACCAACTTTTCCCACAATAAAATCATTAGTATATATGTAGATATATATATATATATATATATATATATATATATATATATATATATATATATATATATATATATATATATATCTGTTGAATGTTTCACCACAGTAGATATGTATTTTCAGTGTTTAATTGGGATTGCAGTCTAGGACAGGAAAATCAGTTAACTCTTTAGTATTTTCCAAGCTTTCGAACATGTTTATCTTCTTCAGGGCTAAAATAGTACAATATTAACAATTTATATAACAAGGCACTATCGAAAATTTTTTTTACAATTACTATGAAGTTAGTCCGAAAGAACATTGTTTTTTTTAATTTTGAAAATAAGTACAAGTGTTCCCAAATGCATTGGGTTCGAATATTACTGTTAGGTAGCTGAAGGAAGCAACGACACTGACTGTATTTCTCAATTCCCCTTTTCAAGTGGAATGTTCCTAGATGTTTCCGAGGGCGTAATTTAAACTGCATGACGTTGGCCGAAGTTTTATGACTAACGAAAAGAGAATGAATTTATTTTATGTATTTGGAGTGGATTTTTCTGTGTATTTGGAGTGGTAAATATGAGCCATTAATCAGAAGAACACATGAGATTTATGTATGTGTTGCTCAAATTATTTGTATCAGATTTTTTATTAATACAATTTCCTGCCTTTTTCATATGAACCATCACTAGGAAAAGGCGAATTTTTGTAATTATTTGCCTGATCAACATTTTTTTTGTGGCATTGTATAGTATTGTATTTGTGGCATGTCACAATATGAACTACAATGCCACAAAGATTTTATATTTGCCTTGTTATATAAATTGTTAATATTGTACTATCTTAGCCCTGAAGAAGGAAATAAACATTTTCGAAAGCTTGGAAAATACTAAAGAGGTAACTGATTTTCCTGATGTCCTAGACTACAATCCCAATTGAACACTAATATATATATATATATATATATATATATATATATATATATATATATATATACCTATACATAAATGTTTGATAAGAATGCGTTAAGATTGTGATTTAGGGAGAGATAATCTCATCAGGATTTACCATCTTGATCTAAACCAGTGTTTCCCAACCTTTTTGTGCCATGCCACACATTAGTTTTTGTAAAAGTCTTATGCACCCAGAAGAGATGAAAAAGTTAGAAGTACGAAAGTGCTAAAGAGTTAAACACGTGATGAATACATTTTTGCATTGTCCCCCTTGACAATCAAATTTCCCACCTGTGGGGTGTGGCCCCCACGTTGAGAAACACTGATTTAAACGATTAGTGAAACTGCTATGACGAGTTTAATAATTTGAAGAATTATTTTATGTTTTGGAGGGAATTGCACAAATTACCTCGCCTAGATCTGCAATCAATTTACCTTATGCCCCAAAGTCACATTGTTAAACTGTTGGATCAGCAATGTACTTTCTCAGTAATTCTACCTGTACTACTTTTCTTTTGAGAAAAAATTTTTGAATTGTTAAAGGGGCATTATTTGACGTTTCTTCATTTCTTGACAAGGAGTCCTTTCAGTGCGGCCCGTAGTCGACTGACGCCTACATGTCATAAGGTGTCGCCTAGCTAGCACAGCAGGGTGAGCTATTTTTTTCATTCTTACAGTTTTAATCTCGTGATATCTTTCGAATGGAATGTCCGAATTGAATAAACCGAAAAGTTATATGAAGGTATTCAAGCAATCTTGAATGTGCAATTATATATTATGATGATGATTGATACCAAGAAACAAATAAAGAGACTTTTCTACCGGCGGAATTTCAATTATATTTTTAAAATAAAAGAACACTTATTGTGGATTACTACAATAGTTAGACACTTTTTGTAAATAATGATGCATTCTGCAAAGTCGCAGTACATAATTTTATTCCAACTGCAATAGTTTTCGTAGCGTAAGCCGATGCCAATTTCAGGTAATTTTTCACACCTTGGGTCACATTATCAGAGTTTCAGTAAGGATTCCTAATTTTTTTACCCGGTGATAATGTAGCTAACTAACAGTGAAATATTTTTCGAATCGGTAGTCTCGGATCCTATTCTATTTATAATATTGATAGAGATAACTCACCTCACGTCCGGATGGGCATCCAGCATCGCCCGCATCAACGTCGTACCCGATCTAGGGACGCCACCTATGAAAATTAACGGCATCTGGCGGCTATATTCGTAAACTTTCTTGTCGCTTCCCACCACATATTTTTCCGGGGCGATCATGCTGTCTACCGCATTATCCAGAGGGTCCGTGAAACACAGAATTGTGATTTTAATAAGGATGGCACCAACGCAGAGCAGGCCTATACCACAGACCGCCGCTCGGCGTAAGCCACCTCTGCTTAGCCGCAGCAACATAACCTACGAATTTCTTATGAATTTCAACTCATTTTACGAATGTTGAACAGATTCATCTGAAAGAGAAAAGAAAATATCAGCAACATCATAATTATTACTGAATATGAAATATCATTAAGAATATCTGATGACCGATGTGTTTTCATATAAAATTGTATAATATTTGAGTTGTTAATATAAATTTGATTGACGATTTCAACGGATTTAAGTCGATAATTTTTCTACGAAATTTTTTTGTTTGTTTAGATGCTTTTTCTGTATTGAACATATATAAAAAATCCTTCTCAAGCACTATACATAAATTACTATGCTGCAGCACACACAAAATTATGAACAATTTATTTTTCATGAAGTCGATTCGGCAGAAGATTAGATGATCTGTTGGTGAAAGATGGTTCAATACACATTGAATGAAAAACGCTCTGTTTTTTTGAAGGCGCTCAGTTACCTGTCTACTCATCTACCTCTCTATCTTCATTTTTATCTATCTACATGTATGTATATATCTATGTATTAATCTATAATCTGTGTATTTATCTATCTATGTATGTATCTATCTATATATTTGTCTATGTCCATATCTATGTATGTATCAGTGTATCTATACATCTATCTATGGTAACTATCTATTTATTAATCTATCTTTCTATATTTCTATGTAACTATCCATCTATGTATGAATCATTGTATCTATACATCTGTCTGTCTATGAACCAATCTACCTATCTATATTTCGATGTAACTATTTATCTATCTATGTATCTGTCTGTATGCCAATCCAGATACCTTCCATTCATCTATCTATCTACCTAAAGGTGTTCAGTTAAAATTAGGGAAAACGGGTTAACACCCAGAAATAATTCTCAAGCAAGTAATATAATTCTGTGAAACTAAACCAAATGTTTTTCGTTCTATTTCTGTTGAATTTATTTATTTATTCATGAAAACCGATTCTGCGACTGTTTCATTCACTAAAACATTTGAAGATTTTTTACAACTATGAAATGTTCTATATGAAATATAGTGGAAACTGAAATTCACTGAAGTTTTTTTCAATTCAACATTCGAGTATCGTACAAATACCAACATTTACGGAAATGTCAGAACTTCTGACGAAGGTATAATGTGGGGTGTCGGATTAATCTTTCGTTTCCTCGAGGTTTGGAATTTGTGTCACGTAAAGCCCAAGAGAAATTGAATTTGTACTTTATTTCGAGCAGGAAATGTCTTTAATACGGCCTACTTCTATATTGATGAAAACATCCTACGTTCGCCCATAAAATGGAACTTAAGCTGGATGGAGTTTGATATCTCAAACGAAAAATCGCCGAGAGAAAACAATGTTTCCAGTCTGCACGAGTGTAGACAAATAATTTACAGAACTGAATATTTTTCTTTCTGACATTTGTCAATATTTTGACAAGTGTGAATATCTTGAGTTGAACGAAATGTAGCAATATAAATAAAATTAAGTAGTTTTCTGATTTTCACTATAATTCATTCAAAACATGACAATATTGTTTAATAATAGGAAGAAATCCAATAGTTTATTAAACGATCAAATTTCGATCAATAATTCTCCTTCATTATCCCTTATTCCAGTAAAAGGCAATCGAAGAAGAGTATTTTAATGTCATCCCCAAGAATTCGAAAGAAATATGTTTTATAGTCATTCCCCTACATCAAAAGAACAGTCTATTGTGGTCATTTCCACACACTTCAGGATAAATGCAAGTAGTCCTCAATGTAATAGCATTGTGGATGATAATCAACATCTGATGACGCCACTGTGTTGGCGAAACAATATTTTCATGTTTTGAATGAATTATAGTGGAAATCAGAAAACTACTTAGTTTTATTTGAATTGTGTATTCAGATTTTCATCAAGTATCTGCACAATCGATTGATGAAATGTAGTAAAATTATTTTCACCAAAATTTGATCAGAAGTGGTGCAACTACTTTTCTAGTGAGCATTATATAATTGAAAATTACTATGTAAAACCTGACGCCCAACATATAACAATTAATGGAATAACATTTGAGACATTTTCATCATACGAGGTTTGCTCGAAAGAAAGGGCGAGTTTTGAATTTTCTCCAAAAGTATTTATTTATACTTAAGATTCAAGGTCTTCCTCAATGCTACGCTCTACAGTAGCAATAGCTTCTTCTGTACGCACGTCGTTCGGTACGGCGGCGTCTCTGGGGATACGAGTTATCAAAAAGAGTAAACGTGGTGCGAAAACGTTCCATGGTTAATCGAATTAACTGCTTTGATGGACGATTTTGTCGACGATAAAATGGACGTAGTGCGCGATACGTATTCCGTACAGAACCATTATTTTCGAAATAAAATTGCACTATTTGCAAGCGTTGTTCAGGTGTGAGTCTATTCATGATGAATTGCCAAACCAAACGGAGAATAAATCACTTCTCAGCTGTTAAATCGGTCGCCATCTTCAACAGTAATGCTAACCTTTAAAGTTCTATACCTCTAAAAGAAACACCCTTTACTTATATTAGAAACAAGCGATATTATGGATATACTTCTATTCTGAATGTGACAATTGAGTGTCACAAAAAAACCTCAACTATCTATAGAAACACAATATCGCGAAAAAAGTAATAAAAGTACCCATAGTAAAAAGAATACTTTATTTTCATTATGATTAACTATCTTGCTTAATATGGGTCGAATCGGAACAACTTTTAGTGAAGAAAAATGAACCAGAGTATGGAGACAAATATATCCCGTGAAAATTGAAGCTTTTTCATTCATGCTGACAAATCAAAATTTCAGTGGTATCAGGGGCCGTAAACATACAGATTAACCCCTACGGCCCGGGAAGGACGAAGAATGAGGCCTGTCTGGTACCAAAAAACATTTTCCGGCAAAATATGATATATTGCTGTTTCGAGAATAGAGGCGTCCCCCATTGTCGCGAACGCTGACATTCGCCCATATTTTACATTTCATTTCGGATTAGAATGAGAGCTTCTTATCACGTTCCCGCGTTCTCGAAGGTTAACAGAGAGAGCAGTATCAATTCACGAACCAGTGTTTACTCAATGTATGCCAAATGGAAATGAGGAATTCGAGAGGTAAGCGAATGAAAAGTGAACCAGGAAAACAATTCGATATTCGACAAGTTTCATGTAGGGTTTCGTAAGAATATTGCATCTGCTTCATGGAAATTCATTATAATTGTTATGATAATAAAAGACAACAGCCTAAATTACATTTATATTAGCAAACCTCTAGCATAATTCAATTCAGCAATTCCCTCTAGATTTTGGTAAATCTCCATAGTTAAGGGAAAATAACAAACCTATCTTTTCACATAAAAATACATGAAAATTGAGTTTGATGATTGATGAGGCCGATACCTGCAGGAAATTAATATCCATAATGAAACAATATTTAACAAGAATATGACGCCATTTGAAGGACCACTTCTTTATCAAATGCTGAATTAACCAATTAATGATTCAGTTCGTTCAGCATTTGATTAAGAAGTAGTACTAAACTAATTGAGTTTCATTACCTTTTTTAACGTAGGAAGATATTAATTATTTTCAACAGACAGCTATAACTACTATTGTTTTTCAATGTTCTGAATATCTATCAATCTATTGAGATAACAGATCTTAATCATGAGCACTTCATCCAATAGAACCATAATTTCAATGATATTCCACATTCCACATGTTAAAAGATAGAAAACTTCATTCATATAAGAACAATTTTGAAATTAGTAGGTATCTATGACAATTTATGTGAACTTAGTACCGCTGACATAATTCACTGGTCCTAAACATTTTTCCTGGAAGTGTCAGCGCGTTTGCCTTTATCTGCACTATGTTAGGGAAAAGATGGGAAACAAATAGTACTTATATGTACCATTTGAAAAGTAAAAAAAGAAAATGTAGGCCTGTCTATTTGTTGCTTTGATAACGATCGTTGCTTGGATCGTTTGTATCCATTTTATGACGAAGCGCTAGTGTTATCGTAATGCGAAAGACAATATGATGTAAGTGAGAATTGGTCTCATGTCTTTCATTATGATAAAGGTTTTGAGCAGGTCTATCTTGCGTGTATATGAATGCGAAGAGACCTTGTGATGATTTTTTTTGTCTACGTTAGAACGATATATACGCGTTTCTGTGAGAGAAGCCTTTAGCAATTTGTTTCAACTTGTTGACTGTATCTGACGAATGTACTTATCTCCAGAACCTGTCACAAAAAAATGTGTTCATAGATTCAGTAACTCAATAAACTGCAATAAAATATGTGCAGTGAAATGTTGCTCAATGCAGCATTTGGAACGACTGTTATTTCATGAAGAAGTCTTTGATTTGCTCCAAGAGATACGATTTATTGCGATGATAACTACTTCAGAGCTGAGTAATATTGTTATTACCAATAGAAAAAATTTTATAACGACTGAGTAGAGATCAATGAAGCTCAATTTGTAAAGAAAAATTCATGATTTATTGGCAGAGAAGCATTTGGTTATAAACTTTGATTAGATTCAAGGCTGTAGTTCTTTCATTTGAAAATTGTCTAACATTTTCACATGATGATGAGGAAAAAGTGCGGTTGATGAAAACGCACATTTTCTCGAATATTGCATTGGTTTTTACTATGCAGACCACTTCAAAATTTTTGACCTATCTTTTAAAGAGAGGAATGGCCGTTACATTGTTTCTGTCAAGTGCACTGTTCTCGAATAAGGGAACGTTTACAAATTACAAAATGCTGCCTTTTCAATATTTTTTGTCCCCCTTCCCCGATGTAAGGAAACATAAGAATAGGAGATATCCACCCCTTCTCATAAGTAACAATCAGCTATTAAAAATAGATAAGACAATTTGATGCACATCAAAAATTTCTAACGTAATGACGTTGTATGAAAGGTAAATAACTAACACATGTATGTATTATAGTTTATTATGAGTAGTTGATTGAAAAAACTCTAAAATACAACTTGAAAAATTAAAAATTATTAATCGAGATAATAACTAATCAGCATATGTCGCAAAAGGGTTTGGTAACCAGTCTGACATAGAGTTGACAACTGGGGCTTCGAGATGCTATACGAAACAATTTGAAACCCCAGAAGTCATCCCGCAAAATAGCATTTTACTATAGTCGATAAACTTACGTAAATATGAAGAATATCCCCCTTCCCTCATGGCAGATTTCATAAGGTATTGTCAGCCTCACCCACCGCCCAATAGGCCTTACTTAATTGTAAACGTTCCCTAACGTTTCATAGTAACTTAATTCGCGAGACGAGAGCTAATTATTGACATATTTCCCGCGCATATAAGATTCGTCAGCAAAGATTCCTTTTGAGTCACCTTGTTATTATTTCATTCGATACTCGAAAACATTACAAAGCAGTGGAGTTCTACTATCTTCAACTCCTCAACCATTCAATACTCTATCTAGTATATATAGACATCTATTGAACGCCCATTCGCAAACAGTGTTGCAAACTTCGTGCAGCATGTATCTCTTCTATTCACCGCGACGGATCTCATTTGTACTGGCCGACAGCTTCCTAAATTAAATTTCGACAATGGCATGCACACACAGTGGAAAGGTTATCGAGTGTCGCAAAACTATTGGGTCTCCGGACGAGATGATCGGAAGATGCACTCGAGGTACTCGAGAAACGTCAGGACGGCGTTGGGTTGAAAGCGTGGGAGACTCTAATCTCGTCGACAGTTTTACCGAAGCGGAATAACGATTTCTTTTAGCGTAATTCGCACGGCATTTTACACCTCGGTGAACAATCAAAATAACAATGACTCGACTGCGCGTTCTGAATGTGAACAATATATTTTGCGCGACGCAATCTTCGATAGACATTATTCGATTCTGGGTGTAAATCGATCCAAGTGAGAAAAATGGCTGGATTCCGACCAAATGCATATATTATTTTCTTGAATAGATACATATGTCACTAGTTTTCCCAAATGCTTCCTGAATCATACGAAAATTTACTCAGTGTTTTGCCAACTCTACTGTTTTGGTAGTAGATTGACTGTTTTAATACGAATTTCTTCAGTTTTTGGTTGTTTCTTTTATTTTGTTCGTTTGAGGATCATTGAGAGCCTGGTGCATATTGAACTAGACGAAACAATACAATAGTGTGAATGTTTTGAGACAGTGTTGATACATGACGACTGATAACTGAAAGAAATATATCATGAAATTTTCCTTCAAGAGAAAACTTCTTTAGACCGGTTTGAGGGTACACAACAGGATAGAATTGGTCTGATTAGTACCATCTTGTTTTCTCTTCATACCTCAGTGAATCTACAGTTTAACGCCAGTTCCGAACGGCCAATGGGCTTGTAATCAATTACTCAACAATTATCATCATTAAACTTCTCAATTCATAGACGAACAGATAAACCCATGGCTTTACAGGTGTTCGAACCCGAATTCTACAGCACCATAGTCCGGTGTTTTACCGAATAAGCTGCTTAAACAGCTTTTTGTTATTGGCAGGCTCAATCCAGCAGTGAGAAAAATTTAACAAGTTTTACCCTTTCAATGTTCTGGTTTTCAATTTTAATATTTATATTTTCGTTATTATTCACCTGAAGAATTTTACTTCTACCAAAAACTATAAGTTTAGACTTTGTTACATTCAGCGATAAACTGCTATCGCTTAGCCATTCATTCATTGCTGCCAAATCGCTATTGATCCATTCTCTCATAGTCTGGATATTTTTACCACTAACATAAATCATTGCATCATCTGCGAACAATCGTATAAAGCATTTTTTCTACATGGAAAACAATATCATTAATGTATAATGAGAATAGCAGTGGACCTTAGACCGTACTCTGAGTTACGCCAAAACCAATTCCAATGCTGTCCGAAAGAACACCTTTGAACTCAACTTGTTTGAGATCGCGAATGCAAATAAGAATTGAACAATTTGTTTACTATACCTTCAAAAGCAATTTTATGTAGTTTTTTCAAAAGCAAGTCCAACAATACTACAATCACTACCTCTCCTTTATCCATAGCTTTACACCATTCCTCACATACGCTTAACAGTGAGATCTCACAGGAGGAATTTCTCTTGAAATCTGATTGTAAGTCATAAATAACTGGATGTTTTCCACATAATTCTAGAACCTGATTTTTAACAACTAGTTCTAGAATTTTTTCATATGGTGAAAGAAGATAAAAGGTCGAAATTCCTCCAATTTGACAGTGTTTTAAAATTGTGACAGAAATTTTAGGCGCTGGTATTATCAATGAACATTTCCATTAATTTCGAAAGATTCCATGAGTCAGTTTATCGAATCTAAAAATCTATTTCCAGAAATGTCAAAAGCATCTTTTAATATCCTAACAGTTATATCATCTCCATAACTACCTGTGTTTTTCAGATTTCTCACAATAGTTTTCAAACCTGCCATATATATTTTTTGAAAGTATCCATTTTCAATAATTCTGGTAATAATTTCATCACATAGTCATGGTTATGTTTTGGAACTATAGCATCAACTATTTGTTTTATACTATCAACAAAGTATAGATTGAAACAGCGAGCAATATGGTGATCGTCCCGGATTATCGCATTATCAATTTCCACCATATATATTGTTTGTTCTACTTGGTAATAATTGTTTTAAATTTTTTCATACTTGTTGGGAATTATCGATTTATATTCCTGCCATGCTTGGAGTGAATAACTAATAACAGCACTTTTATATTTACTATATCTATCTTTCATTTTTAATATAATTTCACTTGTAATCCACCTGACAACTTGATAATTGTGAAAATACTTAACTTTTTTCACTATTGACATTTCGCTCAAAATTTTATTTATTGGATTTATCAGATTGCTTGCTAAATAGTCGATATCAACAATAGAAAGCAAGAGCAAAGTTAACAATCAATCTATTGCAAATTCTTTTAATTTTTGAAAGTCGAAAAGTATCGTCCAATATCTCTGTAGCAGATACAAAAAGATTAAAAAGAATCCGTATTCGATTAAGTTACTTATATTGCGTCGTTTTTCGAGAGAAAAAGATAAAAGGATTTTATTAAAGGTAGCGCTCTTACGTATTCGAAAGAAAGAGTCCGATGAAAGACCCTCAGTGAAGCTCAATTACGACAGGAAAAATCAAATATATTTCGAACAAAGCATGCAATTTGGGAGAACAGGTTTAACACTTTAGAAGTCACAATATGCTTTTGCAACCTGCCTTTCACTTTATATGAATCCTAAATGGAATTATAGTATCATATAATATACAAATCGACCACATAAAGATTTCATCAGAATTTTTGAACAGCATCAAATTCGTTACGTTCCAGTTGTGACTAAAAACTCTCATCACGTTTCTATCTTGAAATCTTAATTGATGATATTTTATTTTTTATACAATATAATATAAAATCGCGATAAAAATTTGTTATATACACAATCTTCCGACGCATATTCCTCTCATGTCACTAACATATTTTCCGGGATTTTCAATTTCTAGAGCACATTCCTTCTTTGAAGAGGTCCATTTTTCAACGGCTCAGCGTTTGTTTTTCGTGGGAGTTTCGGTCGAGCTGAAGCCTGCTATATATCAAGTTTTATACTCTTCACGGATCAAATTCTGATCAATACTTTCGTGAAAACAGAAGAATACGAGAGATTGCTTTTTATGTTTCTTTAGAATAGACATGTTGAACTTTAGAATAGAAATGTAGAAGGTTAACTTGGTTGTTCCAACCGCTACTGTATGTATGCTGTTTCAATGAAAACAATTCAGGAAAAAATATTTTTGTTTTACTGTAAATTTTAGGTCTCATCAACCTCTAGAATTATTAGAGACCACTTTTAGGTATTACAGTTTTGTCAATACATTAATATCATTCGAAAAAATTTTCACAGATTTGATATCACATGATTGGCGAAGGCTATTGTTGAGAGTTCCCAAGTTGTGCTGATCTCGAAACTGTTGAAATGGGGGGCATTCCGATAAAAGATGTTTGACTTTTAAAACTGATCACAGTTAGGGCATATCGGTTTTCCGTTCTTCTGTTCAGGCAACCGTGGGTGAGAAATATACTTCACTTTTCATTTTCGAACCTTTTAGATTCGACACCTCTCACTCCATAACGACTTCCCTCGGATACATCTACAACAGTGACGAATTATTGGTCTGAGCATATAATGGGGGATTTTTTAAGCATAGTTTTTTTAAATCGAATCAAAATCTTGATTTTCATCTTATATTTAAATTTTTTATTGAAATTGATAACTTAGCCTTTGCCATTTGCATTTTAAAGATAACTTCATGTAAATGTTGTCCGCGACTCCGTATCAAATGGTCCATTTTTGCATCACATTCTCGAGCATTTCGGCCTGTATCCCAGGAATTACGTGTGTTATGTTATCTTGTAAGGCTTCAATCGTGTTCGGCTTGCCCACATACACTAACGATTTTACATAACCACAAGAAATAATCCAGAGGCGTCAAATCTCATGATCTGGCGGCCAATTCATAGGGCCATTTCGAGAGATAACCTGCCCACCAAATTCATCCTTCAACATGTCCATTGTTTCACGAGCTGTGTGGCATGTGGCACCGTCTTGATGAAACCACATGTCAACCAAGCTCAACTCGGCCAACGGGGGCAAAAAAATGCGTATCATGGCTCGATATCGTTCGCCGTTGACGTTAACGCTTCTTCCACGGTCGTCTTTGAAGAAAAATGGACCTATGATGGCACCAACCCATAAAGCACACCAAAGTGCCGGTTTTTCGGGATGCATTGGCAATTCTTGCATAGCATGTGACTGTTCATCAATCCAGATGCGGCAGGTTTGTTCATTTACATATCCGTTAAGCCAGAAATGAACCTCATCGCTGAACACAATTTTTCGATAAAACAGCGGATTTTCATTGAGCTGTTCTAAGGCCCATTCACCAAAAATTAGGCGTTGTGGTCGGTCATTCGGTTTCAATTCTTGAAGAAGTTGAATTTTATAGGCTTTCAAACCCACGTGAATCACAAATCAACACGTGAAATTTTCCATGTGGTTGAGTAATACATGCCTAATTGCTGAGAACAGTGACGAATTGACATTTCACGATCCTCATTGAGACTGTACGCTACGACTGCAATATTGTCTTCAGTACGCACTGTACGCATGCGAGACAATGTCCAACAAAGTGAACTCAGTGCGAAATTTGGTGATAACACCGCGATTCACCAGGTCGAATATGGTCGTAACAAACGATACACATTTTTCACAGAGCACGAATTTTGATAGTAAATTTCAACAATTTGCAATCGTTGCTTGTTTGTAAGTCTTTCCATGATGAAGTGGGAGAGTATACTGATAACTTTTCTCTTTGACAGATGACGTTTGGATGTCATTACCATCCAGTGCCGCTAACCTGGAAAACTTATCTCTTAAAAAAATCACCCGTTATATCAATACATATTCTAAAGCGGTAAAAAAAATATGTAGTGAATAGACAGCAATGTGCTCTTGAACATTTTCCTTCTTCCTATTCTTGGAGATTTGATGTCCTATGCTGATGACCCTTTCATTTTTGTGCTCAAATACCATTCGTCCGAAGTTTCTGGCTATTGGACCGATATAAGCTTTATGACAAACACCACAAGTTAACTTATAGATGTCGAATATCTTTATGTGTCAACAATTGGGCGTTGTTGTTAATACCCCTCATATCCGATATTTTTTACACATGGCATTTTTTTACATATGGGACTTTCTTCAGAAATTCATCAATAAATCAATAATTGATTTTGAAATAACCATAGCAGCTTGTTTCAATTGGTTCTCCTTACTTTTATCAAAAGGCCGATAATTTAAATATCAACCCTCGTATCCTAAGTGCAAATTCTCAAGCGGTTCCTCCAAATTATCTCATTTACGGGAAACGTAGATTTCCAATCATCGCCACGATTATAAAACAACCTATATCGATTTTCTAACAATGCACGATTACGGTTTAACTTGGTTATGAATCAATCGAGAAATGCGAACTATTCAATAAACATCTATGAATGTGACGCAGTTAGGATTGGTTGAACTGACAATTAAATGATTTGTAGATAGATTTTAGTGAACAGCAAGCGAGCTTGGAACTGGAAGTGTGATAGGTATTTCTCTGCAGTTGAGTTATTATTGAATTAATCTTTCAAAATGTATTGAAATAGGAATATTCGTCTATAGATTTCTGTGGATCTATTGTTATATTGCGTTTATCCATTTCAATATTGAAATGGATTATCGAAAATATTTTTTTTCGAATTGAGGCACTTTTATTGAACATCTATTATCGAAAATATTTCTTTCCCAATTAACACACTTTTTGAACAACTAGCCGAACACGCTAACTTCGTAACGCTCAGAAATCAACAGTCAATGAATAGAGTAATTGAAACTTTTCAGTTTAACTTATTGATGATTTTAATCACCGCAATGAAACTAATAAAATCTTATAATCCCATTTTTGTATGAACAACACGCCTTCGTTTCGAATATTCAGATATAAATCGAAGAAGGAAAGATTACCGCCCTCACATTTCACGACTATCAGTTATCAGTCATCACTCATCGTACTGGACTGGTGGCGGCCCTTCATTGTTGATAGTTCGATGGTGGTAAAGGTGCGGGAAAGTTGCTCTAGCGAGTACGGTGTTGGTTTGGAAGTCCCTCAGAGGTCTGTACTCGGAGCGTTTCATTTTCTGCTCTTCAACAGAACTTCCGAAACGGTGAAGTTTTTCTACTCTTCAGAAACGCACTTTGTTGGCAATTTCGGCAAGGGAACTTTCGGATAAGTCATCTGAATTGATGTTATGTTTCACTGAGTGGTGCTGTAGAAATAATATCACTTTGAATGTCGGAAAGATGGATCGTTAAAATTTCTTTAGAGGTTTGAATCTGATGGATACATTTCTAAAGACATCATCGAATTCCTGAGTATTAAAATTGATAGTGTGTTAAGAAGGGGCAAGCATGTTGATTTATTGTGCGCCAAGCTGAATCACATCTGTTACGCCATATATAGAATTAAAGATTAGTTGCCTATTCAGGCTGTTATGAACCTATAATATAACTTATTCTACAGTCATATTGGTTAATATTTTTAATGGTCTAGCTCTATTGACATAAATAGGGTATTGTTAGCTCAAAAACTTGCACTTCGATTGATTTACAACCTCAAACCGACGGATTTTTGCAAACCTTTCTTTGTATGTAAGTGAATACTAACTGTTAATATACGTGAAATGAAACGAACACAAATTCGTTAAACTTTCGCAATACCATAATTATGATACCAGAAATGAGGGAATTTTATGCATACCAAAGAATAAATTAGCTAACTATGAATCTCTTCACCATAATTTCAGGGCATTAGAATTTTTAATCACCTTCCTCAAACAGTACAGTCGCTCAAATTATATTCGTTTCAGAAATATATCAAAGACTTCTCATTACTACATCTGAATCGAATGAGTCATTTCTGAGATTCTCGTAAACAAACGCACACACAAGAATTCCAACAATCGTTATGACAGGTGCTATTGCGTTGATAAAGGTGTAGATAATTTTTTTTCTCGTGTATCTTCCACGTATAAACAGCGATCCGTTACATTTTTATTGAATCTATATAATGACGTCCGTTTTACCATTACGATAGCTCTTCAGTTTGAATAAGCGCCATTTTAGTGGTAAAAAGTATACCACAATCGTTTAATGAAAGAATGTGATTCTGGAATGTAGTGTTTTTGGTACTTATCATAAAGCAGTCATTCCAGCTTGTTGTCTCTCATCAGTGCGACGTACCCAAGTTTGAATGGTCGAAAAATGTAGAGAACAAAAAAACAAGAGCTCATTAGTTAAATGAGCATTTCCACGTTAGAAAAACTCTCCTGATTGGAAGATTTGATATCGCTCGGCATCGAAGGTACTATTTCCTACTTCAAAATCTCACTCTCGGAAATCTGATAATTTGATTCATAGCAGGTATCTCCCACAATAACCCTATTACCATTGATTCTCATGTTGCGTGTTCAATACGGATTTTCATAATAATTATCGAAATAATAGGTGATCAGAACATCAAGATTATTAGAACATTCTTTCAATGACCCCAATCATTAAGATTTGAATATTCTCACCATCATTCTTTCTTCTATTGACCCCACCAGTACCGAAATTTTCATTATGGAGATACCGGTTATGCCGGATGTGAAGAATTCAAGAATGGTCACTTTTAGTTCATAATTTTCCATTAGGTCTTACTACCCATATAACTACTGTACTCAGATAATATGAAATGTCAAAATTGTGTACTTGCATATGAATCTATTTAACATATTTTCTTGTAATGTTCATGCACATACTATTATAATAATAATAAAATGTATTGAGAAACATTTCTTACATTGTAAAATTACATTCACTCAATTGATTCAACTAGAAAGAATGCTCTCAAAAGGACTGAACTCAGTTTTGATTCTGATCTACCATTCATCCCTTGAACAAAAATATTAGTGAATTTATATTCACAATAATATAGGTACAACTATATTTGAAAAGAAAAGAAAAAACATTACGTCAGAAATATTAAATATTTGAGACAATTTCACATGTTGAAGGACATTCGTAGTAAAAAAATAAACATATGATACAAAAATTTTTGATTGATTCATTATTGCCTACATTCGAATCATCGGAGTATGCCACACTATAGTATGCCTTTGTTGATCAATGACTTAACTCCCTTCTTGAACAAATGACCATTCAGTAATTTCAAATTTGAGGGTAAATGGTTGAAGATTTTTATACTCTGATAATAGAGTTATTGCTTAAATTTACCAGTTTTATATGTAGCAATAAGGTATGAGTTACCTCATGTGATAGTGAAACAAAATGGATTTAAATCAATTTGACAAAGGAAAGTCATTTCAATAATGAGCTTCCCTTCAATTATAAATAAAAGAAGTGATGAAAGAAGGGACTTGACAGAAAGAATCTCTTCGAAATTTGCTAAGAAGCTTTTTGTAGTATTTTTGTTTCATTATTTTATTCATTTTTATAAAACGAGAATATTTCATCTCTTATAGGTATAGAAAAACAGAAGGCGATCGTATCATTTCTCATATTCGATTTCTCAGCTAGCAACTAAAAATTTATTCAGATGCAGAAGGAAAAATTGAATTTAATCATTTTTTTTCGTGATAATCGATACACTGAATACGACTCCGATTCCCACTAATTTACCTCGGTAATCCGAGCGAATTTCGTTCGATTTCACTGCAGCCACACCGACTCCGACTTTTGAATTAACTACGTCGTTCGGTTAATTGATGAACGTAACAAAAAAACTTTTCGAAATCTGTAAACTGCCTTGTTGGTCAGCAAACGGCATCGAATGAAATTAATTCGGCCTGGCGGCCTTCCGCACTACGAAACACTCCAAACGAACTCTCTTTGTGCAATTTTAATTCGTATTTTTTTGTTTCAACGTCCAGATTCGCGCAGCACGAATTTTTCAATAATGAAGATAATTAAAGCGCGCACACTGAAATGATTCGGACAGCGTTAACAGCGAAAGCCTCCGAGGGTGTTTTTATGACAGTAGCTAGAAGTGGCATTAAACACCCATAAAGAAGTCGCCACTAATGGATTTATTCGCATGGAATGTATTCGGGCGGGCCTGTCGGATTGATGAGGCGGCAGGTCGAAGAGGATTTGTTCGAATGGCGATTACCATATTTGATATAACCGGAAATATTGCTATATATTCCTTCTATTTAATCTTCTACATCAGTGGTTCCCAACTAAATTTTCTCGAGGACCTCCTCATCGAGCGGCTATTGTGACAAGGACCTCATTATTTCTTAATCCTGATATTAGAAAGTGACTTCTTGCCTGCACCCTCTTGATGTTAATAGTTAAGTAAAACATGGCTGCTAATGTAATACAAATAACACATGGTTGGTACCTTATCATATTACAGTATCAAGTACCAAAACAGCCAAATTAATAGTTTTTATACGTTTTTTATTTTTGGTCCTCAGAAAAAACATTGACATATTCATTAATGGAAAAATATTGACCTTAAAACTTTTTCAATTCAGTCATCATTGTTATTGTTGAATTTTTGATCAATACTCAAAATCCTTGTCTACAAATATGGGTGTTTAGTAACGGGTGTTTTTTTTTTAGAGGTATAGAACTTTAAGTTGGCATTACTGTTGAAGATGGCGACCGATTTAACAGCTGAGAAGTGTGTTAAATTCTCAGTTTGGTTTGGCAATTCATCATGGATAGACTCACGATCATCAAGCAAGGTGTAGATTCGTCGAATGGGCCCAAAACGAGATTGCCGTTGTTCCCGATTTTCATAAGCGAATTTTGATTAGCGATGAAGCGCACTTATGGTTGAATGGCTACGTCAACAAACAGAACTGCCGCATTTAGAGTGAAGATAATCCTAAAGTGAATGTCAAAACATCGTTAAATCCAGAAGAACTGACTGTCCGTACTTCTTCAAAAACGATGATGGTCAGAACCTTACAGTCAATGGTGATCAGTATAGAGCCATTATTACTAACTTTTTCATTCCTGAATCAAACAACCATGATGTCCTGAAGCTGTGGTTTCAACAAGACGGCGCAACATGTCGCACAGCTCGTGTCACAATCGATTTATTGAAAGACACGTTTGGTGACTGCCTAATTTAACGTTTTGGACCTGAGAATTGGCCTCCAATATTTTGTGATTCAACACCGCTAGACTACTTTCTGTGGGGCTATGTAAAGTCATTGGTCTATGCGGATAAGCCACAAACGCTTGTCCATTGGGAAGGCAATATTCGCCGTGTTATTGCCGATATACGGCCACAAATGTTGGAAAAAGTCATCGAAAATTGGACGTCCAGATTGGTCTACATCCAAGCCAGCCGTAGCGGTCATATGCCAGAAATCATATTTAAAATGTAATGCCACAAGATTATCTTCCGAATAAAAAAAATTCTTGTCAATCGAATGATCCATCGTTGTTTTATTGCAATTTAAAGTTCTATACTTCTAAAAAACACACCCAGTACAACTCCTTGAGAAAAAAGTAGAAATTGTTTATGAACTGAAGATGTATTTGTCCTTGAAGTGTAATACACTTGAAATTGCAATGAGTAGACATGTGTGAAGAATAAGTAAACATCAATTTCATACGAAGTATTATTTATTTGAAAAAATACTGTAACATCAGGGTACTACATAAGTATACAGTTAGTTTCAATTTTCAGTTCTTAATAAGATGAGTTTAATTTCACCTTTGAGTCCATTATTCCTGAAATACTACGTTCCAAACTTGAAACTTTCACTCTGAAATTCGACCGTATGTTGAACCGATTCCTGTATTCGTTTATTATGAAACACTTGAAAGAAAATGCTTGATCACATCGATATGTGGTTTCGAATGGAACGATATTTTTTCATATTTATCTCCAAGTTTCTTCTAGTCCTTGGGTGCAGATTCCCCGAAATCTGTTTTTCATTATCGATGCAAATGTTTTCCATCGTAGCACAGCTGGACAGATACAAATTTGATCTTGCTCTTCTTCAGTGAGCCCTTGGATTTTGCCTATTTCTTCACAGCTGAAGGGATTTCGAATCCATCTGTCGTCAGGGTCAGGTCCAGGAAAATACTCTCTAAAAGTGGTAGCTAGACTAGTTCCAACCTGTTCAGTTTGGAACCTCTGAATGACGAGGCAGAAAACGAAGAAAAACAATTACCAATTCCAGTCACATCGAACGAGGCAAGAATATTTCTTCACAGCTCTACAACTATTAAACATTTATTGGAGAATGATAGACTGAAGTTGCTCTCTTAACTGAAAGTTACGGACTTTTTTCAAAATTAACATTTATTTGATAGAGAAATTAGATCAAACGTTTGTTTAGTGGATTTTTTGCCTCTCTTAGACATTTAATTCCCTGTTATTTTGAAATATAATACTATAATAATACCAATTATAAGTTCCCAATGAAGTTTTTGAATATGAATTCAAATATACCTGATTTTTCAATAAATTTCCTATACAATTTGAACACACAATTAATGAGACCATTCTGAGTAGGGTCTCCCAAATTTCGACAGCATTCAAATCTTATTCATTGTGCGTAATGCTGGACACTTTTCGAATACAAAAACACTTATTTATAATTATATACAATTATTTACTGCGCTTTTAAGGGCCAATTAGATTTCGGATGTATGATTTGGCGTCCCATTTACAATTCTCATGAAAATCGTTTAGAGTCGATACAAAGAAAATTTTTCAAATAAATAATTTGGAAGGAAGATCACGTTCATCCGGTTGGCAGGGACTTGTTGTCTCTGAAGTTTCTGCATAATCTCTTACATGGTTATATAGACTGTCCTACCGTTATTGGCTATATTGATTTTCATGTTCCTAGACAATGTTCACGTTCAACTCAATTTTTTTCATTGGGTACTCCGAAAACTAATTCCCTTGTACAATCACCCATTAGATTGGTCATGTCTGTAGCACAGTGAGAGAGTGACTCTCACCAGGGAGATCTGGGTTCGAATCCCGGGTAAGACAAGGACGTTTGAGTATGTAAATGCGATATCCACAGTGACTCATTTGCTTTCATTAGTCGGGTTTACTTGGGCTGCTTTTCATGTATAGTGAATTCTGAAGTGAGCCATAATCTCATTGTCTATTATTTATCATGATTACTTTTTTATTGACAATCATTGTTAAACGTTTGTATTATATCATTAGGTGTTAATACTGTATATAATAATTTTTGAATATTTCCTGTAACTGGGTGTTGTTACGTGTAGGAAAATAAAAATAATAACGACTTATTATTTTCGGGCCCGTTTAATGTGTGCCTCTTCCAATCCTGGAGGAAAAATTTCAACAACATTAGATGCAAATTGAATATTCCAATACTTCAAAATCGGTAAACGCGTCAAGTTTCTGAACTCAGTTCGAGCTAGTTAAACAAATTGAACGGTTTGCGTTTCGAAAGTTGGGTGGACAAAGTTCGGTTTAGTTTGAGTGAGTTCCACTGTCGGTATTTCATTGACACTCAGTTCGAATTTCACAGACACTTCAGATGAAACCAATGGTAAATATATGAAGATCCGGTAAAATTTTCCCACGAAATTGATTTACAAATTGTAACAACAAAATTGCATCATCGCTGGTGTTTAAATAATATCAATTGATGAAACTTTGAAGAAAACTCTCATGAATTCACCGACTTAAATTTTCCGTTAATTTCAAAATTTTCAGAGACAATTTTCAAAAACCCCAATTTGTTCATTTCAACTGATAAAATTATAAAATTTGCTCCAAAAATCACGATTTACTATTCAAAATCAAAAGAGTTTATGAAAACTTGCATTATTTTTGTTTGGATAGCTCATTCGTAATATAGTTTACTAAACATAGTGATATGGTTGACAATTTCGGCAGATGAAAGTCATTGTTTATCACTTTATTGGTAACGTTCCTGTGGTTGACCGCACTATACACATTACGGAACAACGATAACCGATTTCTTTTGACACAAAAATTGAATTCACGATCTATAGTTTCATGAGAATCACCTGAATCACAGAAATATTACGTCGGCCATTTTGACAAACGATTTGAGGTTATCGGTTCCAATTTGAACATGGCAAACTTTTCCCCAGTCAGATTTTTGAAGTCGCCGATCTACTAATTTCAATTTATTCAACAGAGTTATGAACAACTGGATCATACGTAACCAAATCAACGTAGTCTATGCTAAATTGTATTATCCAACTGAATTTCTGATAGAAATAGGTGGAAACCAATGTTCACATAGTTTTATACGGTTGAAACTGAAGATAAATTTGAGAAGAAAGTTGCCTATAAGATTTTGTGGCCCATTATTAAAACCAGTTAAGAGAAAGAGAAGAAGTGTTCATATGTATATCATGATCAATTGGAGTTCCTTACTTATATACATTTGTAAACAGGCATCCCAGAACGGAAAGGAAACTTGCCAGAGGTACTCAATGAACCCATTCAAATTACGAGAGTAGCAGGTAAATGCAAGTAATATTGATTTATCGCAATTTATAGTTAATCGCTTCTGGTACATCCAGTTATTATTTTCATATCAATTTAAGTTTTCTGCTTCACATCTTCTTAACTGTCTCCATAAACAACTAATGCTAAATCATCAGCAAAACTTATAATTCATCTATTTAAGGTCAGATTCGTAAATCGTAAACAAGAGTGGTCCCAGAACAGTGCCCTGGGGAACCCCACACACGATGCTGCCCTCAGAGCTGTAAGAATCTTTAACCGCGTACCAACTGTTTTCGATTTCTCAGATAATCTTTCCATAGCACTACCTCCGATTCCCACCTTCTCCAATACATCGATCAATTCTCCATAATAAACGGTGTCAAACGCCTTCGCAAGGTCTAAGAAAATCACAATAGTTTTTTCACCCTAATCTATTTCAAGACATATATTCGACATGAGGAAAATAAAGGCATCTTGCAGTGATAAATTTGAACGAAAACCGAATTGGTTACTAGAGATGGTTCCGTTAAATCGAAAGAAACCACAGAGTCTAACTTTTACTACCTTTTCAAATATTTTCGGAAGGCTTGATATGAGAGATATAGGCCGATAGTTGGTCACCAAAGTTTTACCTCCGGTTTTGTATAACGGTTTGACAACCGCAAACTTGAAAGCATCCGGCCATTTTGACGATTCTTGATTAATGATCACATCATTCAGAAGAATGCTCATCATCTTCATCTCTTCATGCTAACGCCTTAAGGAGATGAAGATCAAAAAGAGAAGAGGGATAATGCGCCTCGAAAAAATGAGTGTCAGTTGAGATGTTATACCAAGTTGTGAAAATGTTTCTCAACTGTCAACCAATCAGATGAACATAGTTACGTCTATTTGATAATAATCAGAAAGTAGAATCCAAATTCAGCAGAAAACACTATAGCATGGTCAAAGTGTAAATAACCTTGCATTTGTGTTTTACATTAACGTTACACGATAGAAATGCAAATAGTGATCATAAAAATAAAGTTTAAGGTGTATCTCAAGAACTCCCATCTCTCATCGTACGAACGACGACTTGGCCATTAACTTCCTGACAACGATGTCTCCTAATTGAAATATTTGAATTTTCATGTCGAAGCGACGCGAAATTGTGAACGGTTATGAATTTTAAAATGGGGTGGAAAAAAATTCACCTACTGCATATTAATGGGCGGAATATTAGGAAAGGAGAAATGTGAAAATGAGACGTAATATTTCTCGAGACGCGAACAAGCTGCACATGTTACAGAAATGAATCAATGCAATATTTTCTTCCATCTACGACGGACAAGAGTTTCAAGGTTTTGCATTCTAATTGAAAATTTGTTCGATGATGTGCGTAATGCTCCAGCAATATTTTCGTCAGAAAAACCTTGAAGAGAAGAGAAATTTGCATTTCCTTGATAGTAAATATAATGCCGCTACGTTTAGCTGAGGATGACTGATTTTGAAACGTCCTTCTGAATTGCTACATACAAATGCAGTGAACAACCTGGAGAATGATTTTTGTTTGCGTTCAACTTCTACGTATTTTTCATCTTTCCATATAATGACATTTTTTCTTCATATATGCATCTATGAGACAGATGCTGAAAAATACTGTATTGTATGTAAAAATGTTCTCCACTAGAATTCACTCATTAGAAGAAAAGCCTTCTTTATGGTTTTGCGACCAATTAGACAATAGTTGATTGAGGAGGAAGATAAAGGGTGTTTTTTTCAGAGGTATAGAACTTTAAATTGCAATAAAACAGCGATGGATCATTCGATTGACAAAAATTTTTTTATTCGAAAGATAATCTTGTGGCATTACATTTTAAATATGATTTCTGGAATATAACCGCCACGGCTGGCTCGGATGTAGTCCAATCTGGACGTCCAATTTTCGATTACTTTTCCCAACATTTGTGGCCATATATCGGCAATAACACGGAGAATATTGTCTTTCAAATAGTCAAGCGTTTGTGGCTTATCCGCATAGACCAGTGAATTAACATAGCCCCACAAAAAGTAGTCTAGCGATGTTAAATCACAAGATCTTGGAGGCCAATTCACAGGTCCAAAACGTGAAATTAGGCGGTCACCAAACGTGTCTTTCAATAAATCGATTGTGGCACGAGCTGTGTGACATGTTGCGACGTCTTGTTGGAAACACAGCTCCTGGACATCATGGTTGTTCAATTCAGGAATGAAAAAGTTAGTAATTATGGCTCTATACTTATCACCATGACTGTAACGTTCTGGCCATCATCGTTTTTGAAGAAGTACGGACCAATGATTCCACCAGCCCATAAAGCGCACCAAACAGTCAGTTTTTCTGGATATAACGGTTTTTTGACATACATTTGAGGATTATCTTCACTCCAAATGCGGCAGTTTTGTTTGTTGACGTAGCCATTCAACCAGAAGTGCGCTTCATTTTGTTGACGATAAAATGGACGTAGTGCGCGATACGTAGTCCGCACAGAACCATTATTTTCGAAATGAAATTGCACTATTTGCAAGCGTTGTTCAGGCGTGAGTCAATTCATGATGAATTGCAAAACCAAACTGAGAATAAATCACTTCTCAGCTGTTAAATCGGTCGCCATCTTCCACAGTAATGCCAACTTAAAGTTCTATACCTCTAAAAAAAACACCCGTTACATGTTGAAATTCCATGTAAATTTATTAATAAATTGAAAACATTCATAAAATTTTAAAATATTTCATATATTTTTCACTACAATATTGTTTCGGTATACAATACCTTCATCAGGTGAATGATATTTGAGTACAGAAACGAATTAACTCAGTCTATATACTCCTACTGAACCTATCTATTAATTTCAGGACCTTCCAGGAAGTTAAGTTTTGGGCCTTTGTCTTCTATGTGTAGGATCTCGTAATTGGTGTTGAAATTATGTTGGTTGTCGATACAGTGCTTGGGAATGAAAAATCTGGTTTTTTTCTCGTAGCTTCTTAGTTTGCTCTGTTATTTTTGTACCAAATGTTCTACCTGACTGTCGAATGTGACATTTCCCACATGTGGGAATGTTAATTAATTAATTAAATTAACTCAATTAATTGAGATAATTAATTAAATGTGTGAAATGTTTCAAAGTTGAATTATAGACACCAGAATTCGATTCTTTAGTAGATCTACCTTTGTTGTTTTTTATAAAATTTGTTAATGTATTGTTTGTTTTGTAGGCGACAAGCATTTCTGTATTTTCTGGTAGAATTTAGCAGGATTTTCTGTTAGGTCGAATTTTCAGGTAGGTTTACTAGGAGTGTATAAAATAAGTTAATTCATTTGTGTACTCAGTTTTCATCAACTTGATGATGGTATTTTATACCGCAAAAATATTGTAGCGGAAAATATAAGAAATATTTTTGTAATTTAAAACATTTATAGTTGTAAAGTAAACTAGACAATAATTTCCGTACAGTTGAGTTTAAACTCATTATCAGTGTAAACTGATAATTTTTCGTGACGACAAGAAAAGACAGCAAATCTCAAAATAGGAACAACCATATCCAATAACTATATCAGACAGTGCAGTATAAACAATGTCCTAACACCGCAGTTGAAAGAACACCGAATAAGCGTCTCAAATTCGTTTGTTCACTTTGGTTGAGGCTTTTTTGTTGAAGTTGGATGTTATGAGTTATTGAGTATGTTGAACAGATACTGGTATAATTCGCGTTATCTACGCATATAATTTGTCAAAACTTATAAGTAGTAAATGAACTGACTATAAACAAAACGACACAATAATAAAATGAACAGATGAACAACTTAACTTACCAAATGCTGTGAAATGGTTTTGCTATGGACAACGTCAATCATTCTGAAACAAACATCGTCACAGTTAATTTCATGTAAGCATCCTTCCAAATAAACTGAATATACAATTGGTAGCGTAATGGGGACCCCCACAGAATATGTAATGGATATTTCTAAGGATTTGCGAAATCCTAAAAATTTGGGTCACTAAATTAATATTAGCGTCTGAAGAGCAGATGTGTTGGTTCGAATCTCGAGTTGATTACAGATGAGTCTCGAGACTTTGTCATCATAAAAATTTAATTATTTTAAAATGAAAGAAGTGTAGTTTTGTTCATCAGAAAAGAGATACAGAAATAATGGAATTATTCTTACACATAATGACACATTGTCACGAACAATATGATCAAGAAGAATCTATTATAAGTAGTGGGAAAAAATCAAGACGATTTGCAAAAATCAACAACATCTGAAGGTACTGTATATGATAAATATACTATAATCTGCCCTTGAAGTACCAAGTATGGGACAACATATATTAATAAATAACATATTACATTTGAAATACAATATTAACATTACACAATATATTTACAATTTTTCGATATAAGGACGTTCATCGTTTGTGTTTTATGTAAAAAGGTTGAAATTTTCCATTTAACATTCCGACAATGATTTGGAATTATCTCAAAATCAAATTCGATAGTTGAAAATCTTCGGAATGGATGAAAAATTTGTATCTTCATAAAAGAAATGTTTTACCAATTTTCCTTTGACGTTATTCGGAAGGTATTGATGGAAATCAATAATACTTACAGTGTGCTTAAATATTCACGAACCTAACAATCGATATGGTATTAGAATGGAAAGTCGAACCACAAACATACAATATAATAGCTTTTATATAGATTAACTGAGGAATTATAGAAGGAAGAAATGGAACTGTGGCAAGCAACCTACTGTCAAATTGTTTCTTCACGAATTATCACGAGTTTGATACTGATTTAACTGAAATAGTACGCAATTCAATATTCTCGAAACCACGAACAATCTAAAATACCCTTCTGCAATTTGCCACTTCATTGAAATACATGGATCGCACCGCAAAATCAATTAGTTTCAATTCAAAACTGAAAACATCGTAATAAACGTACCATAAAAAATAGTTGCATAACATACAAAATCAAAAGTAACCAGTCTTTAACGTTTCAACTCGAAGCTTGCACCAATCAAGCGTGACATGAGCTAATAAAAGTAATTACGAATTATGTTAAACACAATAACATTTCCGGTATAAAATTAATGATGGAGAAACATCAATATTTCCAGTCATTCGAAGATTCGAATAGTCCAACTGGAGCATATTATACCTATTTATACATTATATGACGAAACAATGAATGAACAGTTATTTCAAAGTATCTAAGTACTTACTGAAGTCATTAAACACTTCGAGTAAGGCGTTTATTGAGAAATAGTTATAAAAATATTCTTTACCTCTTCTAATATTCACCAAATGCTAGGAAATGTTATATGAATCTATCAAAATTAATTCAAAAGTCAAATATATATCATATACGTTTTGAATATACGTTTGAGGTGGTTTAATTATCTAAAATTTTCGTGGAATTTAGGAAGTAGACAGTCTACTTTCAGAATCAGAAATGGAACGACCTCTGAAGAAGTTCGCCACTCGTGCTAGCGAAACGTTAGGGAGAAATTCCAACCGACGACAGCCCTTAGACCCGAACCAGGACAACAGTAGTTCATTTATCTACTATTAAATACAACGATTATATTGCTTATGGAACATATATTTGGTAGTTCTTCTAGAATTTATTTAAAAAATAATGAAAAGGGACATAGAATCCGAATATCTTGACAAATAAATAGATAAGGAAATTGGTTTTTCCACAAAGCAAGAAAATTTGTTGAGAATTCAATAAATTGTTGTTAGTACTCGTAATTGAGAAATTCTTCCATAAAGTAAATAATACTCACATAAACTAATCTAGTTCAAATATTTACCACAATTCAGTTTGCACCTGAGGATGATTGAATAAGTCGAAACGAACAACATACTTTATTCCGTAAATATGCAAAATGGTTGCTAATACCGATGAATTTGAAGATGAAAACAATTCATTGGAATACCCGAAATGATCGGAAATTCAGATTCTACTTAAGCCGGAATAGTTGGATGCATTCTGTCATTTCGTCAACTGGCCGGATGAAGCCCCCGGGATGAATAAACTCAAATTGCTTTATCTTGTTCCGCAAAAAGCTTCGCGGTCTACGCCCGCCGTATGGATATGCCTTTGTGTCCCGTTTTGTGACCGACAATTCCCTTTCGTATAACTTTTTAATCCCCGAAATCATCCATATTTAAATCAGAACATGATTGAGAGCTTTCGGCACAAAGGACCGAGTGTCTTCGAACTGAATGAAATTCCTTTGTGAGTGTAGGGTTTTAGGACAATTTCGATCGGACCGTACGATAGATTTCGCTTTTGTCATGTTACAGGATAAAGACCGGCTTCGGCAAAGGTACATGTTGGAAACCTTTCGCATTTCGTCCATACATTCTATTTTCGGGTCTTTATACAAATGTCAATTCATTTTCTTTAGACGTACATATTGGGAATGGAAATTGGAAGTGGTATAATTCGTAGTATAATCAGTGGTAGAATTCGCAATATTTGGTAATGAACCAGTTCTGGTCAGCAAATCAATCCTGTCACTGTGATATATTTTAGATTAAAATAATCCTATTGAGTCCCATAGCTTCAACTCATACTCTGTAGTATCATTTTCTATTATATTTCAATTGTATAAATCAATATGATAATACAGATAACACATGCCATAAATATAGTAACCATTGAACAAAAATCAGCTATGACCACTGCTGATTTCACAATTTTTTCCAAAATCATTCAAGGTCTAATGATGCCTATAAAAATTTTGAAGAATAAATTCTAAAATTAGTAGTTGGCATATTCTCGTTTTTATTTGAAATGGTTGCAAAACAAAATGCAAAGTTGAATATTTTTTGATCTCTATTTAGGCTTATTCAATTTTCAGGATATGTATTTTAGGATAGATGATCAGGTTCCTCTTGAAATTCTAAATCATTCATGGTCACTTGATGACTCTAAAAATTTCGAAGACTAAATCGCAAAATCAGTAGTTGGCACATTTTCAGGTTAACCCAGGTTCAGGTTTTCCTCCAAAAGGAAAATTCTGAAAAGCAAGGAAACCCAGATGCACAGGTCATGGTTGGTAGGATTCTTGTAGGAACAGCTGTAAGTAATGATGGTGTTCTGCGAATGACAATAGATGGAAGAGAAAGTCATAAATAATGCATCATATATCAGGGTCAGAAACAACATTGATCAGAAAAAAGGGTTTACACTCGTGAAATGAATTATCTATGGGTCAAATCGATTTCAGGTTAACTGAAAAAGAGCTGTTATATACCGTTCAACAAGTGATTAGGAGATTTGGGAAGAGAACACCCTTTCATAGCAGACTGACTACTTTGGGTTCGCTACAATACTGTTTGGCTTATTTGAATGAATTCCATACTGATTTAAAGTAAACGACAAAAGTTGGTTGAAAAACTTGATAAGCAGCATTTTGATCGTACAAGCTTGTGGCAATAAAAACTGTTCTAAGACATTTACAAGAGAGTCTCTCATTCAGTAGATACTCGTTTGAATCCATCAGTCCTACCAGAAAGCAGCTTGTCTTTCAAGGCCCACCCAAACACAATAGGTACCGCCCAGTGACTTAAAACAATATATTTGTTACAGTAAATAACAAATGTTGACATAGCACAGCTGTCATTTGTCAATGGATTTAATTTTTTTCTCTACGAGAAAGCAGCAATATGGGACTACACACTTTAAGCTGTTGCTGGAATGAAGATGTCTTGGTGTTAGTATTCAACAGTCAAAATTTACCTCATAAACCAGGACCGTCCCTCGACCTTCTCAGTTTTCGACAAATGGATTAGCCATCATCTTAGGATGAAAATAAGTTGCAGAAATAAATTTTACCAGATCTCACTTTGCTGGATTTGATGATCAGAAGATATATTTTTGCGTAGATGATCTGATTCTGATTCTGGTTCAGTGGAAAATTTTTATTCCAAAATCAACAAATTTTGTTTCAATTGAAATGTTTGTTTCACCTACTCAAAAAAAAGTTTGATATTCACGTTGTCTTATTATTTAGATTATTATTCAACATTCTTAACGCGTTATATCTTGATATTCAGAACTGCAACCCTCGCGAGAATTCAGGGTAGTTGGAATTGAACCAAAATTTATGAGAAGTTCAACCTAATTTCTCGAGAAGAAGATCGATAACATGCCGTGTTATAGTAAAACTAACGTTTATTGTTTACAGTCACGAAAATCTATTCTCACAAAACATCTGCAACATATTATTATAGAACTTAAATTACTCAAAGTTGGAACGTAATGAGGCCTATCCTCATTTTTAGAAGATCCATGTATTCCATGTGTCGGCTGAACATTATAATAACAAAAATTAGATCATAGTAGTTTAGAGCCAGCCAAATTTTATTTATATCACCTCATTTTTGCCACACTAGCCATCATTATAGTGACTATTTGAAAAATGTATTCACAAATTTAATAGTCATTATTGCAGTGAATTAGTTTTTCCTACTACAAGAAAAATCAGCAATATAGATCGAGTACAATTGAATTTCGTAGACGACAACGGTTAAATTTGAATAAGAATTCATTATTATTGCTTTCACAGTAATGAATACTAAGGTAAATTCACTAAATGAATACTAAGGTAACTTTACAGTAATAAGAAGCTCATAAGACATCTATGCGTAAAGTCTCGAGTTTTTATATCGAAACCACCAACATCGCAAATCTGGCCTGCTATTTGATGAACAATTTGGAACTACCATTGTACTGTGCACCACAACTATATACTAAAAGAAATCGAAGCAAAGTAGAGGTAATTGTAAGAGATTGCCTATATATTGGGGAGAAAGATTAAAAATGGCGAAAAGTGAAGTTTTGGAAGTTGATCGCTCTTTGAAAAATTTAATTGAAGACTTAAAAGGAGATAATATTTGTGGATATTGTTGTCGGAAAGTGTTAGACTATATCTCTTGCACAAAGATGTGCATGTCTAAATATGCACATGTCAATATTTGAAATTTTTTTCCTTTCCTTGTTTTGTTTTGGAATCCTTTCTACTCTGTATATTTGGGAAATCAATAAATATTATTATTATTATTATCCATTTGGACATAGTTGCCTTCATACCTGGCACTTATCTGAGTAAATAAACCTTCCCAGATGTTAAACAAGATGGTAAGTGAGACTTAAAGAAAACATAAGAAGAGACGCTAAATATGACATTACACCAGTAGGGTGTCGAATACTGGTAACACTGAACATTCCTTAGCATCAATTCCAAATAACTTGAACTATTGTTAGAATGATAACCTCTCCAGAAGACGATGTGGCGAATAGTTATCGAAGATGTGACGATTGTTATTTGTAAGGCTTTAGAATAACATGGTTGTCTAATGGTGGGAGAGACATATATCTTAATTGTTTCATCGGGAATTTCTCTTTTCCCGAATATCGTTGTCTCTCGCAAATTAGAGATAAACAAGAAGTTATATTTTCATTCGAGAATCCAATAGAAGATCAGATGCAAAACTGAATTCAGTCCTTTTGTGGGTACTTTTCGTAGATGTAATTACATAGTGTATTAATCGAAAAAGTATGATACAACAGAGTAATGTATGAATTTCAATGAATATTATTACTATTGATATTTGCCTGGCTCTGTACTCGGACCTCTTCTATTCATATTGTTTATAACCTACTAAGTTGTCCCGATTTTTGGTGACAATATTTGCCGATGATTCATCGGTGGTTGTTTCTGGCAGGACTCCTGAATAACTTATGTAGGCATGTGAATGCATTGTGAGGGAGTTTGTAAATTGGTGTCTAATGAACAATCTGTTGATGAACGTTGACAAAACTGTATGTGTTCAGTTTTGTCTGAAGGGCAATGGAATTAGTACCTTGGATGTTAAATATGGGGACAACACTATATCATCATCCCAATCAACAAAGTTTCTTGGAATATATGTAGACAGAAATTTGAGATGGACATCACACATTGATGTCTTATGTAAAAAATTGAGTAAATCATTTTTTTGCAATCTCTAGAATTAAGAACATCGTACCTAGAAACTGTGTTATGAATGTGTATTAAAGTCTTGTATAAAGTCATCTAAATTATAATATTCTGCTGTGGGGCCGTTCTACAGAAATAAATGGGGTGTTTATTACACAGAAGCGAATACTTCGATTAATATTCAATATTCATCAACGAACATCTTGTAAACCTATCTTCATTAATAATTACATACTCACCTTACCGTGTTATATATTTATAGATGTTTGTTATAACTATGTTAAACAAAATGAAGATGGGTTTATTAAATTGAATAGTAATCATGAGTATTCAACAAGGAACAGTGATGTGCTACTTATTCCTAAACATAAAACTGCTAAATTTGAGCACTCTCTCTATTATCAGAGTATTAAAATTTTCAACCATTTACCTTCGAATTTGAAAGTACTGAAAGCGCATTTGTTTAAGAGAGTTGAATCTCTGCTCTCAACAAAGGCATACTATAGTGTGGCAGAGTACTTCGATGATTCGAATTTAGGCAATAATGTATGAATCAATTTTTGTTTGTATATTTTTTCGACAAAAATGTTCTTCATCATGCGAAATTGTCTCAAATTTTTGATATTTCTCAGGTAATTTTTTTCTTTTCTTTTCATAAAGTTACATATCATTGTAAATATAAATTCAACCAATATTTTTTGCTCGAGGGCTGAATGGAAGATCAGACTCAAAACTGAATTCAGTCCTTCTGAGAGCATTCTTCTTAGTTGTAATTCTTTGTATCAATTGAAATGAATGTAACTTTACAATGTGAAGAATGTTTCTTAATAAATTTATTCAATTATTATATCATATTGTCTACAGTTGATGTGAAAAAGAAATCGACACACAGTTAACCTACAAAGATATTAACGGAAAACTTCGAATCTAGGTAAAAAATTTCCTACACAATCTTGAAAAAGCTGACTGGGGCAACTTTCTCGTATCTCTATCAAGATATTGTAATTGGTTTCCAAATCTCCGGCAGCACAACGATGTCATCATTTCAACGCCCGCGGAAAATCTGGAACCCGTCACGGCTAGAGCTGATTGTTTCAGGGCAATACTGAATCATATTAGCGCCGTTCGGGCTGTAATCAGCGAAATAGTTCTGTCAAATTAGGGTAGAATTGATTGACGAATTGGAAAGCGATTCGGCAACTCGCTTCAGATGAAGAAGCCGTGCAGGATTTGAACCGAGATGAATAAATTATCAGTAAATTGAGAGATAACGATGTCAAATTGAAACAGTGTATCGAGTGTATAGTGTCTGTTCACACGAATGACTCGAAGTGATCTAGTATAGCCAGTATGGTAGGATATTCAGATTGAAGTTTGACGTGAAGCGGCCTCCTCTTCGAAGAAATTGTTGAGAAAATTTTTTTCCGAGGCTTTATTGCCTGTTAAAGATAGAAAATTTATTCATTTAAATATTTGATAGTGTTGGCGTTTACTTTATGTAAATCCATTATAACTGATTTATTCTGTTAGCATCTGAAGAAGTCGTTTGTAACGACGAAACTCATTATGCTATGTAGTAAATAATGGTTCTGTGCGCAACACGTATCACGCACAATTTTGTTTAGCGATAAAGCGCACTTCTGCTTGAATGGCTACGTCAACAAACAAAACTGCCGAATTTGGAGTGAAGATAATCTTCAAGTGTATGTCAAAACAACGTTACATCCAGAAAAACTGACTGTTTGGTGCGCTTTATGGGCTGGTGAAATTATTGGTCCGTATTTCTTCAAAATCGATGATGGCTAGAACGTTACAGTCAATGATGATCGGTATTGAGCCATGATTACTAAACTTTTTCATTCCCGAATTGAACAACCATGATGTACAGGAGCTGTGGTTTCAACAAGACGGCGCGACATGTCATACAGCTAGTGCCACAATCGATTTATGGGAAGACACGTTTAGTGACCGCCTAATTTCACGTTTTGGACCTGTAAATTGGCCTCCAAGATCTTCTGATTTAACACCGCTAGACTACTTTCTGTGAGGCTATGTAAAGTCATTGGTCTATGCGGATAAACCACAAACGCTTGAAAATTTGGAAGACAATATTCGCCGTGTTATTGCCGATTATCGGCAACAAATGTTGGAAAAAGTCATCGAAAATTGGACGTCCAGATTGGACTACATCCGAGCCAGCCGTGGCGGTTATATGCCAGAAATTATATTTAAAATGTAATGCCACAAGATTATCTTTCGAATAAAAAAAATTCTTGTCAATCGAATGATCCATCGTTGTTTTATTGCAATTAAAGTTCTATACCTCTAAAAAAAACACATGTTATATAACTTAGTTTGCATAAAATAGCAATTCAGCGCTTCCTTCAATCACTATTGTAGGTAGTAGGCTGACAAAACTTTAAAGACTCATAGGTATATGTAGATATCACACAATGAAATCGATCTCTTTGTACCTAAACTTCCAGAAGTTCTGAAAATGACAGGTAAGCAAAACTTATGAACAAAACAACCAAAATGCTTCATTCGCAGTCAGTCTAGTTTCTTAATTCAATTAGCGATGTGTTCGAAGTTTATGAGGGTAAATATGAACAGGGATGACCAATTTCGAATCAACTGAATTTGTCTCTAATTTATTTAGTAAAGTTTAAGATATCCTGAGCAAAATGACAGTGGAAAACCTGAACGAAATTGATCAAACCAAAAACGTATATTTCACACAATATTCTTCTTGTAGAATATATATTTCAAAGAAAAACGAAGTCTTCAAGGATGAAGAATATTCGAAAACAGAGCTTTTATTTCGAACGACCAGTTATATTTTCTGAGGTTAGTTCTACTATCTGTGATTTCTATTTCCTGTACTACTGTACTATTTTCATTTTAAGTTATGTTCGCGATATATTTCTGATAAAATATGGCACATGAACTTCAAGCAGAATGCAACAAAATTTCAATGGATGAGAAAAAATACAATTCAGAAAGCTATAGTTACTTTTTGAAATGCGATGATTCCGATGTTTTTGTATTGCTCAAACCCAGCAAGGCTTTACAAATATTACGTAACTCTCTCTTGCCACAATTTCGATTTTGGTTATTTTCGAAATTTGTTTCTGAATTTTGAAGACTGTCAAATCTCATCTAGAATACAGGAACTTCAATAGCTCAAATATGACCCATCGTTCTGAAATGAAGTCAATTTTTGATAGTCCATATCCATTCAATGCAATAACTTTGGTTTTCTTATTATACCCGAGTGTCCTTTTGTAATATTTCTCACACAATATATTGAAATTATTATGTCAAGAAATATACACATGTGAAAGAAATAACAATGATTCATTGAAGAATTTGAGAAGAATTACTCTTCATCACTTTACTGTCCTTATTGATATATGCCATTTCAATTAATATGATTTAATAGCACTTAATAATACCGGTTGGGTATTTGAACAACTCAAACCTTTAACGTTCTTGACGTTTAGGTAATGATTGAGAATTTTTAGAAATGCAAATTTGGAAACTTCTCCCGATACCACTACCGGTAATCCCAGAAGTAATTTTGAAACTCTAAAGTATCTGTCGTTTGTCGCAAGAAGTTCGGCCTAATTCCACGAAAATGATTAATTACTACGACGTCGCTTCTTATGAAAGCTCTTCAGGGAGCTTTCCAAAATCTGTTTGAAATTTTAAAGCACAAAGTAGCTGTTGGTTAACTGATTAGAATTCTGAAAGTTCAACCTGTTGCTACGATTCCATTTGTTAGGTAAAAAATTGCTGTTTCGAATTTTCCACTTTGAACAAGGAGATACGAATTTTTCATTCATTTCTAAGGAAAAAATCTGAAATTTTAATATTTTACAATGCGACATATCTTTGATGACATTTTTTGTATCATTTTGAGAATTATATCATGCAGTATGTGACATATTATTATATCTCAACATATTCAATATTTGTTGCACCAACGATGAGGGTTCTATTCTTATTTCAAAATTCATTTATCGACAATTCGAAAAAAGAATCTTTCGCGTTGTCGCGATGTTTTCATTAGAATGCGCATATATTCCATCTATACTCACACTCTAGGGCGTAAATGGCTTCATTTTCTAGTGGACTTTTGATTATGTTTTGATCATTGTTATAAATAGAGACCGGATCATGTGCAACAAAAAAAACTTGTTATACACATGAAAAATGCAAGAAATTTGGCATAATACGCAAAATCAAATGATTAATTTCAGGAACACAAAAAACAGTAAGTCTTTGTTTTGTTCATTTCCACATCACCATTTAACCAGTAAATTATCCTCAGAAAGTCAATCATTGCAGAACCATTACCGATTGCAATGACATTACGTGATATTAACAATATAATATTCAATTTTTATTTAATATTAAATTTTATATTTATAATATTTAATTTTTTTGATGTAAACAAGCAAGTAGTGTTTCAAATATTCAGTTGGATGATAGGTCTTCGATTATTTAGAATATTCTTTTGAATGGAGAAGGATATCTCCACTTCCACTGAGGTAACTGGGTAGAATTGAACTTGTATGCTATGGACATATAGTGAAAGTTTATGGAATTATTTGGTGAAAGATTTGCCGTCCAATTAATGAAACTTTAAATTTACGATAATTTTCGAAACCTGGGCGACTGTTCGATATGTTTTCAAACCAAAGTCACAATTATTCAATAAGCTTTATATTTTGTGACTATCAAGTTTGGTCGGATTTATGATCACTTTTATTGCATTTCGGAACTATTAAGCAATACGTTTCTGAATTCAAAATAGGTCGTGTGAACACCTCTGACAAGCCTCGCTCAGGACGACCCGTTGTGGTCACAACTTCAGAAATGACTGAGAATAGTAATCAAATAGTATCGCAAGGCTGCAGATTAAAATTGCAGATGGTTGAGCATGGAAGAGGTGTGTGTGTAGATGGATAAGACTATCACTGGTCAATAATACGCAGACTAATTGCAACGTTTGAAGGACGATGTGCAAATTAAACGTCATGTGACAAATAAGAAATGTTTGTTTCATTACGATAACGCACTAGCGCATTCCTCGGATGTTGCCATGTCCAAAATCCACGAATTTGCATTTTGAATTGATGCCGCATTCCCCCTACTTTCCAGACTTAGCCCCTAGCGACTATTACATGTTTCCTAATCTAAAAAAATGGCTTGGCAGTGAAATATTTGGGAGCAACGAAGAAGTTATTGGAACTATAATCAGTATATTGAGGAGCTTGACGAATCTACGTTTAAAACTGTTATAAATAAATGAGAAGACCGTTATGAGAAATCTCCAGTGTTGATGGAAATTATGTTTAAAAATAAAGCAAAAAAAAATTTTTAAATATCTTTTTTCTTGATCAGGTCGGAAACTTTTCACCTCACCCTCGTATAACCTATCCTTAGTGGTAATTACTAATTTCACTAGTCTGATCTAGTTATGATGCATATTATTGGTACGACGTTTACTATATTTTTCTATAAGTGTAGGGCACTCACCCTACAATGACTCGGTTGCGTGGCCTCAATCTGCCTACTCCACGAGCCGAATCGTTTCTAATAGTTAACTCTTACTCTTCGGAGTAGGCAGGTTTCCTGGCTCGTGGAGTAGGCAGATTGAGGCCACGCAACCGAATCATTTTTTATCGCTCCTAGTTTCCCTCATTTGTTGGTTCGTGGAGTAGGCAGATTGAAGCCACGTAACCAGGTAACCTTTCCTCATTTTCCTTCATTCAGTTCGTGGAGTGGGCAGATTGAGGCCACGTAACCGAATAACCATTTCCTTTACAAATTTATTCCAACTCCTGAAGATGGCTTCACAACGGAAGCCGAAACGTCAAGATTATATAAATCTAGAACGCGGCTCATTCCGGGAACCAAGTTTAATATATATATATATATATATATATATATATATATATATATATATATATATATATATATATATATATATATATATATATATATATATATATATATATATATAAACACGAAGGATTTGTCAAATATGTCCAATATATTTGTCCTACGACAAACTTTTACTTTGGTATATTCTATTTCTTGTCATATTCTACCTTTATCAATTTGTTGAAGTCAGCCTGCATTAATTTCCTTATGAAACCATTTTTTTCGAAATGCAGTTGACAAGGTTTGAAGACCTTTTTTTGCTTGCTTCGTTCATAAGGCTCATAAAAGCGTTCACGGGATTGATGAATCACTGGATTGTGTCATCTGAAGAGCAGTTTAATTGACCCGCATGGTGTTGCGTACTGGTATTAACGTATCGATTCTTCTGAATATATATATATAGATTTTCTATGCACTTTGTGTTCCTCTGATTTGTCCTCGATGATAATTTGCATTTTCGTACACTGGTCTGAGTAGAAGTTTCTATATTATTATTATTACCATCTTATATACATCTATATAGAATGAATTGATCAATTCATAACTCCTAAATGCACATTTTTTCACTTTGCAACAGCGTAGAGTGAGGACCGAAATTAGAAAGTACAATTCGATATTTCAAGAAGAATATACAATATCAATAGGGAAAAAAGTCCCTAGGAACTAATTATTTCAATATTTTATACCGGCTCAGTCGAGTTCGATCAATGGGAATATGTAAAACGTCTCCAAGTATTCCTGTATAGCTTTTATTGAAAACCATGCAACATATTCCACTTCATTATACTGCCGATGCAGTCGAACTCGACATCAAAGGAAGGCTCCTATGTTCAAGAAGATTTTTATGGATATCGAAAGAAGCACAAGAAGTAGCGCTGCATAAAGCATTCTGCGGACATGTAAGTGAAATGTATCGATTTGTAACGACGAAAAAGGATGGAAGGAGAAATTCATATTTTATGAATCAAAACAAGGCCTGGATACCTTGAAATAAGGGAACGTAATTTCACTCAATAGGCAAGATACGAGTCAAAATGAGAAAGAAAGTATCGATGAAAGCTCAGAGAAGCGCCCAATCATGTTTTCAACGCTGTTGAATGTCAAATTAAGGTGTTTTCATGGGGAATGTATTTGAATAGCATGAAACAGTTCGCTGGTGGTTGAGATTTGTGATTGGTCTATAATACGTAGGTGCGGAGGACTAAACCAATTACTACCAATCATCGGCGCACCTAAACTTTTCAATTACTCATCAATTGAAGAAGCTCATTTGAAATTTGGTGTTATGATTCAGTAACCATATTTCTGATATAGAGATATGAACACATTATAATGTAAGTACGTTCTGGTAAACTAGATACACCAAGCTTTCCAAGATTATGAAGTAAACAGAATATCTTAGAATACACTCTTCACTCTCAACATTTGATGTTCGCGGGCGATTTGAAACTATTTCATGAAATTAGATCACAGGACAACTGTGTTCAACTTCAATTCGCGCTGGACCATGTTGCTAGTTGGTGTGAGGACAATTATTTGAGTTTAAATATGTCAAAGTGTAATGTTTTCTCTTTCACAAGCAAAAGAGACCGAATTGAGTATGATTATAGCGTCGGTGGTTAGGTTCTTTCTCGTTCTGATAAGGTGAGTGATCTTGGTGTAGGCTTCGATTAGAAGCTTTCCTTTGTTCCACACATCACCCAACTTATTTCATCTGCCCCGAAAATATATGGATTCGTTATAAACAATGACAAATATTTCAATAATTCCTCAACATTCATAGGACTATTTGATACCCTAATCCGTAGCAAGTTGAAGTATGGCAGCATGATCTGGCATACTATTTACACTTGCCATAACGCCATCTTGAGGCCATTCAGAGAAGGTTTTTCAAATTCTTAGCTTGGAGGAATCAAGGAGGGAGAGAGGAGTCAATCATAACGAATTATTGAGTCGATTTAGTTTGATCTTATTGCAGAGCAGAAGAGAAACTTTATTACTCAAGTTTTTGTAGAAACTACTGCACAATAGTATTGATTGTCCTCCTCTCTTGTCCGCTTTGAAATTTCGTGTTCCTAGGCAGAAATTCTTTAATTTTAATTATTTAGTTATTTATAATGAAAAAATTGTTAAGCCAAGATTTACACATATATTAAAAAGAATACTGCATGACGCACGTTTCGATGAGATTCACCTTTTTCAAATGCTAAGTGCAGACTGATGACATTTCTCGAATACATACAATAGGTAAACTTAAATTATAAATACAGATGAAGATGAAGTTGAAGGTGAAACAGGTAGATAACAGGTAGAAGGGATCAATTCATACTGAACTACTATATAGGAAGCTAAAGAATTTTGAAAAGATTGAGAAGGGGGCTTGAGGTATGATCAATTTAGCTGTTCAAAAGGTTGCCAGAATATTTGTATCAATTAATTTGAAGTAATTCTAACAAATTGAGCTGCATCCCTTTGTTTGCGATATTAAAAATTTCAAAATCAGAATTGAATATATGATTTTCATTAATCGAATGATTTGCATAATGTGAATCTGTCTTCTGATTATCAATTTTTAATATATATTATCAATAATATTTAGTAATTATTCAACATTATGTTATCATTTTCTGTAATTGGGTATTATACCTGTTGAGGATAAAGAACTCATTATTTTCTCAGAATGAAGAATTTCATGCATTTCATTCGCTAGGAGTAGCCAATATGAACCCAAATGAGAAGATATTCGTACTATTCCCACTAGAATACATTCTGAAGAAGACCAAGTAAAGTAGAAACGCAGATAGGACATACTTATAGTTGAGTTTTGATTGGAAAACTGTACATCTAGGAAACAGTAGTTTTCGTATTTTTTTTTTTTGGGATAACTGGATATTATTATGACGGTGCATTTCAATTTTTAAAGGCACAAGGCGGAATATATAGCTGTCGAACACAGATTTCAACGAGTCGGTACGAAGAAAACAAGATAAAACGAGTACAAATAGAATACTATACAACTTGTTTGCAGGTTCATGTACATGCGCCTAAGTATTATGGGGAGAAAGTAAACGAAAAATTCAGAAATATTTTCACAGTATGCACCAACATTTCGAATATGCATCAAGATTTGTGGCTGACGTTGTCAGTTTTATGTGTAGGGTATATGATGGGTGTTGTAGTAGACGTGGAATGAAGGTCGATCATTTGTCAATGATTTCAACAAAGTCCATTTGGCTGACTGCCGTAGGACATTCTGAGGTTTTTTCTTTCGAATTATATATTCGAATTAATTTACCCAATAGTTGCACTTTTATTTGCTTTTGCACATATTCCATTCTTATCATTCAAATTTTCAGCAGAAGTGTCTCCATTTAGTTTTTCAAAATTTTATCCGCTATCCGGGTTCAACCGGTTGAGAGTACTTAAATGATTTACTACAATATTTATTATTATTCGTATTATTACAAACTATTATACTCCAAAGTCTCTTCAGAAGTTATGTTGAGAAAATCAAGTGAATTAATTTTATTCATTGTCAGTCGCGGATAAAAAATTTTTGCTCTCTTATTTATAACTTTTATGTGATTTTCGGTTTCAAGTTTCTTACACATATTTTAAGATACATTTGGACCTTTTCAATAAATTTCTACTAGTTAGGTATAATTAAGAAAAGGAAATTAGCGATGGCGATGTATCCAAGGGGTCACAGGAAAACAAAGTTAGGAAGCCCTGATAATAATAATAATGATAAGTTCTTTATTTCCAACAGGTATAATACCCAATTATAGAAAATAAAAACAAAATGCTGAATAATAACTAAATGAAAGAGATATAACAAAGAGTTCAATCTGTGAACTAAAATAGTAATTAATAACTGATATATTATGAACTTTATGAAATATTACAAAGAACTCAATCTAAATCACTTCATTTTAGTTAATTTCCTTTGTCACACAACTTCTTATAATTACTTCTATGGAGTCAAAGTGAATGTCACAATTATTGGCAACTCTATTGAATGTAGACTCCATAAACCAAAAGGGTGATTGTATCAGCGAGTTGGTGCGTGAAGTCTCTAGGTGGAATGATTCTGTAGTACGACAATTTTGCCTACGAACACGAAATTTCAGAGCGGACAAGAGAGGAGGACGATCAATACTATTGTGCAGTAATTTGTACAACAATTTGAGTGATAACGTTTCTCTCCTTCCCTCCTATGAGATTAAACTAAATCGACTCAATAATTCGTTATACTTGACTTCTCTCTGTGGATAAACTTTATCCTTCCTCCAAATTAGGAATTTCGAGAACCTTCTCTGAATGGCCTCACGATGGAGTTGATGGCAAGTGTAAATAGGATGCCAGATCATGCTGCCATACTCCAACTTGCTAGGGATTAGGGCACCAAATAGTCCAATGAATGCTGAGGAATTATTGAAATATTTGCCATTGCGTTCAACGAATCCATATATTTTCGGGGCGGATGAAACTGGCAACAGGGTTCAGCGAGAGCTGAAGTTTAACACAGTTGTTCTGTGATCTTATTTCATGATATAGTTTCAAATCGTCCGCAAACATCAAATGTGGGAGTGAATATTATCTATCAGATCATTTACGACCAGAATATATAACATTGATTTAAGATTAGACCCTTGAGGTATTCCAGAGGTAGGTATGAACTCAGACGACTGTATACCCTGCACCTGATCATGATACCTGAGACATAATCGAAATAAAAAATTCATGCATAAAGAAAAAGCGTTTGGGTTAGGTATCAATCAGAGAAGGGGAGAGCATAGCCAAAAAATAGGGAAAATTGTGAAAGTGTCAGAGAAGAAAGAAATTTAAGAAGCCCTAATCTAAACTCCGAGGCTGATATGAAGATTTCATTATGAAAAACGAACACTTCAGGAATGAAATCGTGTAGGCTTTCACGGACGGTGTCCATTGTGAAACATGGTGATATAATCTTTCGGGCTGATTGGCCGTGGTCAACTGGAACTCCTCCTCTTCCAGACGTTTCGTCTCTAACTGTGAGAGACATCTTCAGTGGCGGTGAGTGCTTCGACGTAGTTGTGTACTGGGCGATGACTCATCAGTTGCTCCAGAGTCGTCGTCCAGTACACAACTACGCCGAAGCACTCGCCGCCACTGAAGATGTTTCTCGCAGTTAGAGACGAAATGTCTGGAAGAGCAGGAGTTCCAGTTGGCCAATCAGCCCGGAAGATTATATTGCTATGTTTCACGAAAAGTTCAGTGTTTTACATTGTTTCTAATACCAAAATTATAAGATTGAGTTCCTTCATAATTTTGTATTTCGTCACTATACCGCCTTCGGAGACTTTCCAAGGAGAACTTCAAGTTTAAAATCGTCAAATTCCAAAAATTCCATCATGTCGATATTAAGACATGTTTGTGCCATAAAATATGAAGGTTCTGCAATAATGAACCTCCAGTGCGTATCATTTCCCATTTAAAGGAACTATGAGTAATTTCGTCGTTCTCATACACCTTGAGTATTTCTATTAGTGGTGGAGTTAGTTTTAATTGCTTTTAAACGGTTTTCCATTTAATTAACCAGGTGAATGAAATTCGGAAGGGGATGGAGTAATAAATTTTCATTTCTGCGAAATGGTATTTGAAGTGGTATAAATTTGATTACTCGAAATTTATGAGAAATCCAGAGTTTTGATGGTTGCTAATGAAGTTCTATGGCCTTCCAGAATAATGGCAAATAACAGTTCCACATTTATCTGTTCCTAAATGATATGAGTTACTGAAAATTCTGAAATATTGTTCTTTTCGGAAATGAAAATTAGCAAAATTCCAACAATTTTATTTATACTTTTTTTTCTGATTTACTGAATGAGAATGAAATTGATGTCTGGGAGACATCACTGAGGATCAATTGTCATTGCAGTATATATATATATATATATATATATATATATATATATATATATATATATATATATATATATATATATATAAGGAAATGATATTTCTTTTTGTGCTTATGGCACTGAATGAAATATTTGAGAAAATGAACACTAGAACATTCATTTGAAAAATTGAAATTAATCAAGAAAATGTTATAGAAGAGCTAGATATGTGAACGTTTACGATGTGATGTCTCCTTTATCCTTCAAGGGATAAATGTTAGAGAAATATTGAAATCGATGCCACACCTGATGGAAGTGCGAGACATATATGTTTCGTTCTGCAAGGAACTCGTCAGTCGCACCACGTCCATCGAAGTGAGGCAACGATTTCAACCTCCAAGCATCTTCTTGTGACTTCAAGTGGAAGATCGTAGAGTAATGAATACTCTACGATTCCATCTATTGCAATCAGTAGAAAACACCTCTCTCAGATTACAGACACACCAAGCATCGAAATTTCACATACCTTCTATACCCGTAGGTATCTACTAAATTGCAATGTCTATTTGACAAATATCATCGAACGATGTTTTTAAATGTCAATAGGTTGCGTTAGTAGTACGCTCGCGTTTATTTATATTTCCTTAAATATATCGCCGAATAGGCCCCTGAAATAAGGGATTAATAATTAAGGGACAATATTTCATTTTTGTTTTTAGTTATCTGGTTATTGTTCATTGCTATTTCAATTTATTTTGAATTAATTTTTTCGTTGTATATATTAGCTTATACTCCCTATTTTTGATTTTTTTTCTTGTTAATTTCTTTTCTTATTTATTATTATTCGTGTACAATTTTGCAATTTTTTGTAAATTGTAATTTTTTTTTGTAATTTTTTCTCTGTAATTGGATGTATATCTGTTGGGAATAAATGTCTTATTATTATTATTATTATTATTATTATATAAATTTTCGAAGAAATTATTTATGAATGCACATAAAAATTATTAAATAAATAAGAAATTATTTATACTTTTGCACAGAAGAGATTTCGATTTCCATATCAAAGATTTGGAAATTGATTTTCTTGAAAAAATTGCGAAATTTCATGGAAATGTGTGATTTATATGTTTCCTTTAGTATAAGTTGTTCCATATGTCTTCAATAAAAGAACTCTTATTTTAATTTCTCAAAGGTCATTCATTCTTCTATCCTTGGATTGAAGGAATAACTTGAATGATAAATCATAAGATTTCTAACCGGCGTTATACATGTATTGAATACCGATGAGCTGGAATTTCGAGAAAAGGGACAGCCAAAACTAACCATACTCCATCGATAAAATCAGGAAGAACGGAATGGAAACCACTTTGGGCATTGAATATGCGAAATCCGGAGAGATATCTGAACGCTATCGGAATTTTAACTCCTTCTTACCTAAATTGTCTTTGAGATCTGACCGTGTAACCATCTAGTACAAATTAGCTTGCTATTACCAAAATATATTTTGATAGTTATTTGGGGTTTTCCAGACAATCTTGGATTCTTCATTGAAAAAAAAAAAAATTGATACTGAAAATGAAAATCGAAAGGAAAAATCTAGGAAATATTCGCTCAAGAACTCATTACAAGAAGAATAAAAGTGGTAGTATTCAGTATTTATTAGATGATAATAATAATAGATAATGATAGGTATAATGATAGACGTATGTCTGAACTTCAAATCCGATGGTGAATATATCGCCAAGAAAATCTCAAAAAAAGTTGGTTATTTGGGTAGACTTAGTAACAAATTAAATTTGAATACTAGGCTCTTACTTTTTAGGACTATTTGTATTGCCTCAAATACTACGCCTCACTGTTGTTTAACTTACAAAAAAATTCAGTTGAACGCTTACAAAAAATTCAAAATATGGGCCTGAGAATTGTTCTTAATTGCAATAGAACGTCGACGACGAACCTCTGTCAAGAAAATGCTTGATATTTGTAGACTAATGAATGTGAATCAACGTATTATTTATAAAACCTTAGATTTTATTCATAAAATTAAAAATGATATACCTACTGCCCTTGTATTTGACGAAAACCTACAATTTAATTGAGATGTGCATAATCATGAAACGCGGCATCGAAACGATTTTTATTTAAATACGTTCCAAAAAACTTCAATCAATAAGTCCACGTTTAGCCAAGGTTTTGAGTTATTTGACAGATTATTACCTCCAGAGTTGAAATACTGTACAAATTATAAAAATTCTAGGAAACTATCAGTTTCATATATATTCAATAATATATTTTAAATTGTAAGTAGATAGTGGTTGTAAAGAATGTTATTGTATTGACTAGCTTTTGCTAATAAATGGTACATTATTATTATCACTATTATTATAATCAAGATGATTTGATGAGTAATTTCTGGAATAACTTGAACAATATTTATGAGTAGGTATAAAGTTTGCAAACCTCTGAACTTTGGAAGTATTTCAGAAAAAATCATGAAGTTTTGGAAAAAAACGACAAACTTCCTAAACAGACATAATTTGATGAAATTCAAGATCTTATGTTATTAGACCATACTAACTGAATAAAACTAAAACAAGGCAAATCACAGTAGAAACTACTGACGAAACTAGTTGAACTAATTCAATTGAGTGCCTCGGTATAGAAAATTTCGACAATACTGTCAAAAAAAGATTTCGTAATTTGTTACATAAAATATACATAATTACATTCAGACGGAATGGAGAAAAACTCAAATTCACCAACATAAATCAAAAACTTGACTCGAAAACGATATTCAAAATTAATTTCGAAAGAGCAATTAAAAAATGAGTATTTTATTTCGAGGTCAAGTCGTAGGAATTCCAATTTACCCTTATTTAAATGAAAATTCAATATAACTCCTTTGAAATTCAGAATGGATCTTGAAGAATATCCGTTGGCAAATTCACCTCAATTCTTATGCAAATTGGCATTAACGAGTTTCTGAAAATATCCAATAAAGTGCGATGGCTTCCCAATTAAATTCCGAGCGACAGATTGTGCTAGTTTCGGGAATTACCGACATGCATAGCATTTAAAAGCCCGACGAAATTTGCAGCTATTACGATTTTGATGCCATTTTCAACAGGACGCGCAAAGTATACTAGGAGAGAAATTGAAACTAAGCATATAATGTACACCAGATGGCATTCCAAATATTTGAGAATATCTACAGCAGCTTTATCTTCAGTAATAAGGTCGATAATACTTTTGAAAATTCAGTTAATGTGAAGCATTATTATATTAAATAAAAACACTTAGCTTGGTTTCACAAAATTTATAATAAATACTTGACAATTGTTTCGGGGTGTTACCCCATTTTCAAAAGTTAAACTGCAGTTAAAAAACATTATTGTTTCCGATAATTATGTAGTATTTTGAAGTATATTTCAATGGATCATACTATATTTAGTATGATAAATGGCTTCAGTATTAGTAGCTACAATGGATCATACTATATTTCGAAAGATTTGGATGAATTTCACGAGAATTATTTGATAGACCAGACTTTTGTACCGGGCAGTTAACTCATTGTCTAGAGCAAATACAACGAACATACTCCATCAGGTATTGACAATAGGATAGCAGCTAGGAGCATAAGTCAAGCCAAAGCGTTAAGAGAAATTTAGCTGAGTGTTTTAAATTATACGCATATCCTTTCAATAATACAATAATATCGATTGACTTTCGCTTAACACTTGTTGGAATATCGTTGAATCAATTATGTGACCGGATTTGCAGTAAACCCAGAAAAACACCATTGACATAAAAAAATTGGGTTCCTTGATTGTTGAAGATGAAACACTTTTTATGAATTAAGTGATATAAGAATTGAATTGTTCATATATATATAATATATATATATATATATATATATATATATATATATATATATATATATATATATATATATATATATATATATATATATATATATATACATATTGCCCGCCGGTGCGTGATCTGGAGCGATTAGGCATGGCAACATTCTTACACCTTGCAGACAATATGTAAAAATGAAATGTCGACAAAGCCTTACACGCTCGCACTACTGTTGTCATGAGTAGGAATCTAGAACGCTAGGGGGAGTTTATACGTCTTTTCTCCGATAGAGGGACCTCACGTGAATTTTCACTAAGAGTTGTTCCCCTCATTCCGGCATAGAACCTGTGCGCGTTTTGAAAGTTATCGATTCTTGATTGATAGCTTAAATATGGGCTGATGATTCATAATAATGATGAAACAATTGTAGCCTATTATCATTCAACAAGATCGATGAATTTTTCGAAGCGCACTTAATATTCACTCCCGAAGGTGATGGGTTCGTTCTCGTTGACAACATTTGTGTGAACAGCTCCCTGATAGTTTCATTTGAAATATTTCGATAGAGAGTCTCAGTATTTACTATATATATATATATATATATATATATATATATATATATATATATATATATATATATATATATATATATGTATATATATATATATATATATATATATATATATATATATATATATATATATATATATATATATATATATATAAATCGTGCTCATGTCATTGCAATTGTGAATATTCAATATTAAAAGTAAACTATAACTTTCTTTCGATAATTTACGAGAATATTGAAATAGGTGCCCACATTTATTGAAAACGTAGGAAAGTATACAGTTTTGAGCTAATATGCTCTTCTCAGTTAAAGTGTATTGAAGTGAATTGAAACCTATCTGAGTTAAATCTTCTGGTTTATCAGTTTTATCACATCCTAGGTTATTCAGAATGGTTTTCAGGTAGAAAATGAGGTTCCAATCAGTCATAATAGCAAACCACACTCAGTTTTATTTCGTTTCTAATCATCCAGAACAGTTTTTCAGGAAAGAAAGACGTTTCAACGTTCATAGAAACCAACGTTAATCCGTTATGAGCTGTTGTCGAATTTCAGTTATACACGAAAGGAATGAATGATATTCAGTTATATTAAAGGAATGCGTGAGAATGAATTGAAAATACCATCTTAACGGTGGGAAATTTTGATCCCCAGTTTTGTTCCATTTTCTATCATCCATAACATTTATTGAGGGATAAAATGACGTTTCAATCGGCCTTTAACTTTTATCGAATATTCGTTATAAGTAATATCAGAACCTATTTTGATTGAACGAAAATGAATTGAAAATACGACTTCACCGACGAAAATTAATCCATCGCTCAGTTTAATTTCGTCTTCAGTTAACCAAAGCAGTTTTTCAGCAATGAAATGACGATCGACTCAGTCATAGAAACCAACGTTTATCAGTCACTAACGTTTATCGAATATCAGTTATATGCAATATCAGAACCAATTCTGATTGAACGAAAATGAATTGAAAATACGATTTCACCGGCGAAAAATTTCCGATCGCTCAGTTTAATTTCGTTTTCAGTTAACCACAGCAATTTTTCAGCAATTAAATGGCGTTCGAATCAGTCATAGAAACCAACGTTTATCCGTCACTAACTTTTATCGAATATCAGTTATATGCAATATCAGAACCAATTCTGATTGAACGAAAATGAATTGAAAATACGATTTCAACGACGAAAATTAACCGACCGCTGAGTTTTATTCCAGTTTCAGTTAACCACAGCAGTTTTTCAGAAATGAAATGACGTTCGAATCAGTCATAGAAACCAACGTTTATCCGTAACTAACCTTTATCGAATATCAGTTATACGTAATATTAGAAGCAATTTTGATTGAACGAAAATTAATTGAAAATACGATTTCACCGACGAAAAATATCAGATCGCTCAGTTTAATTTCGTTTTCAGTTAACCACAGCAGTTTTTCAGAAATGAAATGACGTTCGAATCAGTCATAGAAACCAACGTTTATCCGTCACTAACTTTTATCGAATATCAGTTATACGTAATATCAGAACCAATTCTGATTGAACGAAAATGAATTGAAAATACGATTTCAACTACGAAAATTAACCGACCGCTCAGTTTAATTTCGTTTTCAGTTAACCACAGCAGTTTTTCAGAAATGAAATGACGTTCGAATCAGTCATAGAAACCAACGTTTATCCGTCACTAACTTTTATCGAATATCAGTTAAACGTAATATCAGAACCAATTCTGATTGAACGAAAATGAATTGAAAATACGATTTCAACTACGAAAATTAACCGACCGCTCAGTTTAATTTCGTTTTCAGTTAACCACAGCAGTTTTTCAGAAATGAAATGACGTTCGAATCAGTCATAGAAACCAACGTTTATCCGTCACTAACTTTTATCGAATATCAGTTATACGTAATATCAGAACCAATTCTGATTGAACGAAAATGAATTGAAAATACGATTTCAACTACGAAAATTAACCGACCGCTCAGTTTAATTTCGTTTTCAGTTAACCACAGCAGTTTTTCAGAAATGAAATGACGTTCGAATCAGTCATAGAAACCAACGTTTATCCGTAACCAACCTTTATCGAATATCAGTTATACGTAATATCAGAACCAATTCTGATTGAACGAAAATGAATTGAAAATACGATTTCAACTACGAAAATTAACCGACCGCTCAGTTTAATTTCGTTTTCAGTTAACCACAGCAGTTTTTCAGAAATGAAATGACGTTCGAATCAGTCATAGAAACCAACGTTTATCCGTCACTAACTTTTATCGAATATCAGTTATACGTAATATCAGAACCAATTCTGATTGAACGAAAATGAATTGAAAATACGATTTCAACTACGAAAATTAACCGACCGCTCAGTTTAATTTCGTTTTCAGTTAACCACAGCAGTTTTTCAGAAATGAAATGACGTTCGAACCAGTCATAGAAACCAACGTTTATCCGTCACTAACTTTTATCGAATATCAGTTATACGTAATATCAGAACCAATTCTGATTGAACGAAAATGAATTGAAAATACGATTTCAACTACGAAAATTAACCGACCGCTCAGTTTAATTTCGTTTTCAGTTAACCACAGCAGTTTTTCAGAAATGAAATGACGTTCGAATCAGTCATAGAAACCAACGTTTATCCGTCACTAACTTTTATCGAATATCAGTTATACGTAATATCAGAACCAATTCTGATTGAACGAAAATGAATTGAAAATACGATTTCAACTACGAAAATTAACCGACCGCTCAGTTTAATTTCGTTTTCAGTTAACCACAGCAGTTTTTCAGAAATGAAATGACGTTCGAATCAGTCATAGAAACCAACGTTTATCCGTCACTAACTTTTATCGAATATCAGTTATACGTAATATCAGAACCAATTCTGATTGAACGAAAATGAATTGAAAATACGATTTCAACTACGAAAATTAACCGACCGCTCAGTTTAATTTCGTTTTCAGTTAACCACAGCAGTTTTTCAGAAATGAAATGACGTTCGAATCAGTCATAGAAACCAACGTTTATCCGTAACCAACCTTTATCGAATATCAGTTATACGTAATATTAGAAGCAATTTTGATTGAACGAAAATTAATTGAAAATACGATTTCACCGACGAAAAATATCAGATCGCTCAGTTTTATTTCGTTTTCAGTTAACCACATCAGTTTTTCAGCAATGAAATGACGTTCGCATCGTTCATAGAAACCAACGTTCATCCATCATTAACCTTTCTCGAATATTTTATACGCAATATTAGAACTAATCAGAACCGCGCATATCGATCAGGTCGTCTTGCTATCTCGGGCGTTTGACGGCCGCGAAACGAGTTCCTCGTCCAGTTTTTCTGAGTTTTCGAGAGCCGAAGCGGACGTGCTCCCTTAGAGTAACGTCTTTAAGGTATTCTTCTACATTGTTTGGCTTTCAGACGAAAGTAACAAGATTGCGGATCGACTTTATGTCCCAGGATCACATTTTATTTGACTTGATGCGAAATCGAGAAATCTCCGCTGAAGTTGAGCTATTCGAAGAGACGAAGATATCGAATGGGATTTGTCGTCGTTTGAACGAAACCTGAATTTCCCATAATTCTTCTGTCACTTCAAGTTGAGTAAGCCGGATGAAATATCTGTATTTTCGATATATAGACAATGAACTGCAATCGGAGAGGAATACTCTTAGCAATCTTTTACTGAGCGGAAATATTAAGTTTTGTAGAATCCAAAAGATGACAGAGTATCGTGATGTAAGCAACATGTATAGGATGTTTATTTTTGTATTCAATTTTTGCGTTCAACTAATGAACAGTTTGGTATCATCCAAATAATTCGTCTGAATTCCACAAGAATTTTCAATATACAAGACATATAAACCAATTAATATGAATTCAATTTAATCATAACAATCAAGAGATAATTGAACTATTCATAATGATTATAATGATAACAGAAATATTATGTTGCTTGAATGTTCGCTATTCAGTATTGTTACATAAAGTTCATATTGTTATATATCTTCAGTATTCACTCAAGGAATTAAAGTTCTTATTTAAAGAACAAAATTGAAAATTTTCAACTCTTTTTTGAAAATACCTATCTATTTTTCACAATTTACACTATCAGGAACTTTATTGAACAATCCCATAGAAGTGTAATTTGGATGTTTTACATCAAGTTACACGTGCAGCAACTGCACATTTCTCAACAATTTCAGAATTTCTCCCTATTCTTGAGGGGAACAGAAGATTTTTTTTAATGTAATGAGCATATATTTGCCGAGAAGTTGTTTTTCAGAAATTATTTCCTGAAAGATTCTCCTCATTTGAGTCCCAAAACTGTTGTAATCACTCGCTTCTGACTGAAGGAAATTTCTTTTAAAATGAGCTACTGCGAATGAAAAGTATTCCAAACATCAACATCGTTTCAAGATTTGTATCGGAAAATACTCTTGAGGAATTTCTATTTAGATATCTAGTCAATATTTATAGATTCAATACTGAATTCAGTTTTAATCAAAGTTCAATAATATTGTGGTTCAAGTTCAGATGTCCGTTGATGTACGAGTATATCTCTAGGAACTTGGGTACAGGGTATTCTAAAAGAATTTCACTATTAAATTACTTATGCAATTTTAAAGAGTATTGGTCCCAAAATACCATTTTGTAGAATGCCAAATGTTGTATCTTTTATTTCAGACTTAGATGCTATTTCCTCTTCACAGAATTTTACAGTGACGTAAGCCCATCCGACAGACTATCGAATGCTTGAGACTATAATAATTCCCAGACCGTGGTTTCGCAGTAGGTAACCTCAATCTGAAAATCATTCTTCAACTAAGACTTAAGCCACAAATTAGTGACAGAAATGATTTATATTCAAGAGCAGTGATAGAGGCAGTGGTAAAATCCAAAGAGATCTATCCAATGTAGAGTCTGTACATGTATAAATCCATTGTTGCTCTTCCACATTTTGACGAACAGAAAGCTCAGTCTTGCAGAGATCAAGTGCAATTATTAATTGTGATGTTGGCTTCTTCAATATGAATCAGATGAAGGTGCCACTGAGAACACAAAATTCGTCAGAAACGTTTTGATACTCACCACTGATCAAAGAAAAAGTTTTTCATATTGTGGTCACAACGCCAAACAGCACGATGAAATATAGTGACGGAGGGAAAAAACCGAAAGCTCAATCTTGCAATGATCAAGTGAACGTGTTAATTGTGAAGTTGGCCTCTTGAATATAAATCAGGTAAAGGTGTTACTGAGAACACAAAATCCGACAGAAGCGTTTTGATAGTTACCACTGATCAAAGAGAAAATTTCGCATATTTTGGTCAAAAAGCCAAACAGCACGATCAAATATGATGACGGAGGGAAAAAAACCGAAAGCTCAATCTTGCAATGATCAAGTGCACGTGTCAATTGTGAAGTTGGCCTCTTGAATATAAATCAGGTAAAGGTGTTACTGAGAACACAAAATCCGACAGAAGCGTTTTGATAGTTACTACTGATCAAAGAGAAAGTTTCGCATATTTTGGCCACAAAGCCAAACAGCACGATCAAATATGATGACGGAGGGGAAAAAACCGAAAGCTCAATCTTGCAATGATCAAGTGCACGTGCCAATTGTGAAGTTGGCCTGTTGAATATGAATCAGGTAGAGGTGTTACTGAGAACACAAAATCCGACAGAAGCGTTTTGATAGTTACTACTGATCAAAGAAAAAGTTTCGCATATTTTGGTCACAAAGCCAAACAGCACGATCAACTATGAAGACGGAGGGAAAAAAACCGAAAGCTAAATCTTGCAATGATCAAGTGCACGTGTCAATTGTGAAGTTGGCCTCTTGAATATAAATCAGGTAAAGGTGTTACTGAGAACACAAAATCCGACAGAAGCGTTTTGATAGTTACTACTGATCAAAGGGAAAGTTTCGCATATTTTGGCCACAAAGCCAAACAGCACGATCAAATATGATGACGGAGGGGAAAAAACCGAAAGCTCAATCTTGCAATGATCAAGTGCACGTGTCAATTGTGAAGTTGGCCTCTTGAATATGAATCAGGTAGAGGTGTTACTGAGAACACAAAATCCGACAGAAGCGTTTTGATAGTTACTACTGATCAAAGAAAAAGTTTCGCATATTTTGGTCACAAAGCCAAACAGCACGATCAACTATGAAGACGGAGGGAAAAAAACCGAAAGCTAAATCTTGCAATGATCAAGTGCAGGTGTCAATTGTGCAGTTGGCCTCTTGAATATAAATCAGGTAAAGGTGTTACTGAGAACACAAAATCCAACAGAAGCGTTTTGATAGTTACCACCTGATCAAAGAGAAAGTTTCGCATATTTTGGTCACAAAGCCAAACAGCACGATCAAATATGTTGACTGAGGGAAAAAATTCATCTGACAATACATTTTTGTTGAGACATCGAGCGCAACATATCAGACTGAATAGCTTGATGGAAAGATTTGCTCCGAACGATTCAGCATTTATGATTGAAATCTGTCGCTTGAAGCCGTATATATTGAAACAAATGCTTACGTTGTCAATTTATGAGATGATTGGATATTCCAGAATGGGCCGTGCAGGTGTGTCAATGGACAAACGGGAATTTTCGTCGTCAGATAGCATCGGTGGAAATTGAGTGGTAACCTGATTCTGCCCGTGTAGTGATTTTATCGCGGAAATTGGAAATGAGCCAGTGGGAAATCTGCCCCGTGTTGTGTGCCAATATGACTTTCGATATATGGGACGCTCGATATGTTATACGAAATTTTATCGACGGGAAACAGATCGTTTCGGAAATTATGGCTGGCTTCGATAAGCCTTGGAGTGGAGCAACATACACCCCGTCGAACATATTGTTCAGTATTCAACGGGGCTGTTTTTTTTTCAATCGAATTTAACGTCGCGAAACGAACCCTATTAAAGTCAAAGCTGATGTTTTTCCTCGAAGTCCGCTACAAAAACTGATACGATTACCCATAAAATTGGTAAATAGATAATGTCAATGTAAGAATATTGATAGACAATAGTCCTATTTCAAAAAATATTCACATAATAATTTTATATTGTAGTGGAACACTGTGAGCTTTTCAAAGGATAAATACCTACAAACTGAATGGAGGGATCAACAAAACGACACTGAACACAAATCTCATTATCTACTTCTTAATATCCAGCAGTCAACACAAGGAGATCTCACCTTGACGAACAATGTTGGATAAATGTTTCTGTTGAACATTGCACTGAATACTCAGTATAATGTTCAACTGAAAACATTAATAAAAAACATTCTGCTTCTTTCTGGGTTGTGATTCTTTGTCCGTCTGCTGGATGGAGTTTATGATTATTCTCTGCTGTTGAAGCATGTTTTCGGATAGTATTTAACAAGTGGAAACAATTATTGTGGTCGTTACAGTTCGTCGAACAATGAACACTACTCAGGTGCCCCCAGAATATGGCTTTCCGGTGTTTCCATTAGGTCTAAAAGTATTTCACTCTATACCAAGATTTCGAACCTATATTGCTTTCATCCTCAGAAATAAAATATAATCTTTTTTTCATACAGACTCCGTGATATTTGTGACAAAAAGTATTAAAGGCGAATGGGCTTAACCATTTCAAGAGAAAGCTCGAAGTGTATATATTAGATTGAAACAAACTTTTATGTAGTCGAGGTCCTAGTCTGAATCTCAAGAAAAGGATGATTAGATGCAATGTATTATCAGTACATTCCTGTACGGTATGTAAGCATGGGCGAACAAACAATATATGAAAAAATTGGGAAAAAATTCAAAGAAATGGAAATATTTGAAGTGTGAATATATCGGACAATATTAAGAATATCCTGGGTAGATAGTGTTACTAATGAAGAAGTACTTCGCAGAATAGGGATCACAAACCATTTCATACCAACAACTAAGTACAGAAAATTGCAAAACATGGGACGTGTTATGCGAGGCGAAAAATATAAGCAACTGCAGCTCATAATGCAGGGAAAGATCTAGGGAAAACTGAGTGTTGGAAGGAGAAGAAAGTCGTGGCTAAGAAATCTTAGGGAATAGTTTGACTGCACATCAAACCAACTCTCTCGAGCAGCGGCTTCAAAAATTAGAACTTGATAGCCAAATTATGATAGCCAAACTTCGTAGCGGAGATGACACGTGAGAACAAGGGCTTAACCACTTTGAGGAAACAGAGGGCTCATTCTCACCTTTGAGGCTTATTGTTGGAATCGAAAAATTCGTGATATTTTATTGAGAATAACGAATGCCATGTGATATTATTCATAATCTCGTTGAGTCTGAATGATATACCCATTGCATCATCTGATGAGGTTGAAAAATCTCTAAATCGCTGCGGAGATGCTATAGTCGAATTAAGTTGTAGTTTAAAGCCGTGTCCACACTATGTAGATCGACACTGTCGACCCGGTAGATCGATAAAATCGCTCGATACCTTCGACTGTGTCAACTCGTCTAAATTGCCTCAGTACATGTGGACGAGTCGACCGACAACCATCATAAATTTTTATATATAAAATATGAGTGATGATGAAGTTGCTGGAGCAGCGGCTTCTGCTGCAATTCTTATTGCCATCTTGGGAAGCCAAAAAGATCCTAATCGTCGCCCGCGGAGATTTTGGTTACGGCCTAGCCTTGTTCGAGGCAGAAAAAGGTATTGTACGGAGGAATTTATGCGAGATTTATTGCTGGATGAGGTTGACGAATTAAATCTAGAATATAAATGTGACGCGGGCTTTCAAAACTTTTTTAGAATGAAAAGATCCGATTTTGAATATCTTTTGAAAATGATTGCGCCTAACAAAATTAAAAAGACACACCATTCAGAAAAGCAATTCCAGTGAACCATCGCCTTGCAGTTACGCTGCGCTTTTTGGCAACTGGCGATTCATACACTTCATTGAGCTTCGACTCGACTGTCTTTGATCCGGACCGACCTGATTCGGGTTGCGTTCGACTCGACTCGACACCGCTCAACAATTTCTAGCGACACGTCCAGACTTGTTCGACATTGTCGATCGGTGTCGATCGACATAGTGTGGACGTGGCTTTAGATGTAATGTACGGCCCGTGCTTAACTAAGTATAATACAACTAGAATACAACAAATTCAAAATAATTGCGTTAGATTGATACAAGGGTTGAAGCGTTCGACCGAGACTCACACAGATTGGTAGAGTTCGGTTGGCTCAATAAGCAGAAACGTAGAAAGTTACATCCATTGTCTCACTGTAAAGTTTAGACATAAGTTGGATATTCCTCGCTTCTATAGAACCTTATTTAAACGTTCTTTCACCTATACAATTGTAAATTTAATGAATAGTATCCCGAATGAATTCTTCAGTTAGTTACAAAGCGAAAGCTTTCAAAGAAAAATGTAAGCAATTTCTTCTGAAGTAAAATAATTGAATTTGTTTTTTAGGTAGTTTTTTCCTTTTCTTTGTGCTTTTTTTAATTTTTTTCATACTGAGAGTGTGATTAATATGTATTCTACACTGAACCACCATACCTGTGTTATTTAATTTAATTCATTTCATTCTTTTCTTTTCTTTATTATGCAGAAAATTGTTGAGAAATAGTTTTTTTTTGTTGTATTTCCGTTGTATTAATCAGCTCCTGCTGCATCCCCCCTCTTAATACTCTATAGTTTGTGAAGTTATACCAATGCAATTTGAATAAAGTATGTTAAAAATGTTTGCAACGCCATGAATGTATGGTTTTTTCAAAAGAGTACTAATAAAATTCTATTATTATTATTATTATTAATATTCTAATATCATTTGTCTACAGTAAATTGGGAACATTATTTAAAGACACCCTGAAAATCGAAACATAGTTTCATTCATAGAATCAGAACAACGTTAGGAAGGCTTCGAATGGAAAATGCACCCTTAAGATTTCGTAACTGTTAGTACATTTTTCAAATACTACTAAATAATATTTGTAGTGCGACTGAGACTCTGTTTAGGACATTTATTGAAAAAATTAAATTGTCATAATTGAGGAATTATGACAATCGTCCAACAAATAATAACTATTAGAGAATAGGCGACGGACGTGGCACAACTGATGATGTCCTTATAGAACGAAACAGACTGTCTGTACTTTCATCAAATTCGAGACAGATTTCTATATTCTTTAGAATTATCCTTTGAAGGATGCTGAATACATCCTATCAAATGTGCTTTTTGCTCCATCTTGACAATATTTTGACGAGTTTACAAATTTCGAAAGAATGTTCTTTTGCCCTCTTTAATGTTTTATTTAATTGCCATTTAAGAACAAAAATTATATGCTATTGTAATCAATTCATATCTGGTATCGACCTGTTCACATTTCATTTTTATACACATAATATAACGTGCAGAAAGAAGTGACACTACATAAACATTGAGGACATGATAATTATTTTTTCGCTTCACAATATGAAGACTTATACGCATTATGTGTGAGAATCAAGCTAGATGTAACATAATTAGCCAATTTCGCAAAATATTTAGGAATAATGCTAGGCAAGCGAATATATTTTCTTCAATATTATGTCCTTATAAATATTACCACTTATTTCGAAATTTTATTAAATCATATCCACATATTACAATATGAGTAACCTTTATGAATAATTCTAGTGTTGTAATTTCCACTTGAAATCATAATTTATCTAATCTGGGAAACTCTGAAATTACGTTAGTTTCTTTAAGTTAGCTTACTACGAAATGAAGATAGGTAAATTGTGATCCAACAAAGCACGATAATGTGAGAATACTTTAACATAACTCTTTTCGTTCGATCCTCCCTAGTCGTAGAAAGTTCAATTTAACTAACTCTCTACCAACCTACGTCTATTTATTTTCCTCTTCTCTGGACTTCTTCACTCCAGACGACACACAACTCCTTGCTGTCGAGTGATTTTCACAATGAAAGAAATTGAATATTGAATAATTCTTTAGATATAAAAAGTTTATTTGGTCGAATTTCAGTTGGGAAGTAATTCAAGAAAAACGTCGGCTTGAATGTGAAAAATTTTTTCTAAGCGTTAGTACTTAAGACAGAAAAAAATAATCTTTTCATGATGTTTTTCAGTTTATAATGGTATTAGTTGAAGAAGTGAAAGTTTTGTTCGGTGAACTGCGTGCATTCTGATCTGCCTTCAAGGATAGAGAAACAATTCGAAGTTTTCCAGTCACAAGACTTAAAATGTTGGATCTTTGTTATGAAGGAAATAAGGATGAGGAAATCCTTATTTCTCTCTAATGAGTCATGGAATTGTCAGGTTTAAACAATTTTTAGAACTTTCGGAAAACAAATCTGCCAGAGTAGATTTATTGGGAGAATAAATGAACTTTAACTTGTGAGGATTTCGTATAATTACTCAAATTAAATTTTTGACATTCTAATGTTCATTCCTTCACAATGACAGGACAAAGAACTCAGCTCAATTTGAAATTGAAGTTGTGAACGAAAAATCATTTCGAGTGAACCGTTCCATGTCTTCGTTCTCAGTTAATTACAGAGCGCTCACTGGCACAATTTCCTTATTTTATTTGGTGATGTGTTTATCTTATTTACACAAGTACAAAGACATGACGCACCGCCGAGCAGAATCTGATGACCAAACTTAGGAGATGAAAACTTCTTATAATTTGAAAAGTTTCGAAAGCTTTGTGAAATATTGCTTAACTGCTGAACAAGACGAAAACCGCGACATTCCGGCACCTCATTTCAATGGCGAAATTACATCCTTTCGAAAAGTATGAAAAGTAATTGTTTTAAATGAAACAAAAACCTACAAGAAATTGAGAAATAAGCAGCAGTGAATCACCCCACACCTCAATATCATGGAGTAATCAATTATAATTGGAAAATGAATCTGTACTCAAACCTTAAAAAATATTATCAGAACTACTTAAGATAAGAACTGGAATTAATTGAATAGAAGAAAATTTTTTTTTATTAGATAATTGTCCGCATAAATCGCGAGGATTGATGCGGTTGTACAGCAGAATAACAAAATTGATATAATTAAACTAATATAACATAAACAACTGATCTAACAACATCCAAAATTTCGAATAAATTTCAGCAAATTCAGCTCAATTGAAAATCTGATAATCCAATAAGCAGTCAAGGAAGGTTTCAAGTCATTGTTCAGGTTTTCAAGTCTTCAGTGGTAGAAACATTGGTGTTGAGCAATAGCTTCCTTTTTAATCGAGTAATATTATTGTTTAGTCTTCTGTCTTTTATATTTCCATGGATTTCATTAAGTAGATCAATTAGTTTAGAAGAGTCGTCTGTAAAATTAGGTGATAAGATCAGGATGTTTTGCGTGAGGGTTTGATCTGGGAAGGCGAAAGTCTTCACAAAATTCAGGAAAAAGGAGAATTTTCCTCTTCAATGAGTTTTTTCATGGGATTCAAAATTGTTGCTATGTCATTCATTGAGGTCGAAACTTTCTCTCATCATTATTGCTAAGCTTAATTGGTTTGTTTGTGGGTTTTGAGAAAAAAGAAGTGCTGGAGGTGCATTTTCAGTTTCAGGAGCCGAAGAAAGTTGACGCTTAACGGATTTAGTGTTCACTTTTAGTTAAATTTGTGATACACTAGAATTTGTGTGTTTTCCGTTCGTCTCTAGAGGCGGTTTGTTCATGGCCATTTTATTTTTGGTGGACTCTGGATTGCATTTATAAAATTTGTTGGATTGTGTATCATCATCAGGTTTGGGTTTGTAGAGATACTTCGACTGAGTCTTCTGGACATGTTGCTTCAACTCTTTGTGAACGGCATGAATCGCAGTGGCTAGTACATTTACAAAGACTACAGTTTAATACATTAATGGAGAGAAAAATTCTATAGTATATATGGCCGTGTTCTATGAGAAGGGAGTCAGCAATCGAAGTGATATCCGAAGGCGAGTTATAGACTTGGCGTCTGAAGCTGAGAATATGACTGTATTCCGGATCCATATTACCCACTCGAAAAGGCGTTATTTTCGACACTTTTTTAGCCCTAAGAGGGAAATTTCTTCTTCTAGTATACTATCTGGTATTGTCGGGCCACCATTTGATATAACTAAACGGTCAGCTGGAGTGATAAGTCTACGAATCTCGATATGATGCCCTTTAATTGATAATGCTTTGTGAGAAATGCTGAATTTGTCTACCTGGTGGGAAGTAGATAGCTATATACGTATTCTATTATTGACTACTCGATATGCATAACAAATATTTTTGGGTGAAACTAAACATCCTACAGCATATATATAATCTTGAGTTTTCAGTTCGTCAACGGTTGATAAGATAATTGCTCGATTTTTCGAAGGACAATTCATTCGACTGACAATAGAGGAACAAGTGGATGATTTGTTTGATATTTGGACCGCAGGGAGCCCTTCCTTTGAGTTGGCCAGGTCCAGGCCTATCTCACCTGAACCGATTTATCTCTTTACACTTCACCTAACTGATTAACTTCTTGCACAGAAATTTATCTATGATCAACTTAATGTACACACATGTGTTCGCTACAACTGTTGATACTCAGAACATACTTAATTTACGATTAGAATTTCTTTTAGAAACACGACCATTTTTTGACATAGTTAACAACTAAGATTTCCTCTTCTTTCATAGATAAACTATGAAGATTTAGTACTGCAGATGTCGTTTCTTGATGTTGTGTAGCTACTTTACGTCCTTCGTCGTTGGTGATCCAGTTATCCAGGTACTTGAATTTAACTGTCTTGAATTTAAGAAATTGATGAAATGCATTTTCGTATGTGAAATTTAGGTGTGTTTGGTATATTTTGATAGTTTTCTTTGATTTACTGATATAATCTCTCACTCTAGTATCCAGAAAACGTATATTTTCCTTAAATATACTGTTACACTGAAATATTTGTGTCTCGAGTAGTTATAGAAAGTGAGTATGAAAGCTCAACATCCGCGAAATCGTTGATGAAGAGGAATCATAACAAACTCTCAAAACCAATTTCTTCTGAAAACAGGAACACATACTGTTTGAAATTGATGAGTTTTATTCATTTACTATTCCTCCTAAAGCTAAATTGAATTTTTATGAGAAAAACTTGAATCAGTTTCTCACAAAACAACTTTGAAACCAACTGCAACTGAATAGATCAACCCTCAAGAGTCAGCCTTGACGATAAGACATGAACCCATGAAGCCCAACCTGCATAAATCGATATATGGCTTTGGCGTAGCTAACGCAAATGGGACATTTAATTTTGGAATTAATCCATGAACGACATAAACTACGATACAGACTACCATAGTAAAAACTCGAATAATTTAACGAAAATTTAAATATGTCACAAGTAAGGTAAAAAAAATAATTAAAAAATTCAAATAATTTTGTTTTATTTCAGCACACTCAGAGAATGAAAATTCTGAAGCCTGTGCAATGAATAAAATATTTTATGAATATTTATCTGTACCTACATACGAATAAATAATATATTACGTATATGCGTATTTACCTAGATATAAAAATAAATTCAATGCAATGCAATTTATATCAACCTTTGAGGATATACCATGCAAAAATGTGCCTTTTTGTGTTATTATCTGCAACATACTACACTTCATTTTAAAGTCACAAGCAAGGATTTGATATTAATCTATCATATTCCAAAACGATATTAACATACATACGTTAAAGACATCGACTACATAACTTCATATAGTTTCTGATGACAATTACAAAGAGGAAAAGTCAAATATGTAAGGTAGTGTAACAATTTCATCAAGTTTTAAACTAGGTTAGAAGTTTCGAAATGTAAGATCATAGTAAATCGATTGAGAAACGTGAACTGAACGGAGGAACGTGAAACGATGAAATTGTTTGGAAAACTAAAAGGACAAAAATTCAACTTCTTTTATATAGCAACAGGTCTACACCTAAGACGTGTGTTAGTTAAATGTTAGAAACATTGAGAAAGTAGTTGGTATTCCTTTGTTCAAGGACTTATGTTTCATATATCCTGACCGAAACGAAATTCGAAATATCCTTTCAAAATCTAATATTTGAAAATATCCTCTTTCATTAAAAGATAAATCATATCAAGTGTAGAGAAGTCACGAAGAAAATTCAGTCGAGAAAATAACACAGGACCGAAGATTGAATACTGGGGTACTCCAATCTCATCCACCTCTGACCAAAATCCACCTCTTTGTGTATCTTGTTATGATTTTGACATCTGCCACTTCAAAAACTGTATATCCGCATGTACAGATTTACTTATCCCATATTCAATGAGATGACCCATTTGAACGAAATGAAGCATAAAATTGAAACTACCTTTCAAATTGCCAGAACTCCTCGCAAAGTGGCCCACAATTGATTATTCCACAATTGTATTGTCATCAGGTTCGACAATTCGATTATTTAGAAGCTATTTCTTTGTTTAAATTGCATCTTCATTGGCGCCTATTATACAATGAATGAACAAATTGCTCTATTTTCTTTATTATCTATTTTATAAAAAAATAGAAGCTTTTTCCTCGATGTAACATATGACAAGATTGTCAAACAATTCTTTGTGAATCTAATCTTTGAAACTAGACGAATTATCTAACGATGTGTCACCTAGATTCGTGTAAAATCTCTTTGTGTAAAATGTGTACGAATTATCTAAAATCAATTCCCGAAATATATGAATTGACTATTATGTTCTAGGTGGAGAAATATAAGTTGAAAATATTTGTTAAATCCTGTTCTTTACTTGGAATGAATCAGCAAAATTCAGGGCTGTACGTTCCAGTATGGAATAAATCAATTTTTTAACTGGAATAAAAATCTCTGGTGGGATATTCGTCCACATCTCTATCCACATATTCAGAACGAAATACAACTGTTGAAAAATGAGAAAACTTTTGTTCGCGTACACAATACTTTCCATGGAATTTATTGAAACGAGAGACAGTTGCTATTTAACTGTGAGTTTGGCGTTAAGGTAGATCTACTACAATAAAACATGACTTTTATTTGTATATAGGTTATAGGGGATTATTAATGATGGATGTATCAACGAAAACAAAGAAATGCATGATAAATTGTTTTTTTCTGATTGAACAATCAATGGCTCCAAATTTACATTACATTCACCTTCGGAATGAATAACTCAACATTCAAAATCAATATTTGGCGAATATAGATTGTCGGGTGGAAAATGTTTTGAGTGAAAATTTCTCTAGTCGCGTTGGGCACTTTTTAGTAGAGGAAAATCTTATGGGTTCACGACCGATATGGTGCGCCGTGTGCTGACGCTTTTTTAATAGGTTACGCTTTTTTTTTAATAGGTGACGCTTTTTCGATGGGTGAAATACGGTGAGTTCGCAAAACCGACATGCTTATAGCAGTCGGTGACATATTGTTCTTAATAATAATGTCAATCATACATTTTCATTACTTACTTCAGTTAACATGAGCCTATTTACGTTCACCTTCAGAATTAATACCTCCACATTCGAAATCAATATTTGGCGAATATAGATTGTCAGAAGGAAAATGTTTTAAAGGAAAACTTCTCTAGCCGCTTCGGGGACTTTTTAGTAGGGAAAAATCTTATGGGTTCACGACCGACATGGTGCACCGTGTAATGACGCTTTTTTAATAGGTGACGCTTTTTCGATGAGTGCAATATGGTGAGTTCGCAAAACCGACATGCTTATAGCAGTCGGTGACGTATTGTACCTTGATAATAATATCGATCAAACATTTTCATTACTTGCTTCACTTAACAAAAGCATATTTACGTTTACCTTCAAAATGAATACCTCAACATTCAAAACCAATATCTGGCGAAAACAGATTGTCGACTTGAAAATATTTTGAGTGAAAACTTCTCTAGATGCGTTGGGCACTTTTGGGTGGGGAAAAATGTTATGGGCTCGCGACCGACATAGTGCACCGTATGGTGTCGCTTTTTAATGGGTGACGCTTTTTGTATGTTTGAAATCTGGTGAATTCGCGTCACCGACATGATTATAGCAGTCGGTGACGTATTTTAACTTGATAATAATGTCAATCGAACATTTTCATTACTTACTTCACTTAACATAAGCCTATTTACGTTCACGTTCAAAATGAATACCTCAACATTCAAAATCAATATCTGGCGAATACAGATTGTTGAGTTGAAAATATTTTAAGTGAAAACTTCTCTAGACGCGTTGGGCACTTTTGGGTAGGGGAAAATCTTATGGGTTCGCGACCGACATGGTGCGCCGTATGGTGTTGCTTTTTTTGAAGGGGACGCTTTTTGGATGGGTGAAATATAGTGAGTTCGCGTCACCGTCATGCTTATAGATGTCTGTGACGTATTGTACTTTGATAATAATGTTAATCAAACATTTTCATTACTTACTACTTACTTCAGTTAACATAAGCCTATTTACGTTCAAAATGAATACCTCAACATTCATGATGAATATCTGGCGAATACAGATTGTTGAGTGAAAACTTCTCTAGTCGCGTTGGGCATTTTTTGGTAGGGGAAAATGTTACGCGTTCGCGGTCGACATGGTGCGCCGTGCGGTGACGCTTTTTGGATGGGTGAAATATGGTGAGTTCTCGTCACCGACATGCTTATAGTAGTCGGTGACGTATTGTACTTTGATAATAATGTCAATCAAACATTTTCATTACTTACTTCAGTTAACATGCGCATATTGTATCTTTTTTCGAACACAATGAAATAATGAATGTTCTAATGTTGAAATTAATGTCCTTCGTAGTGCCAATAGACGTGAAAACTAGATTTATTTTGATAATTTCAACTTAAAGATCATGAGATTTCACATTTCAGTACTGAAAACTCTTAGTTTTCATTTCTATCGACACTAGCTTGTTATAACTGCCACGTTTTTTCCTCAACAATTGCTTTCGAAAAATATCTAACGTTTCTGTAACGTATAACATGAATAGACACACTCGACTTAAATTTGATATAACTTCCTAACTAGTTAGTAGCCCAAAAATATACCTTTATTGGGTGAATTGAACAATTTTTGTTATTCAATTCTAATTAAAAAATTTTGCTATTAATGGTCTAATAGTTAATTGATTAGGACGATATTTGATGGAGAAACAATGCCAAATTAAGAATAAAACCACATAGTTATAAATCAAAAATATACAGTGAAAGTTACATAAATAGTCCTATTCACATTTTTTTCAGGAATTTGAAGTATTTTATCACACGATACATCCACGGGGAAGAATTAAATTGAATTCTAAAATGTATCAATCAATGCACTTCAATAAGGCACTAACTATGTGAATGTTTAAGAGCTTAGAGTTCTAGTACCAAGAATTCGAACTTCAAACTTCAGTGAGTAGGGACAACTTATTGCAAGACATACGTACTTTAGTATTCGAATCAGTAGTGAAATGTTATAAATATTAATATTTATCTATCATTTCATCTAACCCTAATAACAGGACCGCCAAAATGAACACAAATTGGGAGTATAATACTACAACTTAGGATGTCCTGACTCAACAGTCCTAAGTATAATATAATGAAACAATATTTAGAATTGTTGTGAAACAATAATAGAAATAATAAATCAAAAAATTAATAAAAATGAAATGTGTGGGGTATACAAAATTAAATGTGGTAGTTGTGAAGAATTTTATATAGGAAGAACTTTCAGAAATTTCCAAATTAGATTATAGGAACATAAAAGTAGTTTTGACAAACAGGAAACAGATTCCCATTATGATAACCATTTATTAGAGGAAAGTTATATATTTAGTTCAGAGTTTGAAAAATTGAATAGAGAGAATTAAGCTTCCAAGATAAATCTTCTAGAATCGTTACATATTAATAAATTAAAACATTCGGGACTTTTACTCAATAGCAAGTTATAGGTTAGCCCTTTACTTAATATGTTCAATAAGAATATTCCAGGTAGCAGATCAGACTGTTCACCTAGTTTTCAGTTAATTTACTTTCAACTTTATGTTTTTCATGTTCAAAAATTTTAACTTTCCTTTATTTCTTAGAAATCTTAGTTGTAAATTATTTGTATCTCTTCCTACATTTAGTTGGTATACCTACCTTGAAATTGATTTGGATGATTAATGAGGCCGATACTTGAAGAAAATTAATATTCATAATGGAACAATATTTAGAATTTTCTCATAATTTAATACAAATACGCATGACGACGTTTCGACGTACTACTTCTTTATCAAATGCTGAATTAATTCAGATTATTCTGTATTATATGAATACTGTATTAATTCAGCATATGATAAAGAAGTTCGAAACATCGCCATGCGTATTTGTATTGAATTTTGAGAAAATTATTAATATTGTTTCATGATGTAATTGATTTTCTTCAAGTATCGACCTTATCAATCTGTGTATAATACTTCAACTCAGGCCTCAGTTGAATTCTGGGGATAATTAGAAATCGGTGGGCCGTCTAATCAATTTTCGAGTTATCACAAATCTTGATAATTCTTGAAAGCTTGAAACATTTTCGCTGAATGACTGAAATATTTTTTCTGATTGCACCGATTTTTTTGATGAATGCTTCACCGAGCGTTGTGCGATAATTTAATTGACGTTATAAAACATTTTTAACAGAAAAGTTACTTTCAACGCTTCGCCTTTTGGAACCAAACAAAAGCAGTAAATTTTTTTTTGATAATAATCTCGCTTCGGAAATTCCGCGTCTAATCTAATATCAATGCGAATATTCGATTGCATGACTACAAGATGAAACGAGACAAATTTCCCACTTGTTAGATTTTGCGCACCTTTTTCCGCCAGACAAGTTGCCGAGGGAGCGCCATTGCTGTTTCGCGTCATTGGGTTCACATAAAATTAACGCGTTTTCGGCCTTGTGCACTCTCGTTCATTTAAAACCATTTCATCGTTCTTCAATTTCATTAGCATACTTCAGTCGATCTCGTCTTGGCATAGATAATTTCCAATTGAGATGCACGATACAATTTGTCGTGTAGCTATTTACTTAAAATTACAACTCCGCCTGTACTGGTACTGAACAAGTATGATAATAATAATAATGATAATACATTTATTCCTGAAAGATATACATCCAATTATAGAGAAAAAATTACAAAAAAATTACAATTTTCAAAAAATTACAAATTGTAAACAACTAATAATAAATAAAAAAAATGAACGAGAAACAAAAAACAAAAATAGAGAGTATAAGCCAATATATAAAACGAAAAAATTCATTCAAAATAAATTGAAATAGCATTGAACAATAACCAGATAACTAAAAATAAAATAAATATTGTCTATTAGAAAATTACGTATGGTCAGCAGAAGTTGACCATGTAGTAACGAAATATGTTTGATGAATAAAAATTAAATTGAAATCGATTGCAATAGTACTATCTAGTAAACAAATGAAACAACTAAAATTGAAATAATATTTATAACTAAGTCATATGTAGACAACAGAAGTTCAGTAAAATATCACGACATCCCATTGCGCTGTTCTGAGTGGCATGTCAAGATAACTAATAGCCGATCAAAATAGATATCACATCGACCGCAACACCCATCATAAAGATTACATATATAGTTGATAGGAGAACGTGACATAACATTTGGTCTGCTGTAAGTGACATAAAATGTATTATTCCGCCTCAGACCATGCCTTGGTACTCGAATATTTATTTTGCTGAGAAGAAATGGTGAGTCAATCGAATTGTCCAAATTTTGAAGAGAAACGTTAGGCCGAACCGTTCACGCCTCAACTTCAATAATTTAATTCCAAAACTATCGGTTAGGATGGAATGGTCGAAGCCTCTAGAAGGATGTTGCCCATAACATCTTAAGTACATATACTTCAAACATTTCCTGTGAACTGCCTCAAAGTCGACAATAGAATTAATGTACACAGGAGACCAAATTATAGACGCATATTCCAGTTTACCGCGAATAGAGGAGTAGTATAGCGTTTTCATTGTGCCAAGATTAACAAAGCTGCCCCAATTTCTGACCAAGTAACCCAGTATCCTAGAAGCAGAAGCAGCAATACAAGTTATATGTTCAGAGAAGAACAACCTATAGTCGAAAAGTACCACCAGATCCTTAAACTCAACACATTTATCTAGAATTTGACCTTCCAATGTATAATTATGATGAATTTAAAACAATTTTCGAGAGAATGATAAAATTGTACATTTACTGATATTCAATTTCAGCCCATTGCTGTTGCCCCACATGATATGAAAGTTATGACTGAAATTAACGATAATTAATTGCAATGTATTGACTGGATTGAATGTGGTCACACATAATAAAATTTCAACGATTTTCAACTCCATAAAATTCTTTGAGATGTGAGCAATTAGGACATTAGTTTGAGAAACTCATGGCTAGATCAGGTTATTTAAACCATGCAAGATCTATTCTTATATAGGTCACATCCTTACACAATTCTGACACTACGATGAGGGTAGAAGAGGTCCAGGGCGAAAACGAAACTTCTGGTTGCGTGATGGCAAGAACAAGAGATGAATGATGAGTAAGGGTGATATATTTTCAATACGTCTCAATTGTCAAGGGGAATTATATATAAGAGACTTATTGATGTATCATCACGAACACAAAATGATCAAACATCTTTATTTACTTGTATTAAGAAATGAAGCATGTTTCTGCTGGTTTCATAAAACAAGATGAATATCCGAGTTGAGTGTTCACTTCCTCATTCAATTGGCTTGATAGTTAATCTTCAACCTCTAATACTACGCGTCTGTGAGATATTCCTTCCCCGTTCCTGCTTCCCACTCCTCTGTCTTGGCTAAAATGTTTGGGGATATGAGGGCCCCCTCTTAAAACGTGACCAAGTCAAGACTTCTGTTTCACGCTGTTTCACCTTTATTAGCACTCCATCTCCGTCTTATCACTTCCTGGTTTGCTAGATAATGTCAGAGGGATTAGTAATAATCTACATAACGCCCTACTTTCGAGTGCCCGGATACGGCTAAGACTTTTTACTTTAAAGGAGCATCTTTATATACAACACAGAAGAACCGGTCACAGTGCACAACCCGCAGGTTCAAATACAGCGGTAATGCCCTTTAATAAGGAATTTATTTAGTTCGAAAGAAGTGACCTTTGCCATTCTAACTGTTGATGATTTATTCGTTATATGTTCACTGATCTAATTTTCATTATATAAATGAATGCAATGAAGAAAGTTTCGTATGACAGATTTTCTCAGAAAGGGGATCAGTATATGACCCTTTAACGCTTTCGACCTGGAGGGTTCGATTCCCTTTAGGGGTCAATAACCCCTTAACGGAGCCGGAGGGTTCGATTCCCACCATAATCCAGGGCCGTTCGGGATCAGCGTTAAACTGTACGTCCAACGAAACTACATAGATTTCTGAGCTCCGCTGTTAGAACGATGATAATAATAATTACCCTTACACATTGTTTTATTTTGAAAAACATCAACGACCTTCAAAGAGAATTCATCTAGGTAGCAATGTATGAGTACAGGAACTAACGGGTGTTTTTTTTAGAGGTATAGAACTTAAAGTTGGCATTACTGTTGAAGATGGCGACCGATTTAACAGCTGAGAAGTGATTTATTCTCAGTTTGGTTTGGCAATTCATCATGAATAGACTCACGCCTGAACAACGCTTGCAAATAGTGCGATTTCATTTCGTAAATAATGGTTCTGTGCGGAATACATATCGCGCGAATTTTGTTTAGCGATGAAGCGCACTTCCGGTTGAATGGCTACGTCAACAAACAAAACTGCCGCATTTGGAATGAAGATAATCCTCAAGTGTATGTCAAAACACCGTTAAATCCAGAAAAACTGACTGTTTGGTGCGCTTTATGGGCTGTTGGAATCATTGGACCGTACTTCTTCAAAAACGATGATGGCCAGAACGTTACAGTCAATGGTGATCGGTATATATCCATGATTACTAATTTTTTCATTCCTGAATTGTACAACCATGATGTCCAGGAGCTGTGGTTTCAACAAGACGGCGTAACATGTCGCACAGCTCGTGCCACAATCGATTTATCGAAAGACACGTTTGGTGACCGCCTAATTTCACGTTTTCGATCTGTGAATTGGCCTCCAAGATGTTGTGATTTAATACCGCTAGACTACTTTCTGTGGGGCTATGTAAAGTCGTTGGTCTATGCGGATAAGCCACAAACGCTTGACCATTTGGAGGACAATATTCGCCGTGTTATTGCCGATATACGGCCACAAATGTTGGAAAGAATCATCAAAAATTGGACGTCAAGATTGGACTACATCCGAGCCAGCCGTCGCGGTTATATGCCAGAAATCATATTTAAAATGTAATGCCACAAGATTATCTTTCGAATAAAAAAAATTGTCTTGTCAATCGAATGATCCATCGTTGTTTTATTACAATTTAAAGTTCTATACCTCTAAAAAAACACCCTTTACTAGATGAAGGTTCAATCGAAGTAGGGTTTGACGTTTTTCGTCGTTACTATATGATTATTTATCATGATGAAAAACGAAATCGTAAATCACTAAATTACAGAATATGAGTGGAATCGCTGTTTAAAACTCAATACAAAATCTTTTTTCTTGTCAATAGCGGCAGTAGATACGTAATAGAATTCCATTTCACACACCTAACCCTTGAAACAACTGTATGAATTTGTCCACCACAATATTGTTTCGTTGAAGAAAATCTTCATCAGGTGAATGAAACTGATTACGGAGAAATACTTCTAGAATCGACGAATAGATATGTCAACTTTTGCCAACTCCTGAACATTAAGCTTAGTAGGTAAAAGCAAAATATCGACATTTATAATTCGGCAATTCTACCAATATTTGAATTCATTTTCTGAGATTTATACACAGTTTTCATCCATCTGATGAAGGTATTATATAGCTAGGTACTATTGTAGTTGACAATGTATACAGTTTGAAATTCTTAAAATTAATATAAGTAACAAATGAGCGGTATCTATACACCAGAACAAAGATAAATAGTCAAACCTGAAAAGAATGTCGTTGCAAATACTATAGCACAATTTGATTCCGTAAAAGAAGACATGCTATATACTCACCGCAATTTGATCAAACAAAATTACCACATAAGTGGTTATTTTTATCTACAAACCTTCGTAGAGTGAACAGCTGATCGAAATCCCGTTGGATACTACACACGTATCGCGTCAATGACCAGCACTCAATACACATATAATCACATAAACACACGATTGTTAAAACGGAATAAAACGCAAATAACTGGTAGGTGTGTGAAATAGTCAACGGTTGTATTTGAAAACTGCCGACGTTCAACGAAAATTGCCGTAGTAATCTCGATATTTACCTTCCCGCACTACAAATTAGTAATTTCTAAAGTTTTCTCCCAGGATTCAATTTTTACAAGTTTATGACTTCAATACGAGGGTATATGCAATTCAGTGACTTTTTGAAGAAAATGAATTTTTCTACTGAAGGTTTTGGGTGCCCTGACGATAACAAGAGAACCATTAACCATTTGTCAATCTTTAAATCTGATGGTGCATATTCTGTGTAGTGTTCATCAAGTTTCTCTTTTTCATAATCACGTAATGTTGAAGCAACACATGGATTAACCTTTTTTCCATTTTTGTTAACCTTCGAGCTGTTTTCTGCGTTCCAAGGCTGTCGAAATCAAATTGCAGATAGCTCGAAATTGACAGTGTCCTATTGAATGATGACATAAAATGCAGGTTTTTTAATTCAAAATTAATTTATTGGATCAATTACAATAGCTTACAACATGTTAAATGATCAAGGATATTTACAGTCAAAATAGAGCCAAACATCTCAGTAATGTGTTTCATACTAGTGGATGTAAACGTAACGGATTGTAGATAAGCTTTTGACGTATAAGTTTGAAATGTATGAAATTTTCTGAGAATGTCTCAAATGTTGGCACAGAATTGTTTCGTTTATCTGTCAGTCTCATACAACATCTAATGTACCAATTATAGCTACAATATCAGCTAACATCTTATTTTACCAATATTTTGAAGGTAGCCAAATGAGCAAAGCCAGACTCTTTATTTTACATCTGTACGGATGAGAACTATCATCAGATACTGAATAAACTTCAAACGCCCCTTTAGGGGAGTCAATTGCGGTATAAGTAGTTGATTTTACTGTACAGGAAAACGAAGACGTTACCAAATCGTCATCAACACTGAATAATTTACGAAGTATAACAGCTCACTGGCAACGAGGATTTACAGATGCAGTTAGGAAAATAAACCTTCCCAAAGCAAGAGCCAGCCCTGAAAACAAAAGTCGACATCACTATGATCACATTTTTGATACCAAGGAATTTCAGACGATAAAAAGGATTGAAAAAACAGAGATTAAATCCGTTCGTTAATATAGTTTTCTATCATTGACGGGAATACTTCCACCTTGACAAAAAATTCCATTAACAGACGCCTTGGGACTATGTCTTACGGAATCTTATCTTACTCCCTGTGGAAAGCGAAGCAGAGTAGAGTCAAAACTTATTTGAGATGCCTCATTCCCCTGTACTGAAAAGAAACCTAGGATATTACCTCAGAAGCTTCGTCTTTATTGCAAAGTGTGCCCAAGTGATATTCACCGAAAGAATGAGAAGAAAAACCCGACAAGAAGAGTGTATTTGGAGATTTCCCATCGATTCCAATGTTTATAACGTTTTCGGAGAAATTCGTTTCGCGAAGACAAACATTCCGAATAGCCATTGTGAATTTCGTAGTATATTTTTACATCGCATTGTATTGTAACCCAGGGCCACAGGATTCCCAATGTATCCTTATCGTTAATGGAAACAACAGCTCTTTCCTATTTTTGTTATTTTTCACAAAATAAAGGAACGTTTGAAAGGCTCTTTCCGGTTTTAGGAAAATTAAATCGCACATTACCGCCCTCACAATTATCTGTTTGGTTTTTTAATGTAGTTCACAGTGATGATTAAACGACTTTGAAATGTAAATATAGATTCCTGTTGTATTAATACAATAAAGTAACTTCAAGAACCGTATTCGGTAGTCTCAAGACAATTTACAAATTATTTTAGGCTATCATTGAATGGAGTAAAAATATTGAGAAGGGGTACTTTATAATGCTGTCATTAATTGCCATATTGAATCAAACCCAGGTGATGATGAAAACATTAGGATATTCATTGCAAAGCGAAATGCCCCATCCTATTCAGAAAAACAGACAACCATGAAGCCTTAATCAAATTCTCCAGAGCCAAAATTAAGATTCTTAAATCTCTTGAATCAAATATAAATCAGGATCCTAATAAGTTCTGGGTATTTTTCAATATCGTGAAATATGGTACAACGGTTTCAAACGTAATGAGTTATAATGATAAATTACTAAATACTCCGGATGCAATATTGAATGGTTTCGCAGATTTTTTTAGTAAATCATACATAACATCATCTGAGTTAGAAAGATAAATAGATAGTTAGATAGAAAGTCTTTATTCATGCTCTATACAAAAATAACCATGAAGGTAATACGTATTTGCACATGTCCGGTAATAAATAATATATTATTATCAGTGATGAAAAATCTAACTTGAAAAAAATCATTCATATTATACAAACATTGACAATTTAAAAATTTTGTCACACGAATCTTAAAATTACGAACAGACAATCTTCGAATTTCACTAGAAAGTACATTGAACAGCTTCATTGCGAAATAATCAGGGCTCTTCTGCGACACACTCAACCTCAACAGTGGTAAACGAATATTCCGACCACCCCTGGTATCATACGTATGAACATCACTATTTAACTTGCAGTTATTTGCTCTCTTGTGTGCATACAAAAGGTTCTCCAGTAAGAAGAGACCAGGCAGAGTCAAAACATTAAACTCCCTGAAGGTGTCCCTACAACACTCCCTAAAAGACAAGCCCCCAAGAATTCTCACAGCACGACGTTGGATACGAAAAATTCTCCCGCTTTCCCCACAGTTTCCCCATACCAGAATGCCATACCTCAAATGTGCTTCACACAAAGAGAAATAGGCACTCAACAGTACCTTCACTGAGACAGCGGAAACCAGATTCCTAAGCAGGAAAACATTTTTAGTGAGCTTACCAGCAAGATACTCAACATGAGCACTCCAAGTAAAACGAGAGTCAAGATGTATACCCAGAAATTTCACACTAGATGAAAAAACCACATTGCACTATTCCACACGTCTCAGACCAAAGATAATTTTCTCAGTCTTTTCCTCATTCATACATAACTCATTTCCTTCAAACCAGTTCAAGGCCCTCGACTGAGCACGACCGAACAAATCCTCCGCGACAGCCAAGTCAGCACAACCAACAGAGACAGCAGAATCGTCAGCGAAAAGTATGCTCTCGCAACCAGTCATATAATCGGGAAAGTCATTAATAAAAATCAAAAACAGCAGTGGTCCCATAATAGACCCCTGTGGTACCCCCAATGTAATCGGTTTGCGTTCCGACCACGCACCATCCACATAAACATAGTGAAATTGATTTGTCAAAAATGATTCAATAAGATCTCTGCTGCCATCATCAAACCCATATCTATCCAGCTTCCCCATCAGGATCGCCCCCGAAACACAGTCGAACGCCTTGGTCAAATCAAGAAATAAAGACAGTTCAAAAATACCAGTTTCAAAGCACTGTACAGTATTATTTATAAATTCAATAACTGCGTCAATAGTACTTCGTTTCTTTCTGAAACCGAATTGTTTTTTACTGAATAAGTTATTACATTCAAAAAATTTAACTATTTGATTACACATAATTTTTTCTAACAGTTTAGAAAAGACAGGCACCAGTGAAATAGGCCTATAATTGGACACATCATTCTCGTCGCCCTTCTTAAGAAGCGGGATGGTTTTTGAAACCTTTAAGCAATCTGGAAACACCCCCCTTGTCAGACATTTATTAATGAGATGCGTAACAGGATAAATAATACTGTTAACACTTTTTTTCAGGAGAATCACTGATAAACAATAAAAATCTCTGGAATTTGTATTTTTGAGAGAAGCAATGTTCTCTCTCACCTCAACATAACTGACTTTACTGAATGAAAACTTTGTGCCCTTAGGAATAGTTTTATAGATATATTCCTAAGTATCTAATATTTAGAATTAGATAGAGACAGAACAAGCAACACATCGGTTCAGTTATGAAATATATCCGAATTCAATGAAAACAAAATTTTGGTGGCTCTCAAAAAACCGAAACCTAAAAAAACAACCGGCCCTGACGATATCCCTGCGTTCATTTTAAAAAATTGTGCCTGTATTCTGAACTTCCTCTCATGGTTTTGTTCAACATATGCATAAAATCGTGTACGATTTCTTCAGTGTGGAAACAATCAAAAGTTTGTCCAGTATTTAAAAAAGGTGATAAATGAGATATTTGTAATTTTATGCCCATCTCGATAATTTTTAATTTATGCGAAGAAGTTTCTGCAAAATTCCGTATCATGTTCATCCTATGTTTTCATCACGCCAACATGGTTTTATGAGGGGTCGTTCAACAATTACTAATCTAATATGTATCACTCATGTTTGACAATCGCAAACAGACTGACGTGGTATACATGGACTTCTCTAAAGCGTTCGACAAGCTGGACTACGGTATTCTGTTGAATAAACTAGGCACTTTCGGGCTTTCGAAATACCTCATCAAACCTTTCAAATTGTACTTAATGGGCAGAAAGCAACACGTTTTTAGCCGTGGGTGAATCAATTGGATACCGTGCTTCATGTGGAGTGCTCCAAGGTTCCATACTTGGTCCTTTGCTTTTCACAAGGTTCATAAATGATATTATCGATGTCATAGATGTTGAAGGTTTATTTTTCGCTGATGACTTCAAATTTTCCATTATGTTTCCAGCATCGGTGACTGCGAACGCATTACCAGAAATTTGCGTAATATTGTTAATTGGTGTGATTTCAACAAATTAAGTCTCAACATCTCCAAATGTTCTGTCATGTAGTTCGCTACAAAATATAATTTGATAAATTTCAACTATGAAATTGGTAATAATATTTTGGGAAGACCTAAAACATTTACTGGCCTTGGCATAACCTTCGATTCTCAACTAACTTTTGTGCCACATATCAATGCTACAATAACCGCTTCCTATAGATATGGTTTCATTACTTGCACTGGTAAGGATTTTAGCAATATATCAACTCTAAAAACATTGCATTATGATTCCGTAGGATCTAAACTTGAATACGGATCAACAGTCTGGAATCCTGGCTATCAGTTACATATTGATTAACTCGAGTCTGAAAGTTTCTGAAACTTTTGAGCTTCAGAATTGATGAAATATATCCAACTATAGGCATACAGCATGAAACACTTATAAATAGACATAATGTGGACGCACTCAGTGCGCGAAGGAAATTCAATGCAATAATTTTCTTGCATAAAATAATTCATAATGAAGTGAAATCTCAATTGCAAAAGCTTAACTTTATTGTTCCAAGAGTTTCTTCCAGAAGCGAATTCACGTTGTACCTTCCAGCAGCAACAACGAATGTTCTAAAATTTTCTCCACTGCACACAATGTGTGAACAATGTAATATTTTGGGAGCTAAGGTGGATATTTTCAACTGTTCTGTTACTGATATTAAGGCAAGTTTCCTTGATATGCATAATCTCTGCTAGAATAATCATTTATATGTATTCACGTACATATGTATTCACTCATATACCTGTATGTGTGTATTCGTGTTAATATGTGAATGTATATGAAGGTGTGTGTATATCTTAATATGTATGTATAAGTTTGGTCAGCATTAAAGTTTTTCATTTTATTCCTTTAACTAATTATATTTCTTTTTATCAGTTGTGTTTCATGATCACAAAATCTTTCTTTTAAAAACTTTAAAATTTGAAAATACAAAATTGAAACTTTTGAACTTTTGTTCTACCAATTTTGTTTACAGTGTATGTTGTCTTTCCTGTTTTGTAGTTAGAACATGTCCTGTAAAACAGTGTACATTAAATAACATAAATAAAATCATGATTTATTTTTCGTCAATTCAAGAGCACGAATGATTTTCAATGTAGAGTAGAAGAAACTTCATAGTATCGTAATTTTTCTGAAGCATCATTCGAAGTTGAAGAAATTTGTCATGATATTACAAAATAATTGAAATATAAAACACAAGTGATAAGTAATAATACAAGTGTCAGATTGAAGCACAATACAATTACCAAATTTGTAGGTTCAGCCGTTTCATGTGGAGAAAAAAACCGTTTTTTCGAATGATTTAATCTTTGAGAATATATATTGCCCCATGAAATGAATATTCAGATTTCAAAGTGACAGCTGGCTGATCACATTTGACAATTATATCAGTTGTCAGTCTATCTTTACCTATTTCTTAAAAGATATATTATGAGATTATATTATACACTATTTCTCAGTATTATTTTTAGTTATGTACTATGTGAAAATATTCCTTCAACAACTGCTGATTCTTTAAGTACTCCGAACACTGAATCACAACCGGGATTAGAAAAAAGGAAAACACATGACGCAAAAGCAGAAATAGACAGCGAAGACGAAGAGGACGAAAACAATGAAGAAACAGACGCGAATTCTTCGAGAGAGAAGAGAGAGCAGAAAAGAGGTCCGAAGGTGAACCAAATTTGACATTATTTGCGTGTTACAAGTATAACACTACTACATATTCCCATAACAATTGTTCACATAACGTTCCAAAAGCTTTTTTTAAATCCAATAATAATACCATAACCGTTTCTCCTTTATCTATAGCACTATCCTATTTCACAGATAAGCTCAATATTGCTGTCTCACAAGAAATTTCTTTTGAATCCTGATTGAAACTCAGATGTGACACAAAATCTTTCAAATAATTCTAATACCTGGTTTTCTACTACTATTTAAATTGCTCTATTTCAACAGTATTCCAAATTTTTGGCACAGGTATTATTAATGAACATTTCCAATCTCTTGGAAATACTCCATGTGTCAGTGATGTGTTAACTGAATCTGCTAATTTAATTCCAGAAATGTCAAAAGCATTCTTCAGTATCTTAACTGTTATTCAATCTTCACAACTAACTGTATTTTTCAAACTTCTAACGATATTTTTCAAATAAACTTTTCAAATTCATTTTTGAAATGTATGAATGATTTCTATTTGTTTTCTGTTTTGTAGCAAACATTGTATGTTATTGAGTGAAGGTGAAATTACCGTGAATTAATTATGAAGTCCTAACACTATTACGAAAAAGGCATTGTCAAGATTTCAAGACGTGTGATGTTTTCGAGATATCCACATGGCAATAACACGGGAATGAATTTTGAGATCAAAAATTTAGGTTGATTTTATAAAGAAGAAATCGATATTGTCTCACAATTCTCACGCTATATTGCTGGTAGTTTAGTCATGTAGCCTATTTCGAGTTAAAAGAGAACACTACATTAAAATTGTAACGACGTTGCGAAGGTCCAATTTGTTCGCAAGAATACTAATGAAGTGGAAGTACACAATGATATGGTTGGATTCTACCCAGTATCGTTGAGAAATTTTGAATAATATAATTACTATTCGATAAATTATAAAAAATGACTTTCAATAAGGTGTATGCAGTAAGAAATATTGATGAAAAATTTGTGACAGAATTCTTTCTAAGTTCCATTCAGGATTTTCATACATATTCATATTTTCTACAGCTACCATTCAGGTTTTCATTTTTTGTTCTGATTGTTTCAATAAAATGAATTTCATTCATTTGAAATAATATTATGTCAAATGTCCTTTTCCACAACACTTAATAGACATAGCTAGCTGTATCGTTTAACTGAAAACACAAATCTGAAGTACTCGAAAATTGCTTATTAATTTCTTCATAATGGATTAACAGCACGAAACAAATGTCGGGTGTATTTAGTTCAACGATGAATAAAAAACTAATGTCAGCACAAAGAATTCCAAATGAATATTTGAACTATTATTGTTTTGAATATTTAGATTTTTCTGCTGAAAAGTTTGTGTGAGTTAATGCGGTAAGCTTAAAAGTTAAATAATAGTCGTATGAAGAAAGTAACGAGGGTGGGGTGAAAAGTTTCCGGCTTTCCAGCCTGGCCAAGAAAAACGATGTTTTTCTTCTGCTTTATTTCTCAACATAATCTCCAACAATACTGATACATTTTTCATAACGGTATTCATAATATTCATAATTTAGTTATATACTCGTTTCAAACGTAAATTCGTCAAACGCCTCAAAATACAGAGGAGTTTTTTTTCTTCTTCGTTGCTCTGAAATCTTTTACCGCGAAGGCATTTTTTGAGGTTAGAAAACCGGTCATAGTCGCTGGGGGCTAAGTCTGGAGAGTAGGGAGAATGCGGCACCATTTCAAACTTTAATTCGTGGATTTTGGACATGGCAACAATCGCTTGTGCATTATCGTGATGAAACAAATTTTTTTTTTCTTCGCCAAATGGCCAAAAAACAGTAGCCATAACCTAGTTTGTCGTTGTTGTTTGTTGTTTGAAAATTGTTTTTCTTTCTTTGGAGTAGGTTCTCCTTTCCAACCCACTGTTTTGCCTGTTCTTTATTTTCAGGAGTGTAGTGGTGAACCCAAGTCTTATGAACAGTTATGAGTTGACGCAAAAATTTGTTTGGATTACGCGTATACAGCACCAAATTTTCGGTAGAAATGTTTTTTCGAATCAATTTTTGGTTGAGCGTTAGCGAACGCGGCACCTATCTTGCACACACCTTTTCCATGCTCAAATGGTTGAGCAAAATATATCGCACACGGTCAGCTGACACCCTACAGGTCTCAGCTATCTCATGCACCTTCAGTCTGCGGTCTTCCAATACTATTTTATGGATTTTCTTAATCATTTCTAAAGTTGTGGCCTCAACGGGTTTCACAGGTGCTCCCACGACCCACTGAAACCATCTCTTCTTTCATTCGTTTCGGTGTAAAACCTTTCAAATAGAAGTTTTTGATGACAGCATGTTTCTCCAATTTTTCCATTTTCACGAAAATAACGGAAGCGCCTCCCGGAATGTGCTTTCAAACTCAAACGAAGGTAGCGATTAGGCTGAAACTTTACATACAAGCTCAGTAGAAATGGTGTTGTAGTACGTTCCAAAAGTAGACATAGTGGCGCCATCTCTTGAAGGCCGTAAACTTTTCACTCCACCCTCGTATTCTAGAAGAATTGGATAACTAATTTTTTCATTTATTTTTGCAATAATTGAAACAATTTATATCAATTTAATAGTTATTATCTAAATTAATTAATATTCAATTTAATAGTTATTATTAATTAGTTATATATTAGTATGATGAATAGATTTTTCACCGAAAGCAGCACGAAACAAAACCCAAATGAATATGGAATTTTCACTTTTTTCCTTTTTTCAATGAAATGAAATGAAAAATTAAATTCAAATGAAATATTACAAACATTTTATGCAGAAATTATTTCAATTTAATGATTTATATTTTTCAGACAGAAAAAATTATGATCTACTCGTTAAACTTCCATGGTACTAAATGCACGAAGAGAATAAACAAATATAGTTACTCGATGTTTTTGAGAAGGGCATTGATAATACCAATATCACTGACAAAGTTGGATTTGAATCAAGTTTTAGAATTATATCATTGTAACTTTGAGTAATGTTTTGTATAGCACGGAAATTGGATTGACATTTCAAGTTTTCACGCCATAATCAAATAATTGAACACATATTTCAACCAACTCGAATTGCTTCTTTTCAAATTTTATATGACCGTTCGCTTCCTAGTGATAGTTAAATGTTAATGGCCCAAATTCCACGTATTTGGACTGCTTCGGATGATCTGGATCGGTCCAATTTCAAATTTAATTATTCGTAGGTATGGGACAGGTGGAGCAAATGGAGTAAATGCAGCGTAACTTGCGGAACCGGAAAACAAACCAGATGGAGGCACTGTGTCAGTGGAGGGTGCATGCCGGGAGAGAAGGAGGCTCAGATTAAAACGTGCATAATGCACCCGTGCTGACAAAACATGCTGTATGATGAACATAGATTTGGTTATTTTAATTATGAATACTTTTTAGGATATTCTGATTATATTAAATATTATGACAGTGTAATATAATTTATAATTCAATGAAATTATTTAATATCGGAAACTATTTCTTAATTTTAATGTGACTTGGGGATTGTTAATCGACCAGAAAGCAGTATTCTAGAGAAAAAGAAATACTCTGTTCAGGTGTCTCCCTTTGAAGATTCAGTAATTCACAACAGCATAAGATGAATTATGCTGGATATCCCTTGATATTGAATATCTATAAAATTCAAGGAAAGTATCGATCTGCCTCTTTCCAGGAGAAATCACCCAATGTTTTCCACTGAAGCGTGAACTATGAATCCTTAAACATTTAGGTGAATGAAACACACGTTCTTTATATGCACCAATGAAAAGAATTTGGTTTCATTGTTGGAAAAATAACAAGTACAAACTTGACTAATTTTCGAGAACTGGCGTTTACAAAATATTGTGCAGTTAATGTGATAGTTCTTACATAGGTCAAACTGGACGTTCTATACAAAAAAGATGAACGAAGATAAATATTATTGAATAAACCTTATACTGGTTCTTCTGAACACTTCGTCAAACATAATCATTTCTAAATATTTAATAGTGTTGGCGTTTACTTGATGTAAATCCATTATAATTGAATATAAACTTAAATTCAAACACTTGAACTTATGATTTATACTTTATTGACTATGAAGCATACGCGTTTCGTCGTTACAAACGACTTCTTCAGATGCTAACAGAATAATGATTGACATTATTCTGCTATGATGAACATTATTCTGTAAGCATCTGAAGAAGTCGTTTGTAACGACGAAACGGGTCATGCTATGTAGTCAATAAAGTGTAAATCATAAGTTCAAGTGTTTGAATTTAAGTTATTCAATAATCGTTTCTTGCGTCCCAATAAGACCGAAAAAGTCTTGGAAATTTCGATAGCCAAAAGGAAACATTTACCTATTTGCAATGACCCGGTGAATTGAAATATAAGTGAAAGCTATACATTTTGAAATTCAGTACATTGTATACTCTGAATAATAGGATTACCACCCGAAATATATGTGGAGTTTTTAAAATATTCAATGAAACTTCAGTTTAGGGTGTCAATTTTAATTTAGTGTTTTCAAAATAAAAATGTTTACAAACATTGAATGTATAATATTATGCAATGCATATTATTTAGTTATTTATTTAAATCGAGAGTTACTTAGGAACATTTACAGACAATTTCAAGTACAATTATTAAACAAAATAAATGAACAGAAACAACGACGCAAATACTGCAGAGGAAAATAATATTTCCTGTTATTAATTATCCTATTTATTAATATAGTTTCGAGTTTGTTAGGTTAACTTTCTAATTTTCAATTTTGTTGAGTGGTTACACTCTTTTGGTGAACCTATGGGTGAATAAAATCTAGAATTTTCTGATGAAATTTTCATGTTTTCAGGATTTTTCAAATTTCGTCAAGGAATATATGATGAATCAATTTATATTTATATCTTTTAATTTATGTTTCACACTAAACAGTATGGTGTGAATGTTCTGCTGTGTGATGTTTCTAGCGAATTAAGAGCTTGATTTTTGAAAAAGGTCAGAGTTGGAGATTCAATTTCTTGGCGGATATTTGTTTTTACTTTTTGATGTAATTCATGAAAAGGTGTGTATAAGTGTGTGTGATGATTTTCGATATTCTGTCTTGTTAACTTTCTTCCATTCAATTTATATGTAAAAATAATCATTACCATGTAATAATGATTTTGGACAAAATAGTGAATGCGCGTGTTTTCCAAACTGTGAGGCCAAAATTTTTTATAGGGCATATCCATTCTTACTGTTCGCCAGCAACCACAGCCATCTATCTTAAATTTATCCGAATTACTACATCCGCATAGTGCGTTCTGAGTAACAAATTAATAAGATCCCTGTATTACGTAGGTAGAAAAACGGATTACAACAGCACAAGGACACGCTTCGGCTCGGGCATCCTGCGATACAGATAAAACAAAGAAAAAAACAATATCAGCTGAAGCATCCGGCGCAGTAGAACGAATCAATCAGATTGCACAGCGAATTGGGTGCTCGGATATTGTTCGAGAGTTTATATCCTGCAACTTCAGTTAATTGGAGTTTCAGAATAGTAGCCGATTCATTTGATAGTAGCGTTAATATCGCATAGGATAAATGGGGAATTTTACTGAAAACATATTGGAAAATAGCAATGAACAAGAAATTCAGGTCGAACATTCCTGCGCGAGTGATTTTACGGTTCAGAAACGATTGACTACAAGAATATCAATGCAATCAATTAATTGAATATAAACTTAAATTCAAACACCTGAATTTATGATTTACACTTTATTGACTACATAGCATGACGCGTTTCGTCGTTTCAAACGACTTCTTCAGATGTTTACAGAATAATGATAATGATGCAGATAATGAGCATAATGAAGCAATCAATTAACTCACGAAATATTAACTTGAAGCTGATAAACTTTTCATTGAATGTTTCACTATAAACCACTAAATGGTACTCTGGTGCTGGTGAAATGAAGGCTAAAACCTACTAAACTCAATGGGGCTTCAAACAAATGAGTCTTCAAAATAACTTTGTACATTGGCATTACTGATTACATGGTAAACTTGTAGAAGCTCTAACAACTGAAACTAATAATTTTAGAATGAAACTTCAAAATGAAGAAATCCTTAGCAAAAATTCATACTGTTAAAATACCATCCATTTTTATTTCGATCACAACCAGTTTGCCTCTCCTGTCAACTGTCCTCTACCTCATTACTTGCTGGAACATTTTAAAAAGTACCGTATAGTTAAGAATACTTGGCTGAACTTCAAGAAAATTGTTTGACTTGACATGCGTTTGAATTTGTTATATAAAACAAGAATTCTTTTTCTCTCAAGGTTTTTTTAATTCAGTGGACATACAGTATAACGCCGTTTCCGAACAGCAGTTAGGCTTGTAATCACTGTACATTACCCAGCATATATCATTATTAAACTACTCAAATCATAGACAAACACATACACCCATGTCTTCTCCAGGCCTGAAACCCGAATTATACCGCACCATCTTCTCCCGACTAAGCCACGGGGACCAGTACTCTTCTAGGTTATTTCTGTCCAAGAGTGAAACTTGATATGAATTCAAAACTCACAATTTTAGAACTATGAACGCGAACGAAAAAATATTTTTGTTCGTTATTAGGTTATAAAACATACTAAAGATGTTATTATATCATTAATTTGTACAGTATGTAACGGGTGTCCAGAAAGAGTAGGGGGTATTTGTATCGGCGTTGTCCGAGTGATGGCGTGATTGGTGGGGGGCGGATAGGATAGGATAGCTTGCTCCGCCATTATTTGGAGAGTCAGTAAGCATGGAAGCGTACCCGGGAAACAATCGTGCTTTTTGCATACGCGCTTATTATCGTGATCGTTAATGGTGATTCGATAGTGTCAGCACAACATTTAATGTACGGAATGCACCGAAGGTTATTCCGATACCATCAGAAAATGGATTCGAATGTTTGAGAATACCGGTTCGAGTGTGAAAATTCACCGTCCAGGTCGCCCATGCTCTGTTCGAACCCAACAAGCGATTGAAGAAGTGAGAGTTTCAGTGAGTCGAAATTCGTCTGAATCAGTTCGCAAACGAGGTCAAGGTCTTAACATTGAAAAATCGTTGTTGCACACTATTTTGAAGAAAGATTTACATCTTACAGCCTACAAAATTCAGATTGTGCAGGAACTGAAACCTATCGACTATCCTCTTCGACTGAATTTCGCAAATGAAATGCTTCAACGCTTGAAAACATCCTGTTTAGTGATGAAGCGAATTTTCACTTAAACGGGCACGCAAACAAACGAAACTGCCGCTTCTGATCCAACGAAAATCCGAGAAAGAAACATGAACGACCACTACATAGTCCAAAGGTTATCGTGTGGGCTGCCATGTCTGGGGAAGGCATCATTAGGCCGAATTTTTTTGAAGACCGGCGAGGGCGAGCACTCACGAGTCTGAAGCGTGGGCGAGTTCGAAGGTTTTAATGCGGAGACATGGTTTCAACAAGATGGGGCGACTTGCCACACTTCAAACCAGTCGCTTGCGGTTGTCAATCAACTTTTCCCAGAAAAAGTGATCTCTCGTCGAGGAACCATCAACTGGCCTCCGAGAAGCCCCGATCTGACACCCTTTGATTCTTTTATGTGGGGATACCTCAAGCAGAAAGTGTACGCAAATGAACCACGAACTCTACTGCTACTGACGCACAACATCCGCACCGAAATGGCCGCTATTTCCGGAGAGATGTTTACACGCGTAGCGGCTAATTTCCGATTTCGTTTAGAGGAATGCCAGCAAAACGAGAGTCAACATTTGGAAAACATAATCTCCGCCAATTAATTTTCCAATATCTGCTGTAATATTATATATATATATATATATATATATATATATATATATATATATATATATATATATATATATATATATATATATATATATTTCGAAAGTTTTTAGCAGTAACAGGCTTTTTTTGATATGAAAAAGTATATTTTTGTTGACGTTTCGTTGATATATTACAACTTTGTCAAAACTTTTAAAAAAAAAGCCTGTTATTGCTAAAAACTTTCGAAATAAAATATCTTAAACAGGCAATAAATCAATTTCAAGATATATATATATATATATATATATATATATATATATATATATATATATTTATATATATATATATATATATATATATATATATATATATATATATATATATATTCTGACTTGTGGTTTGGTTTTAATTGAACTTACAAATATCCTCTACCCTTTCTGGACAACCGATATATAAACATAAATTATTTGGTGGTCTTTATAGCCTAGTTGTCTAGTGAAGGTTCCTCATGGGTATTCATTTGGTAGACATTTTAACGTTACGTAGAAACATTTACGTAGCAAAATTGATTCAAGCATATGTGTGAGCATACTTATCTAGCAAGCAGAGTTGGGATGATTTATTACTCTGGCATTGTTAGCTAGAATAATCGATTTTTCATTTGATCGAATGAAGTGAAATTTCCATGAAATTATTACCACCTGATACATAAATTATGTCAAGTGATTCCAGAAGTTGTTCAGGAAACTCAAATATTGTTGAAATTAAGGGAAGGTACAGATCGGATAATACCCTACATCAGCGGTTCCCGACCTGTGGGCCGCGGGCAGTGTCGTATTCGGCCGCGGGCCCAGTACCACATTGAAGTATATAGTACTACTAAAAACAAGAATTTATACAACTGAATAAATACAGAAATAAATTGGACGTTAGAAGTGATTTAAGATTAAAACTATTCAGTTTCAATCCCGATATTGACTCTCTCGTAGGTGACAAACAATGTCAAAAGTCCCATTGAGTTTTTTCTTTTCGCTTAGAACACTTGTATTTAAGGTTTCGTAAAAAAGTAAATAAAATAAAGTTCTTTCATCTATGAATTCTCAAAATTGTCGTCTGTTTAATACTTGTATACATATTTAAGTAAGAGTTACACGTCATACGCCATAGATAAGGTATATTGGTTATAATATATATTCTCCTTATCCGTTACAGTTTTAATTTAATTTTCTTATGTATTTAGTAAGTGGGCTTTTAAGTTTAATTTTCAAAATAGGTGGTCCCACCAATTGAAAAGGTTGGGAACCGCTGCCCTACATCTTATGATAATAATATGCAATTTAGTAGTTATGCCTACAACAAGAACTTGGTAAAAAAATTCAAAAATGGATTGGCAAATACGTGACTATGTTAGGCCATTAATTTAACTTTCAAATGTTTATGCGATATTAAATTACTGTGAGAAAAGCGAACTATTCTGTCACCTATATACGAAACTTAGCTTTTTTTGATAAATACGTAACTGTTTTGTTTTCGCATAATGGCATTACGCGGGTATGCTTTCTCAATATTGGGGCGGCATTCATTCCGCTGTTTAGCATTCCACGTCAAATGACATGCCACATTCTTTCATGTTAATCTGAACGTTCGTCATCCACGTCGCCTGTGGCCTATCCCTCCCACTGTTATGCGTAGCCATAGAATGACATTTCTTAACGAATGATCATGAGCTCTTCGAAGTATATGACCGTCCAATTCAGCTAGGCTTCGGTATGTTATTCAATAAGTGGTGTCCTTTTGAAATAATAATAACTTAGTTATATCTAGTATCAATTTTATATCGCAAAACTTCATTATCGTCCTGAAATATGAAATTATTTCGCCTAAAATTATCTTTCCTAAGGCAGAAGAATATTTTGCTATAATTATGTGAAATTGCAACTTCCTAGATTGGAGGTTGAAATGCTAGAAACGAAATGAAAGCACGACTTTCCTCTAGATTCAGAGATGCTGGTCGAAACAATGCGAATGTCGAGAGAACATTCGCGATTTCCGTCGAATCCATTGTAAAGCAACCAAACGTCAACTCGGAAGTTGGAGGGTAAGCCATTCGCAGGGGCAAATCATCTAACTTCCCTTGCAATACTTACTGAGTCCATTCAAAATTCGTCCGGGTCGAAGCGAACGCCTGGTAAACCGTGCAAAGTTTTCCGTTTGATTTGCGAGAAATCGTTACCTGAAATAAAGAAAACGAAAACTTTCAGATTTGCTGAGTTTACATTTCCTGAGAATGATAATAACTAGGATAACAAAGGTCGAAGGGTTTCAAGTCGAAAGTTTAATTTTATGGTTGAACAAATTACTACGACTTTGCAGTTCTACTTCGGTTTGTCTTAAGCCCCATCGTCCTTACTGAATGATGAACGAATTCACCAGTGTATGAAACAGTAAAATTTTATGAATGTTTGATATAATGCACAAACCGAAAACATTTCTCCATCGGCATTTAAAGAAATTATTATTATCACAGTTTTTCAATGGAAAATAATGAAATTGAAAAATGTCAAATGAAAAATAAGTAGGTATCAAATCACCAGAACAATGATTTTATCTGATAAGGAAAGGATGCGTCGCAGAAATTATTCAAAATCTCATAATGTCACTCTTATCTGGCGAAATATTCCAATAAACAATGGCAAATCGAATTGTTCCAGATAAATTGAGTTTTCCACCGAGCCATTGAGGAGAAACGTAATTCAGAATTTCACTTCCCTCGACGAATTTTCAGGAGAAACCTTTCAGATATTGTTATTAGTCTGCAGAATTCAAATTAGATTCAAATACCATAATGTCGCTTGCCACCCTACAATGAAGAGTTAGCGCAAAAATTGAATGGACGAGATGTAGCTGAGCTTTTTGATTTTGCAAATTCTTGAAGACTGTTTTAGGTATTTCATGATACCAGAATCTTCTGCTTTGGCTTCGCCTTGTTCCGTTACGCGGGGTCGGCTTTCTTTATCTTGAGGTGTCATTCTTTCCGCTGGTTAGCATCGTCACCCGTCAACCTCTTCATTTCCCTCTGGACATTCGTCAACCAAAAAGTTGGTAGTATACCTCTCCCTCTCTTTTGTGTGGCCATGGAAAGGCATTTTTTCATTATATGGTCATCGCGACGTCGCTTAACGTGACCATACCATCCCAGTCTGAACTCGGTCAGTTTGTCCGAGGTCGGTTCAGATCTTTAAAACTACCGGGGATGAATTCATTTCTTATTTTGTCTCTCATTGTAACTCCTCCTGCCCATCGCATACATTTCTGTACTATGTAGTTTTCGTTCGTGAATCTTCTTTAAGGCCGATGTTTCGCTCCCATAGAGTAAAACTGGTCTGACTTAGCATTTATAGACCTTATGTCCTTATGTCCTAGGCGTTTTTGGATCACATAAGACTTCAGTAAGCTCACGCCATCTATTCCACCCAGCGGTAATCCTGTAGTTTATGTCGCTGGATTCACCCATTCTCTGTGATAACCGATCCAAGATATTCAAACTGTTTTACTCTAGGTAAAGCGACGCCTTATCACACCAGAAAGGAAGTGATCAATTTTATATGAATGAATAACGTGCATATCTGTTAGATGTACATTAAATAAAAAACGCATCTCATTTAGCATAATATATAATGAATAATAAATATAATTTTGAATAAGGATAATGAATATAGTGATAATTGATAACGAAATAAGAAATTATAAATGCAGTGAATATACCTACTGGGTAGAGTATCGGTATATAAAGAAACATTAGGTATAGAATATAATGCATTTAACGAATATAGATGTTTGAGATACTTCTTGAAAAATTATTCTCAAATTACTTTCGAAATATCAAGAACTATTTCGAAAGATATAGAATTAGAAGTATGAAAGAAGAAAGATACGTTAAAATAGATAATGAAAATATATAATAAGAAAATGATCGCAGTTTTTGACATCTGAAAGTACAAATTCAATTCTAGATTAATTTCTCAGTGGAGATCGTTTTGGAATCTCAACCAATTCAGAAAACCAGTGAATCTGAATATAATATTTTCTCCTGTTTAGTAATTGTCATTATATATTATCAATCCAAGATCTTAATATCGATATGAACACCTGGACTAATAAAAATGAACTTAGTCTTCATTCAACTTCTATTTTCTTCTATAAAGGAAAAACAATGAAATAGTCTTCCTTTGGCACCGTTTTATTGTTTCCCCATTAAACTTGAACAATAAACAAAGAAAGGCGGTCGGAAAGTTTGAATTTCCTACAATGACCCGAGGGCTGATGGCGCTAATGATCATTATTAAGGGTTCAGAATCTCTGTAAGGGATCGGAGGGAAAGACCTTACTCTACGTCAATTGGAAACGTCGAAGTGATTGGCGTAGCGGAAATGGAAAAATTATCTCTCAGGGGGACGAAGAGTTTGCCTATTCTAATTTGAAAAAGATTGTAACACGTAATAAAAAACGAGAAATAGAACGAATAATTGATCGACTTTTGATACCCAAATTATTCTCGTAACGAACTGATCTTTCTTTTTGCTCTCTTTTCAATATCCAATGGATATTCAGTTTTAGGATATTTTCAGCAATAACAGGTTTTTTCAGAAGAATCTTTATTTGAGTTGACATTTCGTTGCGAATTTGCAACTTTCGTTAGCGAACTTTGTTGAATTTATTTTTGAAATATCATTCATGAAGTTGAAATTCGAAAGAAATGTAATCTAAGATAGAAATTTTATCAAATGGAAGAGTATACTGGGAAATTCCTTCGAAATGTTTTTTCGAATCAATCAAAAGAATCCTATAGTAGAGGTGTCTTTGTGAAGATGTACGATGTTTTTAGGAAATATTGAAATCGATGCCACAATGAATGGAAACACAAACCATATTATTTCGTCCTACAAATAACTCATCAGTTTTGTCAAGTCCACTTAGTGATAGGCATTGATTTCAATTATCAAACACACTTTGTGACATAGAAGACAAAAATATGTAGTAATGCATAAATAATGCATGATCTTTCAATCACGTGAATTAGAGATACTGCAGAAATGGATTTTAAAAATCACCATGAAAAAACAGACAAATTGTACGAAGAAGTGAAGTGTTGGATATTCGTAAGCTATACTTATAGGCAATACTTACCTACCCGTATAAGAATAAAAGGTTTTTTTGGGATGCGAGAGGAATTATATACATTGATTATCTTGAAAAGGATAAGCACAGGTCAATACTACGCAGACTTATTGCAATGTTTGAAGCACTAGGTGCTAATTGAACGCTCTCATTTGGCGAAGAAAAAATTTTGTTTCATCACGATTACGCATCATCGCATTCGTCGATTGTAGCCATGTCCAAAATCCACGAATTGAAGTTTGAATTGATGCCGCATCCTCCCTACTCTCCAGACTTAGCTCCCATCGACTATTACGCGTTTGCTAACTTTAAAAAGGCCTAAGCGGTAAAAGATTTGGGAGCAACAAAGCGGTTATCGAAATTATGAATCAATATTTTCAGGAGCTTGACGAATCTTCGTTTAAAAATGGTATAACTTAATTAGAACACCGTTATGAAAATGTATCAGTGTTAATGGAGATTATGTTGAAAAATAAAACAAAAAACATCTTGGTCAGGCCGGAAACTTTTCACCCCAACCTCGTATATAGCAAGAGAACGGATAAAACTGCACTAACATAAAACTCAAATTAACGTGTGTATTAAAATTGGTGTGAAATTAAAAGAGAAATATTTAATTAAATACATCCTCTCGCGCAATCCTTCCTTATCTGAATTTACTTTAGGAAAAGATGTTGCCATTCATGATACCAATTCAAACTCAAATGCCTCATTGAATTAATACAGATTTACTACAACCAGTGCAGGAATGTAAACACAATCACTCAATCTAGGATACTAGACAATTTGTTTCAATTTAGAAGGCGTCTATGTAACAATGATACTTGGTGTTGATAATATGTTATAATTATATTACATTCGATGTCCAAATATAATGTTATTATTGGCGGTTTGTCGATGACATTCTATAATCATGTCAATATCAGTGTAATATGCATGGCCTAATAACGAGTAATATATTGGAAAATTCATCCACTATAGTACATAATTCTCTTATTATCCATTTACTAACGATTTATGATTCGATGTGATACATGTTTCCGAATGATCATAGATAACAGCTTTGATAGAATTTTAGTCCATTTTGTTGATGTATTTAATATCTGCGAAAGATATTTTTAAATACATCATTTAAATTTTCATTTCAATGAGGAAAGAAATTTCTTCCATTAGCATGTTCATTTCAGTTTTGAATTTTTTCTATGATTTTCAAGGTGAGTTTTATCCGAAACCAACTTACTACTGGGTCCTACTACCCCTCCAAAGAGGATGCAGTTTCGGTTGGAGACTTCAATGGGTTGCACTTCGCCTTTCGACAAAATATCTACGACGTTGAGAGGTGCGAGGACATTATAATATTTAATAACTACTGCTATGATTTCATCGGCGTGTTTGAAAGCGACCCTTTTTTTCAGTTAGTGATTTTGTAACCTTTTTTTTACTGTCAGCGTGGATTTTCTTTTCTGCCTCAGTGGTTTCAGGAATGTTGAAAGCATGATACAGCCAGTGGGGTTCTGGACACCCTAGTTTGCGCATTGCGCTGGTTCTTTCTGTTGTTTTCTGCAGGAGGCTCTTAAATGCTATCCTCAACACACTATAGCACGAACATATTCCTAATCGAAACACAAGACAAAAGAATTAAATATTCTCCACTTCAAACTCACATTGACAGGCTTCAGTGATCTGAAATATCAGGAAACTACCTCGTCATAAACAATTCATTTAAACTCAACACTTGCGACAGCTTGCCTGGAAGCAACTATTCTCGTGTATGGCTGCCTTTATATAAGGAATCCTCGAATTGCGTCGTGGCTGGAAATCACTTCTCAGTGAGTCATTGAGAATTTATTGCAAGAGTTAAAGCGGCTACGTACCATAATTTGAAATGTCGTAATTTTATTTTACTTTATCGCATTGAAATGAAAAAGCTATATGAATAAATATGAGTATTAGATGGAATGATAATAAATTAACAAATTCTCTGTTGAAAACTTCTAATTATAAAGCTAATTGAACCGTTTCTTCTGAAACGCAAAACCAACAATTAACAGTTCACAAAACGAACACACACTCTGATACAGAATTAAATATAGACCGAAAAGAATGTGGAACCAAGTATTTCGACAGAGAAGATATATATAGATTTTATGAAGATACGTAAGTATATATATATCGACTAAATTTTATGTGAGTTGAAGTATTCGTATATTGTGTTGATTATTCAATAAAAGCTGCAAAGCAACTGTGCATCGTAGATCTAGAATATAGAGAATAATTATTTGAAAATTTTTTCAGTAAAGCACCTTGAAACGAACCATTAAGGTGGCATATTTTTGAGTGGAATATATATTATGCAAAACTCCAAAAATCTATGAAATGAATTTATATATCTTAAAAGTTTTCTCTTTTAAGACTCACATAGTCTTTCATAGTTTTTGATATATTTTCATTCATTTACTGGAATATATTAACTTTACGACACACGTTCCATTTGTTTAGCCAGGAGAATTAGCTATGAAAGTAACGAGTGATTTTTGAAGAGTTAAGTTTTTCAGGTTGGCGGCTCTGGTTGGGAATGGCATCCAAACGTCATTTGTCGAAGTGAAAAGTTTTTTGTATACTCTGCCCTTTCATCATGGAAAGACTACAAACGAGCAACGATTGCAAATTGTTGAAATTTATTACCAAAATTCGTGCTCTGTGAAAAATGTGTATCGTTTGTTACAACCATATTATGGTCGTCATAATCGACTGAATCAACGATTCGTGCTGTTATTACCAAATTTCGAACCAAGTTTACTTTGTTGGACATATTAAGCCATTGTCTCGCATGCGTACAGTGCGTACTGAAGAGAATATTGCAGCCGTAGCGTACAGTGTTAATGAGGATCGTGAAATATCAATTCGTCGACATTCTCAGCAATTGGTCATGTGTTACTCAACCACATGGAACGTTTTACGTGTTGGCTTAGGTCTGGAAGCCGATAAAATTTAACTTCTGCAAGAATTGAAGCTGAATGAGCTAACGAAACGTCTAATTTTTAGTGAATGGGTCTTAGAACAACTTAAAGAAGATCCGCTGTTTCATCGAATAATCGTGTTCAGCGATAAGGCTCATTTCTGGCTTAACGGATATGTAAATAAACAAAACTGTCGCATCTGGAGTGATGAACAGCTACATGCCATAAAAGAATTACCGATGCATCCCGAAAAAACGACAGTTTGATATGGTTTATGGGCTGGTGGCATCATCGGTCCATTTTTCTTCAAAGACGACCATGGAAGAAACGATACCGTCAACGCGAACTATATCGAGCCATGGTACGCAACTTTTTTTTGCGCCAGTTGACCGAGTTGAACTTAGTTGACATGTGGTTTCATCAAGACGGTGCCACATGCCACACAGCTCTTCAAACAATGGACATGTTGTAGGATGAATTTGGTGCGCAGCTTATCTTTTGAAATGGCCCTGTGAATTGGCCGCCAAGATCATGCGTTTTGACGCCTCTGGATTATTTCTTGTGGGGTTATGTAAAGTCGTTAGTGTATGTGGACAAGCCGAACACGACTGCAAGTCGTGTCTTACAGGATAACATAACACGCGTAATTCGTGAGATACAGGCTGAAATGCTCGAAAAAATACAAAGACAATACTAAGACTTGACCGAAACATCGAAAGATTTCAAATAAAACCTTCAGAAAGATGTCTAATATTGTCATCAGAATTACAACCTATCACTTTCGAGAGTGAATATTGAGTGCGTTCCGAAAAATATCGAACTCGTTGGACACACCATACAATTGTTTCATCCTTACTGTTTCATCTTCAGTGGCATGAATCCAAACAATCAAGTTTCGGTGGTTTTTTCTAAACAACCCCAAGTACCACCTTCAGAATGACGAGACATTCCTTCGTAAACTAATCACATGAGCACCCTCTATCGAAGAAACGACATAAACTCTCTCGACCATTTTAATAATATCCAAAAATACTCACTTCAATGAACACACTAATCGCGAATTATCTATTTATCATATTTCTTATTACTGTGCAAACTATATTCAAGTTATTGCCGATATTCAGTTGAATAATTACCAGAGTGACATACGACTTGAAGTTGTTAAATGTCAACGACAACAATAAAGCTTTTAGTAGTGGATATCAACCCAAACGGGACATTTACATCTTCAAATGACGTTGGCGTTCCGAAAGTTTGGTAACGACAGCTCCACGTTGCCCAATAATATTTATAGCCATGAATAGCAGAGAGAAAAGGAAAAAGGCTCAACGAAATGTGGGCAATATATTTATCTCGCTAATCCTGAAGCTATCCCAGTCGATTCCCGTTTGAATTTTTGAAACTTCGGATCTTTCAATTCGGCTTTGAATACTCATCTGAATATTGAAGAATATTCAGTGTAAATGAGAGGTAATAATAAAAACTTGTCTAAAAATCACTGACTGAACAATTCTGTATTCTTCAGATGCTTACAGAATAATTGCTTACATATAAGATGCTTACAGAATTATTCTGTAAAAATTCTTTATTCGACTAGTTTCGCCTTTTACAGCATTATCAAGGTAATGATAATGCTGTAAAAGGCGAAACTAGTCGAATACAGAATTTTTACAGAATAATTCTGTAAGCATCTTATATGTAAGCAATTATTCTGTAAGCATCTGAAGAATACAGAATTGTTCAGTCAGTGATTTTTAGACAAGTTTTTATTATTACCTCTCATTTAAATATGAACTATCACAGAGTAGATTCATCGTCTATTGAATTTATTAATATTCAGTGTGCCTAACATCATTCGCAGAATAAGATCTATTCAATTCTTCTTTTCTGATGAACATCAGTAGGTTCATTTTTCACATACTTTTATAGTTTTCACTTGAGTGTTAGTGATTTATCACATTCACTTTACAAATGAATGTGATTAAAATTTGATAGGATTTTAATGATTCAAGTTAATATATTTCTCTTCATTTCAACCAACAATAAAACCATCAACCACAATAAAAACAAGGATTATTCTTATCGTTTAAATTGGTAATTGAAGGAGACGACAGTTGGAGGAAATCGTACTCCTAATGAAGAATAATTATGCTACATAACTATCATACAAAACAATGTATGATAACATTTTGTCGATATGTGCAAGATTTTGCCCGACACAATGTTTCCGACACTACACTCCTTCAACAGATGCTGAAATAATGGTTGAACAATGCAATAAATATATAAAACGAATAATTGCTGAGGAGCGAGATACGTGTTGAAATTCTTATCAATAAATTGAACACATTTTAAAAAATTTCGAAAATATTTCATATATTGCCCACTACAATATTGTTTCGGTATACAATATCCCCATCAGGTGGATGAAAACTTGACCTTCATAAGTTTTCATTCACCTGATGAAGGCACTGTATCCCGAAACAATATTGTAGTGGACAACATATGAAATATTTTTGAAATTTTTGAAATAATAGTTAATTTTATTTAAAAAATAATAATAATATTGAACCTTTCATGAAAATGAATCTATACATGTTAACTTCACGCATAAAAAATGTAATCACCAATAGATAGAAATAATGAACTGGTAACACACTCAAATACAGCAAAATATCTGGGGATAATACTAGACGCAAAGCTGCGATGGAAGCCTGACGTTAAGACAAAAAGAAGAGAACTAGAAATAAAATACAGGAAAATGTATTGGCTGATAGGAAGTAAGTCCCAATTACCATTTCGGAACAAGCCTCTCTATATAAACAAATTCTTAAACCTGTGTGGTTCTACGGAATACAATTATTGGGTTGCACCAAACACACAAATCGCAATATTATCCAACGATTTCAAAACAAAGTAATTATTAAATGAGAGGTAATAATAAAAACTTGTCTAAAAATCACTGACAATTGCATTTTACAGCATTCTTGATAATGCTGTAAAAGGCAAAACTAGTCGAATAAAGAGTTGTTCAGTCAGTGATTTTGAGAGAAGTATTTATTATTACCTCTCATTCAAATATGAACTATCACAGAGTATATTCATCGTCCATTGAAAGTAATTATTTCTCAGGAATACTAGACGCCTCTTGGTATGTACGTAATAGTGACTTACATAGAGACCTAAGGTTAGAAACTATTGAGGAAACTATTACACAATATGCCAATAAACATGAAGAAAGACTTCACTAACATTTTAATATCGAGGATATTCATTTGCTAGGCATCACTAACATTAATAGAAGACTTAAAAGAACAAAACCGTTTGGGTTAGTGAAGTGAAAGTTCTCGTAACTGCGAAAAACAGTGCTCGTTTTACATGTGACGTTTTAGTGTAACTCTAATATAGAACTAATTAGGATATAAGGAACGCTGATGAATATATCTTAGTTTAGGTTGAAAAAATTGCTCTTTGATTCACTGCGATCAGATCGTAATAATAAAAATGCTTAGATTTAGTATTCAATAATAAAAAAATATATTGAACTTTTTGGAGTATATTTTATGATTGAACATAATATTTATGTCCAATATATAGCAACAAGGTACCATGAACATAAAATAACGAAATAAAAAACTAGAGGAAGAATGAGGAAATAATAAAATGGTTACAAACAAAATTATAAGAAGAATTAGAACAATAGAAATTTTGATAACGTAGACCGAAAATTGAACAAACCAACCCGGAATTACATACAATATGTCAAAAATCTGCAAAAATATATTTTTTTTCTGAGATGTTCTTCGAAATTTGTGAAAATTCCCAATTTAAATTGCGATAACTTGAACGAGATGAGCGGATGTAATTCCGTATGCTTAGTAATCGTTTCAATGAACAATATTAATGCTTCAATCGGATTAGATGAAGCATTCACATCAAATTTGCATATATTCGATTATATCGAATATGTCACGTTGACCAACGTCGCTTTAAGTGATTATTGAACTGTTTAGCATGAAAATTCACTTTATTCGTCCCCACAACTCTCATTCGCTAATTTTGAGTGGTTTTTAGAATTTAACATCTGATTTACTGTCCTGACAGACATGAATATGAGCAGAACTCGATATTCGCTCCATATTAGTGTTATTAGATTTGAAATTTTCAATTATAATTTTATTAATAATTTTTTTGAATTGAATTTATGTGAATGCATAATTATAATAATAACATTTATTTAACTGAAGCTATACAAAAAATCTACTTATTTTGAAATGTCAATTTTGAATCACATACTTATCTCATTATTTAAAATATACTTAATAAAACAATTGTTAAACTGATTTACACATATATTAAAAATAATACTGCATGACGTACGTTTCGATGAGATTCACCTTTTTCAAATGCTACGTGCAGACTAATGACAATTTCTCGAATACATACAATATATAAACTTAAATACAGGGAAAACAGGTAGATAACAGGTGGAAGGGATGAATTCATACTGAACTACTATATAGTAAACTAAGTAATTTTGAAAAGATTGAGAAGGGGGCTTGAGGTATGATCGATTTGGCTGTTCAAAAGGTTGCCAGAATATTTGTATTTATTAATTTGGAGTGATTCTAACAAATTAAGCTTCATTCCCTTGTTTGCGGTATTCAAAATTTCGAAATCAGAATTGAATATATGATTTTCATCAATCAAATGATTTGCATAATGAGAATCTGTCTTCTGATTATCAAAGCTACGTTTATGTTCCGAAATTCTTATTTGAAAACTTCTAAACGTTCTACCAATATAAAACTTATCACAACTACCACAGTTAATTTTATATACCCCGGATTTTTTATTTTTGTTGACTTTAGATTTGTTATTTTTGATATGTTTTCCTAAGTTATTTTCAGTACGGTAAGCAATGTGGATGTTATACTTAAAAAGAAGAGATTTGAGTTTTTCACTGGACTTACCGATGTATGTAAGACTGTGGAAAACTCAAATCTCTTCTTTTTAAGTATAACATCCACATTGCTTACCGTACTGAAAATAACTTAGGAAAACATATCAAAAATAACAAATCTAAAGTCAACAAAAATAAAAAATCCGGGGTATATAAAATTAACTGTGGTAGTTGTGATAAGTTTTATATTGGTAGAACGTTTAGAAGTTTTCAAATAAGAATTTCGGAACATAAACGTAGCTTTGATAATCAGAAGACAGATTCTCATTATGCAAATCATTTGATTGATGAAAATCATATATTCAATTCTGATTTTGAAATTTTGAATACCGCAAACAAGGGAATGAAGCTTAATTTGTTAGAATCACTCCAAATTAATAAATACAAATATTCTGGCAACCTTTTGAACAGCCAAATCGATCATACCTCAAGCCCCCTTCTCAATCTTTTCAAAATTACTTAGTTTACTATATAGTAGTTCAGTATGAATTCATCCCTTCCACCTGTTTTCCCTGTATTTAAGTTTATATATTGTATGTATTCGAGAAATTGTCATTAGTCTGCACGTAGCATTTGAAAAAGGTGAATCTCATCGAAACGTACGTCATGCAGTATTATTTTTTATATATGTGTAAATCAGTTTAACAATTGTTTTATTATGTTTATCGATTTACATCAAGTATCGGCCTCATCAATTATTAATTTAAAATATACTTTCTGAGATCATGATTTAATACTAGTATTAGTTCTCAATATACTTGGTAAATTATTGAAAGCCTTAAATCCGTCATAGTAAATGCTATTTTTAGATTTAGAAACCTTACAACTTTGGATATAAAAAATCAGTATTTATAATATTCTACTCGTGTACATCACTGACCTGTTACATTTTTTATTACATTACATGGATGCAACTGATTTTTCATTTCAAATATAAATATATATGAAGCGAAGACTATTCTTTGTTTAACAGACATTAGTTCCAAAGTGCATCCATAAAAGCATAATTTTAACAGTTGTATGTATACCTATTGCACGGAAATTGTTCCCATGGCTCTATTCTGTAACTTTTGTACTTGTTGAATTTTTTTTTTTTAAGAAAATAACAAAGTGAAGCAATATTCAAAATGTGGCATTATTATTGATTTGAAGAACAATAATTTCACATATGTCGACAGATTTCTTCATATTTTTTTCAGAAAATTGATTTTTTTCTGGAGATTTTAGATGATATGAAGTCAACATGATCATTTAAACTCAATTTTTTGTCAACATAATGCCTAAATATTTTACTGTTTCTACTCTTTTAATTTTTGTTAATTTTTCTCAACAGTTATATCCTCATTTTTATTAACTTTGAGGGTTTTTCTTGTAAACAACACTATGAAGTTAGATTTTTGTACATTTAGAGATTATAGCTATTGTGACATATTCTTAATATCTTTGTCAATATATAGAACATATTATCATCAGCGAATAAACTTATAGAACATTTTTTCACATAAGAGACAATATCGTTTATATATAAGGAGAACAACAACGGACCTAAGACAGTTCTTTGAGGTACGCCTACTTCCACTTTTGTGCTATCCGACAGCATGCCATTAAACTTAACTTTTTGTGTTCATGAATCCAGGTAAGAGCTGATCAATATTTGTAAAAACATCAATTTCATGAATTTGAAATATAAAACCAATCATTTCGAAATTCAATCGGTCAAGAACTTTCAAGTTATGCAAGGAAAAAATTCAAGGTGCAACGAAAAGAAATTTGCAAAGAGGGTATTTGAAGTATCGAGGTCCTTTTTTATCAGGTCAGAATAACACTGACTATCAATTTCAGCAATTAAACCTTAATGAAGAACTTGCATTGTTTTATCTTAAAGCTTATGGGTTTTTAAACCTTTTTTTGTTAATGCATGGTACAGTCCCGAATGATTTTTATCTGAAATGCCGATAATGATGAACTCACATTGCACGTCTAGCTTTTGGAATTGTTTGTTGTACAGTAACATCTGCATCTAAGATTTTCAAATTAATGAATTTCGAATAAGCATCTTAAATATAAAATTAACTTTCGAAAATACCAAGTGAAATCATAGACGGTAAGTTGTGAATATAATTTTTCATGTGAATACACTGTCTGGAAAACCTGAGTTGATTTTTTTTATTCCGTCATTTCATTAATTTGTTATGATGCCGGTTTTAATAATTCATTTTTCAGAATTGCATTAATCCTGTTATATTTCCTAACGTAAATTATTTCTTTTATCTGTTAGTTTCATTTTTTCCATTTGGCTCTATATTTTTGTAGATTAGCGATGTCTAATTTCACGAGTGCATCACTCATGCTCACTCTAATGATGAAACACTTGTTAATATAAATTGGCAATCGATACCCTACAGACACTTGGGAAACTTCGATTGATGATAAGATAATGACTTGCCTGAATCTTCTTAGCCACCAGACGTTCATTTGGCAGGAGCCATCAAACGCTAGTTCGGCTGAGTCAAGAAATTTACTTCGGCAGGAGCAATTGACATAACTTGGTAAGAACAAGAGCAACACTTGGCAAGAAAAAAAATTTTGGTTGGAGATATAACAATAAAAATATAATATAATAAGTTTTTGTCATACATATTAGAAAAACCAGTCTATTCCTTCATTTTAAGTTTGTGGTTATTATTGGAAAATTAACCAGAACGTAATGATGTCCTCCGAAACATTCAGAGCTATCTTGGGCAAATAAACGGGGTTGGAGGTTATAATATATGTTCGACTTTTATCGGAACGATCTCTTCAAGTTTCAGTTCTATAAACCGGAAAGCAACAGAGAAAATTCGCTGCAAACGGCAAGCGAACTCTCGAGACTGGAAGATCTGATCTTTTCGCTACGGACTCTATTTTGTTATAGAGTTAACTTATATTGAATTATTTATTGATGAATTACTATTTTGCTTTCAAATTTTTTCCGGGGTTAATTCTCTAGAGAAGAAACTTTTTGTAACTGAAAGTAAGCAAGTCACCCAAAGAAAACAATTAGGATAGTCGTTTATCACGTTAGACTGCGTGCTTGCCGACAATTAAAAATACTTAAGATCCAATTAACTCGACCTCATTTCAGGTGTTGAGAAAAACGGTATTTAAAGAATAAATGCCATGAAAAATATTGTTGTAACTACCCACCTTCTTAAGTGTCTTGTTAATGTCAAATTTGCAGTCGGATATATTCAACATTTTTCCTCAATCACAGAATGTTTTCATTCTGTCTTCAGTATTACTTCTGCATATACCTTCTATATAAAATTCGTGAAACAACACACGTAGAATCAATCAATCTGAAGATGAGAATATAGTTATAAAATAAGGTTGAAAAATGTTTGAATATGTAAATATCTAAAAAGATTTTCAAATTCAATATTATCAACAACGATTTCTGAATTAGGTAGCTTTGTAGTTTGAATTTTAAAAATTCTTCTTAATACAGTGTCCGAAACTTCCAGAATTTGAAATAGAGATTCAAGTAGGTTTTCAATTCTTTTACAAAGTTAACAACGACTGTTTTAATCGGCTCCATAGCCTAGTGGTTATGGGTTCAACTACCGATAGAGACATAGACGTTTAGTTTTTCTTATTCAAATGATTCCGAAATATGATATAAGGTGTGATGTAGTGCAACCTTATAGCTGAAATAAAATGAAAAGAACAAGGCGACAGGTTATATAGAAAGCTATTGAATATTGCAAAACAAATTGAATGTGGAAACCGAAACAAAAATATCCTATTATTTTTTTTTAGCGAGAAAACTATCCTTCGCAAAACAGAAAACTATATTGCCGAATAGAAATGTTTACTTTCTTTGGAAAGGTTAAAATTCCCCTGCAACGAACCACATTCATATGCCTTGAAAATATTCTATCCACGGTAGATTTTACCTAAACAAGATGAAATGAAAAGCAAACAATATTTTTCCATACACCCAGATCAGCATATTATACCATAAAAATCAGAAGAGTAGTGGAATTTTAATATTATGCAAAAACGGTACCGATATGAATTTTAAAATGGATGAATTTGAATTCTTTTTGGCGCTATTTTTATTGTTATCAACTAGTAGCTGGAATATCGTAGATTGAGAGAGAATATGGCAAATGAAGCCATATCATTCTACATTTAATATCTTCAAGCAGACAAAGTAACTATTACAATGAAAATTCTAAATTAGAAGTTTGATCTGCCTCCAGACATAAAATATCGAATAACAGAGTTATTGCACTTTTGCAATCTCAGTCTTCAGGGTATCACCTGGGAACAATATTAAATTTCTTATTGCAGCATCATATTCTTCAAAAAATATCGCTCAATAATATTTTCATCAAATAATTGAAATATAGCGAATACTTGAATAGAACAAAATTCAAATATTACATTGAATAGAATTGCAAATATTGCATTGAAGTTCTATTTTTCTCAAGGTCTTCTAAATTCAAATATTGCATTGAAGTTCAATTTTTCTTCTAAGCTTCTAAATTGATTGTTTCGACAAAGTCATATTTCATGCATTTTACTTTATTATGTAAGATTTTAAACATACATACAGTTTTGTAGATATACTTGATTACATTTAATAACATGTTAATGTGAATGAATTTCTTTCCAAAGTTGGTAATCTAGGTATATTTTTGTGTTATTCACTGTTCAACACTACCACAATTTAATAACATCACTTGTATGTAGTTAAATATGTAATGTTCATTTATTGGAGAGTTCACGTGGAGGCCTAGCAGTGGAGACTTCCTTTACAGGTGTGTTCATTTATTGTTGATTCCATCTCCAGGTTCGTACACCTTGAACTTGGCTACGCCGTTCTGAGGAGAGCCAATAAGCTCGAAACACGTGTCAACGGCTGCTTCCAATTGAGTTGCGGGCTATACCGATAATTGTGTTTTTTGTCATTTATACTTTTCACCGCGAGAAACTTCTTCATACCTTATTTACTTAGTCGGTTGAAGACTCCGTAAAGGATAAATAGTCGCCACATTGGCGATACGTTGACCAAATCTCCAAACCCGGAGAGTTTACGTGGAGGCCTAGCAGTGGAGACTTCCTTTACAGAAGTGTTCATTTATTGTTGATTCCATCTCCAGGTTCGTATACCTTGAACTTGGCTACGCCAGAAGAGCCAATAAGCTTGAAACACGTGTCAACAGCTGCTTCCAATTAAGTTGCGGGCTATACCGAGAATTGTGTTTTTGTCATTTTACTTTCCACCACAAAAAAAATTTTCATTCGTTCATTTTCATATATATATATATATATATATATATATATATATATATATATATATATATATATATATATATATATATATATATATATATATATATATAATCATAGAACAGTAAATTTTCGTGCTTAACCAACCACGTGTGGATGTGAATAATATGTTGATATTATATATATATATATATATATATATATATATATATATATATAATAAACATATTTCAAATGTAATGCACCTCACTGGGTATGGAATTGTTTACAACTATAAAAAAATCATAATCTCAATTATGAAGTTCGGAGACAGAACCACACCATAGACAATATGAAATTGAATGGAGAATCACAGAAGTCAATTTAATGCACGAAATTCAAAAATATGCCATCAGAGACTGCTTTGAAATATATCAGACTGAGAATTAAGACGATTTTCAGAACAATTGATAGAGGGACGCCAAGCCAACAATTTTGGGAAGTTAAAAGAAAATTGGAGATTAAATAAAAATTTTGGAATATAAAGAGCAGAATATAAAACTTATAAAAATTGGAATAAAGAAGTCTGGCGTGTTGGTGAAGGAAGAAAAATCAAGACTCTCGAAGAAAGAGGTACTTCAAGTAAATTTTTAATTAATTATATCGATTACATTCAAAGGCCATTTCACATATATTAATTTTTCTTGAAGAATCGACGTCTTTCAAGTATCAATGATTCGCGTATCTTGAAACTAGCTATCTTTTTGCTCGCTTGGAAGTGATCTGAAGCGATTAGACATGGGACCATCCTTACACATTGCAGACAATTCATCTTATCCTATCATCAATCCTATCCTATTATCATATGTATCCTATTATCATTCAACAAGTTCGATGATTTTTCGAAACGCACTTAATATTGACTCTCGAAAGTGATAGGTTCGTTCTCGTTGACAACATTTGTGTAGACAGCTCCCTGAGAATTTTATTTGAAATATTTCGATTAAGAGTTTCAGTATTTGCAGTATTTGAGAGAGAGAGAGAGAGAGAGAGAGAGAAAAAGAATGAGAGAAGGGGAAGAAGCGACAAATATAGAGATTAGGTTTCATTCGTTAAAACTGGGAATTAATTTTACCAGTTTTCTTTTAATTCAATTCTTTCTGCATCCCTGAGTTGTATTGACCTTCAGACACAAGAGATACATTCTCACATTGTTTCAAAAACAGCGTTGAAGTTTGCTGGCAAAAATGAGAGGAAACATCACGAAAACGGCGAGAATGTGAAAAATCATAACACGGAGTAATGCTTTCTGCTGGAAATATGAATCCGAATGTGCAAATTCTCGCACATTGTATGAAGCAACCCGAAAGTTTATTTTGCTAACGAACCACGTTAGTGTATTCGTTACGGAACATACAAATCACTGTTGAAGTGAAGGCATCTTGAAAAAATCAAATGAACTCACGTGTGTGAATGTACGCACATACAAATAGACCCAAGTATACTTATATATATATATATATATATATATATATATATATATATATATATATATATATATATATATATATATATATATATATATATATATATATATATATATAATTATGAATATATATATATATATATATATATATATATATATATAGAGGTTAGTATTTAATGTTATTGTCAATATTTCATACTGAATATGTTTAATTATAATTATAATTTTAGCTGTTATAAGGAAAAAAATTTTCTGAAGAAGACAACATTGGTTTGTCGAAACGTTAAAAACTATATGTAAATAAAATATAGAGTTACCAACAGTTACTAATAGACTTAATAACCCAAGAACTCCTAAAATACATATATATATATATATATATATATATATATATATATATATATATATATATATATATATATATATATATATATATATATATATATATATGTGTGTGTGTGTAGGGTTAATCGCGACTGACTAGTTAGACATAAATTAAATATTCGTGGGATAGCAGTCAGGTGGTGTCAAATAAAAAGACTCTTTTTTCCTTAACTTGAGCTTTCAAAACTATATTGTTCCTTCATCAGGAGTGCTACAACGTAATATTACAATCAAAATGGCGAATCAAACAACACAAACGTTAACTTACGAAATTAAGGTTTATTCCAAAAGGTTGTTCTATAAAATAGACGAAATTTGTACTCGACCGCATGGTTTAGCTCCAATTGATAACCCATCGTGCAGCTTATGTCTGATTTTTACAAAACAATGACATTATTAAAAGTCAGGTTTGACAGAACTACAGCAAACTACAAAGGAACTAAACACATCCGAGCTACGGTATCGAATAAAGCTCCAAAATTCTATAAGTTCCTCAAAAATCTACGTTATAATAACTACGTTAATAACTGAATAATCTATGGATCATTTAGAATATAGAATTTTGGAGCTTTATTCGATACCGTAGCTCGGATGTGTTTAGTTCCTTTGTAGTTTGCTGTCGTTCTGTCAAACCTGACTTTTAATAATGTCATTGTTTTGTAAAAATCGGACATAACTGCACAATGGGTTATCGATTGGAGCTAAACCATGCGGTCTGGTACAAATTTCGTTTATTTTATGGAACAACCTTTTAGAATGAACCTCAATTTCGTAAGTTAACCTTTTTATTGTTTGATTCACCATTTTGATTGTATTATTACGTTGTAGCACTCCTGATGAAGGAACAATATAGTTTTGAAAGCTCAAGCAATAACAGTGTATTTTCAATGTAAAAAGCTTTCTTTTTGTTTACGTTTCGTTGTATATCACAACTTTGTCAAAACTTATATACAATAATTGAATTGTTGAATTTTATAAATTACTATATATAACAAAATGTCAAACTTATTTTTTTGAAAATGAACTTGGCTTTTTTTGCCCCTTAGTATTCAGAGCAATATTTCTGGCTCAGCCATCGCTTCAGGAGTTCATTAGTCTTCCTCAACATGAGGAAACCTCTGAAAAACTCATGGTAAGCCGAACTAGTCTCCACAGGGCTCTTATCACGCCCCAAAAACCACCAGATGTCAGAAAGAAATGTAATATATCGTCTAAATGATAGCTGTGTAGCCGGTCTCCGTAGCTTAGTCGGTAGAACACCCGACTACAGTGCGATAGAACTGGGGTTCGAGCCCCGCTGAAGGCATGGGTGTTTGTGTTTGTCTATGATTTGAGAAATTTAAAATAATGATATATGCTGAATAATGTACATTGATTACAAGCCCATTGGCCATTAGGAACCGTCTTTAAACTGTAGGTCCACTGAATTAAAAAAAAAGAAAGTTGTGTAATCGAATAATATCTCAGAATATATGAAATCATATCTCTCCACCTTTAGGTTCATCTAATACATAAACTTGAATCTGTGAGGACTCTATAGAGAGGAAAATCTTGGCTATATCCTTAATGAACTTAGTATTCAATTTCAGAAATCTTGAACCCTTGAAATCTTAAATCCACTCTCGTCGAACTGTCAAAAAACACCTTCGAACTCATTCCGAGGCTTCAATCTGTTCAGGCGCTCCATAACTATTTCCGGCTTCGCTTATTTATGGAAAACTTCCTCATTAATCCGGATGGTGTAACTGAGACCGCCACCCGTAAAACGTACAAATGTAATTAGATTTTTGCGGGAATTTTTCCTAACGTGAAAGCCCTCGGGAAATTTAATTTTCCCCAGGTCACGACGAAACATGTGATTACGTTAATAAAGGATTATTTCTAGCGGGTTTGCAACTCTATTTTCTCCCCACAGAACATAAAGTCCTCCGAAGGATCGGATGGATTACCGCCGTTTGGAGTATTACGTAATTCAGTCGGTAATACACATCTTCAGTAATTTCGCTCCTTTCTTGCTGAAGTAGATTCCTGTAATTTTTCCAGGGAATTTTAAATTGAAAAGAAAAACCTTTATAGAGTATAAAGGATTTTCTATATATTCTATTTCCTATAGAGTATATAGGTACCAATTTCAAAATGGGAAAAAACCAGATTTGTTCATTTTGCGTAAAATATTTCATGATTTATAATTGCTATATTTTTGGTAGATATAGTTCAAAACCTGTATTTTTGTAGATATGTAAATATATTCTTGAAGTGATAAACGGTGTCCCAACTTTTCTTTGCATCTGTTGTTTTCAAACAACAGATTCAAATTGAATAAAAACATAGTTTTAAGTATTAAGATATTTTTTGTTGAATCATATCTCAAATGGAATGCGACTGTTTATGATAAAATGAACCGGACATATGTATTCGAAGATTTTTCTTCCGCATTCTCACCCTTTTATTCAAATTTTTCATGCCCTTTCTGCATAAATGTCAAAAATTTCGTTGCGGTAGCGTTTTCAAGCCTGAAATACACGGATGTTGACATACACCTTTGATCTTAAATATCACAATGAAACAAAATGTAATGGTATCAAATCACACGATCTAGATGGCCAAGACAGATCAACATCAAGAGAGAGAACAAGATGAGGCAATGTGTCATGCAGATATTGAACTATTTCATTGTTGCATGTATATACCCTTATTCATAAAAACTACATAGGGGCCATTCAAGTATTACGTAAGCTGATTTATTTCAATTATTTATCCCCCATCTCCCTTGTCATCAAAAGCAAGCGAACCTCTTACCTCCTCCCCTCTTTTAACATTTTTTAATTTATATATTGATGTTTTTAATGATTCATGAGCAGAAGTTATAATTCTAAAAATACTAAAATAGTTTTTCATAGAGATTAGATTTTACTGATACGGTATTCAACATAGAGTAAGGCTCAAAAATATTACAATATAAAGTAATATTACGAACATAAAATTAAACTTACTTACTAACATTTAAAGTTGACTTACTGAAAATTTTTTCACACATATGTATTCGAATTTACAGTCCTCAGACCATGGTAACCGAATCCATTATTTCAAGTTTTTGATGACATTGGATGTTTGCTGCTCAGCGTTGTGAGTCTGTTCACTTTCATCCAATTTTGGAATGTCTACGTCATTTTCATCGAGTCATTCAACATCATCATGCTCTAAATTTTGAATAATGCTTATGAGTTCATTAGCACGACGACCAGTGGTTCTTACAGGTCTAATTTTCGTATCATTGTGCGTGTTCACTTTTTACTCGTGGTAATTAAAACATATGAATTATTTGAGGGAATCCCAGAAAATGCGTTTAGTTTCCAAGCAAAGACAACGTGAGGGTTGCCATGTTGCCATGTGTAAAAAAGTAAATAACGTCTGATGACATAATAATCATCTAGTCCCCCTACCCTCTTGTCATCCAAAATGAGGAAAGCAAAGATCCCCCGTCCCCAAAGATCCCCGCAAATAAAAGAATCTTCAAGGGTCTTGCAACAAGATGAAATTTATTTAATTCCATATTGTTTATGTATGTGATAAGGAAATAAACGAAGTTAGTGAGCGAAGGAAAAAAACTTTATAATAGGTATAGTAATTGTCAGGCACATCATAATCAAAAAAGTTGATTAAATTAGTTTCTGTGATAAACACAGCGGACGAAATCCAAAATTCTTACGTATCATTGGAGAATATAAAGCACCAACTAATTCTAATCAATAAGCCGAAACAACTCGTACAAGATTATATTCTAAATCATCCGGACCGAATAAATTCAAATAGCATTGGCTTCTCAGTTCATAAAGGGTCACAGTTGCAAATAGAACTAATTGGCAGAAAGCCTCAGTTTGCAGAGGGTCGAGCACATGACACCGATTCCCCTAGATCTTTTCACGAATTACTGAATTGCAGAAGGGAGCAAGAAAGTTATGCTTTCGGAGGGCGAAGGAGAACATCTCCATATTCAAGAATACAATTCTGAATATGACGATATATGCACGAAACTAAATTTGCTTGAGGGAATACATTTCAGTTATGGAAATGAAGTTACAACTTGTACACGCCTAAACATAAAGTTGACTGTGTCGTTTATGCGGGAAAAATAAAAGTTTTTTTACGGAAATCAGCATTTCAATTTTAATTATGTTATAGATATAGAGGTTTTTATATTTTTATGCATTAAAAACACGCAGTCTATCGACAGTACCTTAAGATGAGAAAATTTTAGAAATTCTTGAATGAAATGTTATATTCACATATAGCATCATCATTATCATTTCAGTGTTCCAAAGTAATATAAGATGAACCACTAATAGCTAGAAATGCACAATTAACAACACAAAGTTTGTGAACACAAATTGAAAATTAAATTATTCGGTAGCACAACTTTCTATAGTTTAAGACAATAAAGAGGATTTCGAAATTACAGTATTGATGAAAGTATTGATTACGACTTCATCACGTACACAATTACGGTTGAGAAAAAATATCCAGTTAGGAGACGTTTCTTGAGGTACACTAATTTGACATTGAACTCAAAAAACACAAAATAATAAAAAACATAAATCATTGAGAAAAATTTGATTATTGATGAATATGGAAAGTGACACAATCATCGTTGAAATATCAAACCGTCTTTAATTTTAACCGTCCGATTTTACACGTGAAAATTGATCGAACTAATTCGATAACATCCATAAATGGTCATCGTCCTCATACCTAACACAGGGAGATACACATAAACTGATATCTACACCAGAAATGCAAATATTTACTGATATCTACAAACAAGCTGAATTTGGAGTTGATTTAGCTGGTGTGCGATAATAATAATTTACCACTCTAGATAAATTCGAAACAATGGTTTATTGTAAATAACTCAAACGTTAAATGTGTCATTCACAGTGTTTTGGACGATGAACGATGCGCCTATTTAATAGGTTGTAGAATACAAAGGGAGCCTTTCATCAGAATTTACCCTGAATATGGATACGAAAATATTTATATCATCTTTATCAAAAATACATGCTTTGATTTTGAAAACAGAGGAAATACACTGATGTAAAGGTATGTATGAATATATCAGTAAGAACGCCATTGCTCTGTCTGTTTACACGCGATGTATTTTCAGAAACCCATCGTCCTTGATGAATACTAAGAATACTATACAGGGTGTTCCGATCAGAAAGTATTTTGCTCACAGCACACAAATACGGTTTCAGGAATTGTGAAATGAACTATGCCATTAGATTTTATAAGACAATTCCAGTGGACTAACTCCACCATGAAACAAATTTAAACCGAATAATACGTAGGAGTTTCAAAAGAAGCGACAGAATATAATTTCTACTCTGTATCTCGAACTAAGAAGCTTACGAAAATTTTGATGAATGCAGATTGAGTTTCATAAAATAGGTCGCATTCTCGAAACTATCAACTCTCTGCTGTCAAAAATAGGAGATATGTATGCTATTCAGAATTGAAATTGGATATTCTATACAATCGAATAAATGAATATGCCAAAACAGTGACCAATTCGAAGCTCTGAAAATATTATAATACCTTCATTATTATCTATTATGAATATCGAAAAGGGTTAGAGTGGAGGATAAACATTATATGGTCCAATTAGAGATGCTTCTTCTAAAGAAAGTTTAGATACACACATTGAACATGGGATCTATAGGAATATTGAATCTAAAATTATAACTACACAAATTACATCTGATAATGCAAGTTGATAAATCACGAAATTACGTCTAAGAGAATAACTCGACGGAGAACCTATGACAGACCCCTGTGAAACCCCATACGACACCGAAAATGAGCCAGAAAAACTATCGCGCACAACTAGTTACCAGACAAGAAAGTGTCCGACCACGAAAGCCTTCATGCTCTAGTTTTCTCACTAGTGTAAATATATCACATCCGTAGGAACGTCATATGCCTGTGTTATTCAGCCGCTTTAGTCCCCTATTTCAAAAAGATAATGACACTCAATGAAGTGCCATCTACCGTCGATGAGTTCCAAATGAACTAGAAATATTTGCTATGTTTTTTCATGTATGAATATTATTGACCATGGGAATCTTTGGAAGCTATTGAAGCTGAAATGAGCCAGAAAAACTATCGCACAGAACAAGTTACCAGACAACAAAGTGTCCAACCACGAATGCCTCCTTGCCTTAGTTTTCTCACTAGTTTAAATATATCACATTCGTAGGAACGTCATGTGCCTGTGTTATTCAGCCACTTTGGTCCACTATTTCAAAAAGATAATGACACTCAATGAAGTTCCATCTACCGTCGATGAGTTCCAAATGAACTAGAAATATTGCTATAGTTTTTCATGTATGAATATTATTGGCCATGAGAATCTCTGGAATCTATTTTAGCTGGAATGAGCCAGAAAAACTATCGGGCAGAACTAGTTACCAGACAACAAAGTGTCCGACCACGAATGCCTCCATGCCTTAGTTTTCTTACTAGTGTAAATATATCACATTCGTAGGAACGTCATGTGCCTGTGTTATTCAGCCACTTTGGTCCACTATTTCAAAAAGATAATGATACTCAATGAAGTGCCATCTACCGTCGATGAGTTCCAAATGAACTAGAAATATTTGCTATGGTTTTTTATGTATCTATATTATCGACGATTAGAATTTTTGAAAGCTATTGTAGCTGATAAATAAATTATTTTATATATGCGCCATTGAAGCAAACCGAATACCAATGCAGGTTTCGCCGTGTCATTTCCAGTTCGAAAACTGAAAAGATAATATCCCCAATGGCGTCATTCGCAGCAAATTCCCATAATAATGTGACACTTCACGATCGCCCCGTCTAGGTTCCTTTTACTATTTCAGTAGTAGAAAGCGTGTTTCATGGACCGAATTCTTAAGTGAATTTTCTGGATATTTCCTACCACCAGCGCAGCATTTTCCTCCATCGAATTTCGTTCTGTTATATGAAGCGGATACTTGGGCGGAATTTTCTCATGTTTTTACGAGGATAAAAGGGTTGAAAGCCATCTCTTCGACATAGAAATGACCTAAAAAAATGGAATCTGTATTTCAGTTCTCGAGAACATTACTTCGGATTTCCGAAAGAAGAACATTAGAGCAGTCATTTTTAAGTTTGGCACATATATTTTATTCAACACAATATATATATATATATATATATATATATATATATATATATATATATATATATATATATATAAACTGGTTAATAGAACGCGTAGAATTCTTTGGGACATGTTCTGCAAGTCATCAGCCATACACACACCTCTCACTTAAATATATTTCCTCTGCATCAGCGTAGTTTTTTTGGGACTGTATTGAGCAACTTCACTCTTCGAGAAACAGGCAGTAGATCGAATAGTCATTGATTTTTGTCCAATTGTAAAATTGAATTTTTGTTTTTATATTCATCTATTAGTTTCTGAAGAGTATGTAAAAACTATCGACTGTCAATTTCAGTTTCACATTCAGCGATAACAGTTTATCGTATAAATTTATAATTTTTGGTACAAGTACATAAAATTCTTGAGGTAAATAGTAACGGAAATATAAATAGATATTAAAATTGAGAATTAGGACATTGAAAGGGTAAAAACTGTTAAATATTTAGGCGTTATGTTAGATGAGAAATTGAGTTTCAGTGATAATGTCGACTTTATATCGTCTAAAAAGTCCAAGACAATCATCTTTCCCAAAAAAATTGAAAAAATCTAACGTCATATATGAAATTATTGCTCTTTAAGTCAATAATAATGCCACACTTCGAATATTGTTCCACTCTGTTATTGGGATCGAGTAAAGAAAAAACTCAACATCTAGAAAAGTTACAGAATACAGCTTATGCGAACAATTTTGAAATGTAATGGATATACTCCAATCTAAAGCATGCTAAATTGTTTGCACGCTAAATTGTTTAGAATTAATGTGAGTTAAACATAGAATATTTTTCGATACATACATATTTATGTTTAAAGTTAAAAACAAATTGATACCATATAGAGTAATAAAAGAAGTAACATGTGTCAGTGATGTGCACAGTTATAATAATACAAGAAATGCTGACAATTTCTACATGCAAGTTGGTAACCTTTCTAAACATAGGGATAGTATATTTTATGAAGGATTCAACTTATTCAATAAATTGCCAGCTCCATAAAAACAATTATGACCGTAAGGTATTCAAGCGTAAATTAGCTAAGTTCGTTTTAAACATATGATTGTAAATAATATATTTTGAACCTAAATGTATATATGATTTTGTAATAGCTATTGCTAAATAAATAATTATTATTATTATTATTTCCTATGTTTTCTGAAATGTGCTCTGCAACTGTCTTTTTATTTCAATTTCAAGTTCAAGTTGTGAAAAAACCCACATAAGACCAATTCTAATGATATCTAAGATATCATATAACCAACCCTAATATATCCTAATGTGTATTTCAAGCCGCAAAAACTCAGGCTGCGTTCTCTCCTAATGGGGAATACATGTACATAAAAATAATAATAATTTAATACGATCTGAATAATTTGCTCGTACAAATATTATGAGCTTCAAATTCCTTTATCCCGAGCTATTCTCTTTCTTCAAAACCTGAACCTACACGAAACAATAAAGAAACCTAAACAGATTGAAACATTTATGTACTAATTATTATGTAAACACGTGAGAAAATAAGTGAAACATTTGCGTATCTATGCCACTGAGGGAAGAGGAGGAGTTATAATGGCTAAAATCTGCTTACCTAACATCTGAATCACCCCTTTCAGACATTTCCGAAACAAGTAAATTCCGGCATCAAACAAAAAAAAAATTACGAGTTTAAATAGTTGGGTTTCATTATCTCTTCCACTTAAATGTGCAGTCATTGAGGCTTTATAAAGCTGGAGTATTTCATTGTTGAAAAGCTTTATTATCACGCTAGTCGTTTTCTTTGAACAGTGCTTTGTTGCACGTTTAACCGTTGTATTCGAAAAGAGTTGTTTACATATCGAATTATGTGTACGCTACGTTTACTGAGCTAATTGAACGTAAAACCTGCACACTTTGTTGATCATATTGATTTCGTCAACTCGTTCCCGAACAACGGTAATAAAGTTACTCTCTCGTCGGGACGTGTATTCCAGATTATTCGAGGCTTCACTTTTATGGGTGTTTATTTTTGAACTTATTGATTTTTACTTATTTAAGTTTATTTGTATACTTCTATAATGAAATGTTAATGAGTTAATGTAAAAACATTTTATTGTGCTACTAAACACAACGATTACTATAAAAGAATCCATAGAAGTCTCTAAACACAACGAAATACTACCATCAATTTATTGAATAGTCAGATAGAAATCAGGATTTCACCACTCTATGAAAAAGAATGCAATCCAACCGTAAATATAATGGATGTTTTTTTAGAAGTATAGAACTTTAAGTTGGCATTACTGTTGAAGATGGCAACCGATTTAACAGCTGAGAAGTGATTTATTCTCAGTTTGGTTTGGCAAATCAGCATGAATAGATTCGCGCCTAAACAACGCTTGCAAATAGTGCGATTTCATTTCGAAAATAATGGTTCTGTGCGGAATACGTATCGCGCACTACGTCCATTTTATCGTCGACAAAATCGTCCATCAGAGCAGTTAATTGGATTAACCATAGAAAGTTTTCGCACCACGTTTACTCTTATTGATAACTCGCATCCACAGAGACGCCGTACAGAAGAAGCTATTGCTGCTGTAGAGCGTAGCATTGAGGAAGGCCCGAATGAGTCAAGTCATTGAGCACAAGAATTGGATCTGTGTCCATCCACTTTATGGAAGATTTCGCGGCAGGGTCTTGGTTTGCCTGCTTACAAAATTCAACTCGTGCAAGAATCCAAACGATCATCAAGCAAGGCGTAGATTCGTCGAATGGGACCAAAACAAGATTGCCGTTGTTTCCGATTTTCATAACCGAATTTTGATTAGCGATGAAGCGCACTTCTGGTTGAATGGCTACGTCAACAAACAAAACTGCCGCATTTGGAGCGAAGAATTACCTACATGACTGCTGTCGGGGAGTTAAATGAAGTAAAAAAACCCTAAACGAGACCATAACATGACAATTGCAGCAATTTCACCGAACGCATATACTTTAAAAGTGGACATATAGATATTGAAGAGACTTCATTAGTTGAATAAATGAGCAACCTCCGTTCGCAGATGGATAATTCAATTTGTGTATCTGATACATAGTGTATATTTTTATTTGAAGAAATAAGGAGTAAGTATCCGCAAATGATAATCAGATTGAACAATGAACAAAAGTAGGTACTTTATTAGAGTTCTCCAATAATTGGCAACTAATTGACTACTTTTCTTCAAGTTTGTTTTATCTTAGAAATGATTTGATGACATATAATACATATCAGATAATCTAATAGCCCTTAGCTTCCCTTTCAGCTATACGCTCTGCTGTTGTTTGGTACTTGTTGTTGAGAATTTTTCATTCTTCAAGAATTTGGCATCCATAACTACCTGAAGTAGATTCGTGTCTGTATTGCTTAGGTTTTTCATAGCATTTCTATGAGTTTTCTTATTTCAGCTATGATTTGTGTGATTCTTAGTCTTGTCCATCATGTATTATTTTCAATACATTCAAACTCAAATCTAACAAACTCACCTTTTCACCCAGATCCTGTAGGCATATCACCAATCTCACCCAAAGCAAATTATGTGATAGGTACTGTTGAAGCAGATTATGAGTGAAGAAAAGAACGGAGATCATAACAGTTCGAAGAATACGAATTTTCAAAGACGTCAATGAATTTAATTTTTTATGTTTGAATTATAACTTCGAATAAATAAATGTATTTCAAGATTTTTTTCGAATTACTCCTCTAGATATGGATTTAGTTCTCACATAAAATTTGCCCTCTTGTCGTATCGCCCCATAAATAAAATTATCATCATCGAAGGATCTGGATGAAAAAAAATATTCAACTCTTTGGGAGAATCCAATTTCTCATAGAGACAAAAAATGTTATCCGATCGATTTGTTCGAAATAGATGGACGTTTTGAGTATTAAAACGGTTTTTCTTCGCATTCTTTCGAGGTTATATTACGGAGGACACGAAAAGGTTACCCAACGATCGATTTCCTTCGCTTGAGATAGAAAAAAGTGTGTCATACGGGGACATACGACGAGTGGAAAAACTCGAAATGAAAGAACGTTGTTTGGAGTGTTGCACGATTCGTTAAGCGCCCCGTTATCACATTTAATTGGTGCAAAAAGAAGGGTGGATGTTTGTAACACAGAAGATGATCATCTGCGAACCCGACTCGAGAAATTATTTTCATCGTTCGCAAAAGGTTGAAATTTACCATTTTTTCTTAGTACTTTTCATATTTGAAAAATGACAGTTCTCGTAATTAACCACATCAGAAAACACACGTTACTATATTTATTATGTTGATAAAAATATTGCTGCTAGATGAACAGACAGTATGTTCGAAAAAACTCCTGACATAAAGTTGAAGATCCTCAAGGTTTTATATCGTTATATTAATAATTAACAATATATAGTCTTATGTTGAGAAACATCATAACAGACAGCAAAAACAAATTGAGAATTAAGAGTTAATGAAACAATAAAAAAGACTGTCATAAGAAATTATTAGTTACGTCTACCATTACAATGAATGAATAGCTCTCCTAAAAGTACGAACTACTTCTGAGAGAAAAAAAATACCTAGTTAATTCTCTATTTGCTCGACTTTCGAGAATATTATACTATACATACGAACTGCATGTTCTGTTGGGTAAACAAAGATAATTATTATTGTAATTTCTTTGTTTTATTTCCATAATTGTTCCTTATTTCAGTACATGTTTCGCTGCATTGAACAATTTAATCCATGTAGAATAAATGATTTATGTGAGTTCATTGATACTTTTAGAGAGCTCCAAACTGAAAAATAATTGAAACAGAGGTTACGATCATCAGAAATATAGACCGTTTCGGGATTAATATTTCTCTTCAGCTATTATGAATGATTAGGCACAAACAAATGAGGGGGGATATGGAGGCTTGCCGAACCATGGAGCAAAAGCTATTACATAGATCACAGAACATGAAGAAAATGAAAATGGCGTTTCTCACAATAAAGCGAAAAATTCAAGTGTTCTATGACTTTTATTCCCACCTTCCAAATACTTCGATCATCGTCTTATATTTCACTGTGAAGCCCTGCCGAACGAGGCAATTTCCTTGTACATAATTGTAGTAGTATTAACTTTTCAAGCTATTGCATATTGCATAGTTTTTATCGCGGGCTCTGAATGCGGCGACCAACTGAAGAAATTTCGTAACGAAAATAAAACCTAACAGCCCCCTCCGATTGAAAAACCTAATTTGAATTATATTGTTCAATTCAAACGAGATACTATTCCAAAAGGTTGGGTAGCTATTTACCAAAATAATAAAAATGTTATTAATATTATGACTCCGAATATTGAAATGAAGATTGCACACGTTAATGATGTTAATGTTATGCGCTCATTTGTTGGAGATATTTGAGCGTGCTTATATAAACTTAGAAATGGACTACACATAGTCATGTGTGTTTCAATGTATTTCGCCTTTTACGGCATTATTAAGAATGTTGATATTGCCGTAAAAAGCCAAACTAGGCGAAAAAAGAATTGTTCATTTGATGAAATTTATACAAGTATATCTTATCACCTCTCATTCAGTATTTTATTTATTGTGCCTTATTTCAACTTTGCTTTTGATCAACCACTCACTCTGTGAGAAATGTGATACCTTTTCCATAACATACTTACGTACATACATACATACGTACTCCATTATTTGGCTCATCTGAATTTGGGCATGTTACGTCAAACAAAATAAAAATACACAAAAAACTTTCATAATAAAAACCTTAATTGTTATAGAATCAGAAGGATCAAAATAGTTTTTCTTGTGGCACAGTGTTTTCGATAACAAAAATTGCCTGTTTGGAATCCATCCCCAACAACCCCACAACTGACTTTAAATATCAAGTTTAGCAACGAACTAAGCCCTACTCTTGTAGTTGAAGAACCCACATAAAAATAAATGCTAATAGTATTTTAAGCTATTTCAAAACAATAAAACTCAGGCAGCGTTCTCGCTCAATTGTTGATATATAAAAATTATAATAATTGAATACGCCCTGAATAATTTGCTTCAGATGCTTCAAACCCCTCATAAACCTGAACCTACACAAATAAATAAAGTAACCTAAACAGAGCGAAACGTTTATCAACCAATGATCACGTGAACATCCAACGAAAAAAATTAAACATTACCTAACGACCCCCTTTAGCTGACATTTCCGAAACAAGGAAATCCCGACATTGAAAAAATAAAAAATTACGAGTTTAAATAGTTAGGTTTTATTATCTCTTTCACTTAAATGTGCAGTCATTGAGCCTTCATAAAGCTGATGAATTTCATTGTTGAAAAGCTTCATTACCACGCTAATCGTTTTCTATGTACAGCGCTTTGTTGCACGTTTGACAGTTGTATTCGAAGAGTTATTTACATATCGAAATATGTGTACGCTACGTTTATTGAGCTTTCAAATACTTCGATCATCGCCTTAAATTTTATCGCGATGAGCTGGCGAAGGAGGCAATTTCCTTGTTCTTGTACTAGTATTTACTTTTTGTGTCTTATTTCAACTTTGCTTTTGATTAACCACTTAGTCTGTTCTAAATATGATATCTTTTCCATAACATATACTCACTCCATTATTTTGGAAACTCATCTGCATTCGGACATCTTACCTGCAACAAAATAAAAATAAATTACATTCAACGACCAAAATTCACAGAAATATATCGCAATCGAAACCTTTATAGTTATAGGATCAGAAATATCAAAAAGTCCTTGTGGCAGACTGCTTCCGATAACAAAAATTTCATATTTGGAAATCCAAGGGTTTACAAACACTCGATTCTCTGTTTGGAAACTGTTAAAGATTATCTAACATAAATTCACATTCAAGAGGAGATTCGCAATCACATGAGTTTAGAGTTTCAAGTAATCTCGATTCATTATTTTCCACTAATCACTATCGTAAGTTACTCATTTACATCCAAATTACTGAAAAAGCCGAAAGGACATTATAATAGAAAGAAGACGACACGTAGTGGAGAAATTGTTGAAGTAATGAATGTGTGCACTTCAACGACAAGAGCTTTCTAATGGACTTAGGGTGAGGATAATTACAAACACGTTTTTAGCTCCAACACTTTCCCTTAACACTTTGATCATCCACTATAATTAAGTGTGAACTATGTTTCACCAATTCGCTCAATTAATTAACTGATGATCCAGAGAAGAATAATTTAATCATTATATTGTTTCATTTGATACTGAGCAATTGACTGAAATTTGGTACGCTCATTAGAAGCAGCAAATTACCTTTAATTCGAATATCTGGTTAAATATGCTAACGCTACAAAGACGTCTATCGCGCCGGTGTTTTCCTTTAATTTCCATTTAGGAAGCGTCGGAAAATTGATGTTTTCCAACCCAACGAACCGAACCGAAGGTGAGAAACGCCGACCAGTATTCTTTGCCGAATACAAATAGCTGCGCGAGATGTATTTTAAAAGTTTGGCGGCATAATGGCCGCTAAACAATAGGGAAGAATGCCAATAAAAATAATAAATGGCAAAAAGACCGCGATGTTCTAAATAGTGAATAAGTTGAGGGGCCTTTACTCGCTCCAAAACTTCTGGCGTTGCTTGTACTTGGAAAATTTATAGCCGGCATTCAGCCGGATTAGATTCTAAATCTCCATTCAAACATTGCCGCGCTACTGACAAAATTGTAGACTATTCGTTATATAACACAGTTCACGCCAGAAATATGAGAATGTCCGGTGAACCGAATAGTAGATTCTCAGGACAATATCGCCAGGGTATCTTCGTTCAATCGTTGAAGAGTTTTGAAGTGAAAGCATATTTGCACAAAAAGTATAGAGAAGAAAATAAACATAACGCTATTATTGTGAAGCTCTTATCAGCACACTCAGTTCAAAAGCGAAAATTTCGTGCTGCTCTGCACAAAGCTAAGGGAAATGGAAAAGTCAAATCGATCTGTGGATTACTACAGGAGGTGGCAAGGTGTGTCAGAACAAGTTGAAAACCCCACAACAGCGAGAGTCTTACGAATGAAAAGAAAGCTGGCCATATGATATCACCTCTTATGGTTCAATGGGTCTATCCCAAATCACTGAGTCTAAGTAAAAAATAAAGAAAACGGTCAGTTCATACTTATGTTGATGTACATTAACACAGAGAGTCAATAAAGTTGCGGTACTTATCGCAAACAATATGTTGGTCAAACTAGCAGGAATTTCAGACTTAGAATATCTGAACACCAAAGATGCTTTGCAAAAATAAAACCGATTCTACTTATGCAACACATTTTTAGAAGAGAACCATGTCTTCAACAAGAATTTCAAAATATTGTATACAAAACCTAAAGGTTATAAGCTAAGCCTGTTGGAAGCCATAGAAATTAATAAGAGAAAAAATCAAATAGTTTATCAAATGATCAAGTTTTGGTCAAGAATTATTCTTTATTAAATTTATTCCAGTAAAAGGCAATCGAAGAAAAGTATCCTATGGTCATCCCCCACTGTTCTATAGTAATTCCCCTACAAAAGAAGGTGTTCTATGGTCATTTTCACACACTTGATGATAAATACGAGCAGTCCACAATTAATACCTCAGTTTATCATCAACATCTGATGAAGCCACTGTGTTGGCGAAACAATATTGTCATGTTTTCAATTAATCATAGTTAAATCAGAAAACTACTTAGTTTTATTCAAGTAAGACATAAATGGACAAAAAAAATTCGTCAAAAAGTAAAGGGATTACTCATGTGCTTATTCAAAGAAATATTTGTCCTATGATGACATTTGAGAACCCCTGGTGTTTCTAAGACACCAGGGGTGTTACCGGCGATCGATATTTGCATCAGTAACAGCCTATTATTGAAAAGTACGTGTAATTCTGATCAATTTTCTTCAGCCTTGGTTCATACAAGCATATAAACGTCTTTTCTCTGACAGCCAAATGCCTTCAATCATACCAGGGTTGTTTCGTAATGTTTATGAGGAAAAAGCAAGCCAGATGTGTTTCCCAGCGATGTAAATTAGTGTTGAAAAATTACCAGGAAACAATCTGATATAAGGTGGAACAATGCATAAGCATATGCACGTATTGTACATCTCCAAAAAATGCAGGCACCATTGTTCTCAAGAAGTTGCGATATACCTGCCAGTATGTATTTGTGGTAGGAATATCTGTGCAACTACACAATCTCCTACAATTCAATCCAAACATTGAATGAGAAGTTATGTTGAGAACGATATTTACATAACCTATGTAAAATTTTATCTGCTCACATATGGATGTTAAGACAGGTTTAGACGACACGCACCCACTTGCGCACCATCTCGCCCAGCAATAAACTCATTCTCGCCTCACTGTATAGACGAAAGGTATTCACTAGCACACCGCGAGGTTAGAGACCGAGTGTCTTTTGATGCGCGACCAAAAACCGACTGACGACGGCTCACCCCGAGTTGGCCTCATTCTGAGTGTCCTCGAGAGGAGGGAGGTGTGTACATTGTGCGAGGGACCGGAAGTGAGGCTGGTGAGCGAGTGGGTGCGCGGCGTCTAAATCTGCCTTTATGATAATGACAAATATCGAATATAAATGTAGCAAAGTTTGTTTGTATCTTCGAAATGAAAGACTTCTTAAGAAATCATCATAGGAAAAAATATCCTTAGAATAGGCCAAAAAATAACCTCTGTAAATTTTACCGCTTGTCGCACAAGAAATTTGTATTTTCCCCACGTTTTTTAATCTGGAAAATGCGTATTATCCACATAAACAGGTTTACAGTGTTTATAAACGCCCTGTGGATAATACACAGTTTTCACATTACCGAAAAAGTGGCTACCAACATTTCGGCACTTAAGGATGACAAAATCTGTAGTTTGTAGAGGCATCTCAGTTACCGAGCGTGATTAATCATCACAAAATCGATATTATTATTTCCGAAGTCATTTCCGAAAGACAGACGAGCGCAGCTGGCATCGAAACGCTTTACAGTATCGAGAAAGACAGGCTTCTTTATCAGAAAATTCGATCGCAACCTTACGCCATTACTTTGCGCAATAAATGTGGCACTGGGTAGAGAAGAAACTGTTTCGAATTACCCCTAAGCGCAGCCAATTTGAATTTGACAACCTCATTTTCGGGACCTTTAAGATTGTTGAATTTTTATCGAATCCCCGCGTAGACCACCTGAACAATCTTCGTAAAACGAATGGATATACACAAACGGAGACATCAATCATTTTGACAATATGAAATTTGGTTCGGGAGTTTATGATGGATTTGCATGCCGCCGGAGCTCGGTAAACGCTATCGTAAAAAGACCGTATACAAGAGGGAGGTTGTTACAATTTCGAAATTTGTACCGTTCCTTGGAAGAAGTATTTGCGATGAAATATGATGGATGAGCATTTCACTGTCCTGATATTTCTATTCAAGAAAAAGAGACTATTCGAGCAATTTCTCATGAAAATTCGATGTATTTCTTGACATTTACGTAGGTATCTTTTCAATTTCCTTTTCATCTCTTCATCGAATACTGAACAGAAGTTCTTACAGAATGTTCATCATTTCAGATGAATCAGTAGGGGCACGAAACTCACGAACAATATGAATTTTGAATTTGATTTGGTTTTAGTGAAGTTGAGAAGTATTTGAAAATTTACTTCTCAATCTACAACAGTACAAAATTTAGTAAGTATTCCAATTTTGTCAAATAATTTGCCAATACCAGATCTAGAAATTCTTCAAATAATAATCAGAATACATAATTGACGAATCGATTTTTTGTTTTTCTTTGTTTTTGGACGAATTGAAGCTTTGTCAAAACTTTGAAAGATACCTATGATTTCCATTGACTGGTACATTATTGAAATTTTTCAGACTTAATTTTTTATTTAATTACCTTGATAGTTATTCTTCCTAGTTCCAGATTAGAGTATTTGTTTTTGTCTTTTCAGTTTTATTTTTATTAGGTACGTAGTTTAAATCACTTTTTACGCTGTCGGTTTTTGAAATTTTTTAAATTATTTATTTTATTGTATTAACCATATGCCAATTTTTTATATGAAACTGAAACAAACGAGGGAAATTCATTTCATCCATCAAAAAAATTATCGGTGGAAACATAAATGAAAAACTTACAGCGTTTTGTGCGTTTTTTTATTAATTAATTTAAACAAAGAATTGTTCGAGAAGTCATGGGTATAATCTGATGTTACTGAGTTGAAGAAAGGAGACAAAGACCATCAGCCGTTTGAGTATTGAGCAGATTCATGTTATTTCACGTAGATAATATCAAAATAAGTGATGTGCAGACGTAATTACCAGATGGGTCTTCCACAGAATCATATCGAATAAAAGCAACTGTAACTTAACAAGTGTGAACCTATACCGTTTGTTCGAATGAATTGAGACATGTAGTAATCTAGCATGACCGAATTGTATTTCTCTTCGTTAAAACAAAATACCAGAATCGACAGTTAAAGAGTGCATTTCCACTGGATGCGAACGTACACACGTGACATGTAGTCATTTTCACACGTGACATTTTTCTCGTATTTGTACTATAGGGTGTTTTTTTAGAGGTATAGAATTTTAAGTTGGCATTACTGTTGAAGATGGCGACCGATTTAACAGCTGAGAAGTGATTCATTTTCAGTTTGGTTTGGCAATTCATCATGAATAGATGAAGCAAGGCGTAGATTCGTCGAATGGGCCCAAAACGAGATTGCCGTTGTTCCCGATTTTCATAAGCGAATTTTGTTTAGCGATGAAGCGCACTTCTGGTTGAATGGCTACGTCAACAAACAAAACTGCCGCATTTGGAGTGAAGATAATCCTCCAGTGTATATCAAAACACCGTTACATCCAGAAAAATTGACTCTTTGGTGCGCTTTATGGGCTGGTGGAATCATTGGTTCGTACTTCTTCAAAAACGATGATGGCCAGAACGTTACAGTCAATGGTGATCGGTATAGAGCCATGACTACTAACTTTTTCATTCCTGAATTGAACAACCATGATGTCCACGAGCTGTGGTTTCAACAAGATAGCGCAACATGTCACACAGCTCGTGCCACAATCGATTTATTGAAAGACACGTTTGGTGACCGCCATATTTTACCTTTTGGAACCTGTGAATTGGCCTCCAAGATCTTGTGATTCAACAATGCTAGACTACTTCCTGTGAGGCTATGTAAAGTCATTGGTCTATGCGGATAAGCCACAAACGCTTGACCATATGGAAGGCAATATTCGCCGTGTTATTGCCGATATACTACCACAAATGTTGTAAAAAGTCATCGAAAATTGGACGTCCAGATTGGACTACATCCGAGCCAGCCGTGGCGGTCATATGCCAGAAATCATATTTGAAATGTAATGACACAAGATTATCTTTCGAATAAAAGAAAATTCTTGTCAATCGAATGATCCATCATTGTTTTATTGCAATTTAAAGTTCTATACCTCTAAAAAAACATCCTTTACAAGGGTTATCTTTCATGTTTTCAACTACAAAGAGAACAATAGATTGCTTCAAACACATAATTGTTTTCTGACATATTATTTCACGAAGAATTTGGCGTACGATCGAACCGAGTTTGGACTCAACTGTACTCAGTTTTTATTATGTAAATACAAAATTTTAAGAGGGCGTTGACTGAATCTTTTCGGGAAAGGTCTCAAATGAGCTGACCTTTGACCCCGCAATCCATGCGTGATTTAGGAAAAAGTAAGAATGTGGTTAGGACTGAGGTCATGAGAATGTGAGGGATGGTCCAAGAATTCGACATGTTTACCTGTTCTGAAAACTCAAATGTTTTCGAAACTAGTGGAACTTTCATTAGTTTCATAACCTGCTTTTCTGAATGTGATCGAAAATCTATACATAGAGATATAGTAGGTAATCAATGTGTAAAAACTGTCAATTTTTATTGAAAGAAATAACAACACAAGTATCACTGAATCTAAAAAAAAATAATTCACCATCAAACCAAATAATTCCACCCTAAACACACCTCTTCGTGTATTCCGATAATCCTCACGAAACCGAAGTATGAAAACCAGCGAAAACTAAAGCAATTAGGGCAACCTTGTAAGATATGTGATCGAACCACTCAAAATATTCAATCAATTCAATAATTCAACCAACACAAAAATCCACTAGAATTGTGCGTGTATGTAACCTTTAGTTCAATTTCATTCTGAATTTTTATTCCATACACAGATCAACTGTGTTAAATAAAACTCGTCCACATAAGTTCACAAACTTTATATTCGCAATATTTTTCTTCGGTATTAAATGTAGGCCTAACATGCGACGTCCAAAGGAGATTTTATTCACTTAGAAGGCGATCACCCGTAGCTTTCCGGTCTCTTGGGGCTTCGAACGGAAGTAGTAGGGCTGTCAAAAACCAACGTTTGATGTGTTTTACGATAAACTAATACTCCAGGAAATTCATAGAATTATTGGGGTATCAGAAACTTCACTCTGCCTCCATCAATTTCAATCAAACTAGTCGTTTCAGGAAATTACTTCCTTTATAGAACTTTTGTGGAAATTATTGACGAACAATGTACTGAAAAATTACAGTAAGAGAAACAATATTTGTCTAGATAGTTTCAATAAAATGAGAGCATTAGGCAGCTTAATAATAATAATTAGTAATTATAATGTACAGAGTTATTTGAATTTTAATTAGATTAATTAGTTTGTAACATATGAATGTTAAGTCTCTGAAGCCGATTTTTTATTGGTTTAACGTTTGTTTTAGAATACAGCAGCTCATCCGATGGGTTCTGTAGTCTGCTCAGTGGGTGTTTAATTCTTGTAACAGAGCAGATCTCTCTGCTACCTCTTTATGCGTAATATGTAAAAATGCGTAATTTTGAGAAGGTACTTAAATATGATATTTGATAGTGTTAGCGGTTACTTGATGTAAATCCATTATAATTGAATATAAACTTAAATTCAAACACTTGAATTTATGATTTACACTTTATTGACTACATAGCATGACGCGTTTCGTCGTTACAAACGACTTCTTCAGATGCTTACAGAATAATTATTACTTAATTAATTAATTAATTAATTATAAATAATTAATTATTAATAATTAATTATTAATTAATTGATTATTAATTAATTATTTATACTGTAAGCATCTGAAGAAGTCGTTTGTAACGACGAAACGCGTCATGCTATGTAGTCAATAAAGTGTAAATCATAAATTCAAGTGTTTGAATTAAAGTTTATATTCAACTTAAATATGAAGTATTAAATTGAATTGTACTCTTGGCTTGATGTTTCACGATTATATTTAACAATATGAATTTGTCAACATGTTTCCATCGTGTGCTCATTTTCAAGACTGAGCTCATTTTCAAGCTCGCGTTCGAAACATGTTGACAAATTCATATTGTTAAATATAATCGTGAAACATTAAGCCAAGAGTTTAATCTGATTTCATATTTAATTATGTTTCATCAAGAGTTAAGCGAGAATTCAATCTCAGTCATTTAATATGAAGTATTCGAAAATTATCGTTAGTAGTTTGAAAAATAATTGTAGTCGCGGATGCTTTTGAAATTTCTGGAAATGGATTTTTAGATTTAGTTAACACATCACTGACACATGAAGTATTTCCAAAAGATTGGAAATGTTCATTAAAAATACCTACCTGTATCAAAAATTTGCCATCATGTCATCATGTTGACAAATTCATATTGTTTAATATAATCGTGAAACATTAAGCCAAGAGTTGGATTTAATTTAACAGAAATATTGTTTTCAAAAACATCTCTGATAAGTTTACGTTAATTAGGCAAGTGGTGTTGAATTTGATTCTCAAATTTGCACACAAGCACCTAATATTTTGTTAGAATTTTGAAATCGCTTCAAACATAAATTCCTTCGCAACAATCATAACCTTCAGGAACATAGTACACGTCGATCTTTCGGTCGGAGGTGCCTATTTTACAAACCTGCTGTATTTTTCTATATTGCTGTTCGAGTCTGAGACAATTTTATTGCTCAACGAACATCCTGTAGAATCAAATTAATACAGTATATAATAATTATAAATGATATGAAAAAAACTTTTTTCAATAAGCATGCTGTGAAAACAATGCCTTCCAAATGCAACGATTATTTTAACAGAATTAAAATCAAATTCAAATATCTCCATGATACAACAAAATGTATACTGTATTTTTGTATTTTGAAATATTTAATTGAGTTCTGTGTGAACTGTTTCTGGTTTTCGTAATATATATACCGAAACATTCAAAATCATTTAGCCAGAATAAATTAAGTTCTTTTGAGAAAAATAACTGTTTCAGACATTTTCACAGATGAATATATGAAAGTCTGAAGAGAAGTTACGATAACTGCCTTTTCTCTGATAGCCGACGATTCTCCAAAATGAGACAACTTGTAGAATCTATGCTTTTTTATATCTGTGGTGAATCTATTTCATACGAATATCGCCTGTGATATACCGTATCTTCGTCATTATGAAACCAATTGATTTGGAAATTGGTTCGTTAGTCTAGACAATTCGGAATATTCAATTAATGAGCTCTGAAGTAAGCTATTCATTTAATATACCGAAATTTCTTAGCGGAAGATTTCGAGTTCTCATAACTTTTTATACATTTAACAGAATATCTACAGAATGATTCAGTCTATGAAATAAACGGGTATGAGTTTTATCATTTGACAAGTTTGGTTACTGAAACAATAGTACCTTAACAATTTCAAATATTTTGACAAATATTCTGTTACCGTATAATATCGAAAAAATTCGTTACTTATCATTAAGTACTTGGATTACTTTTGTAATTTTTTTGATATTAGTTTATATACTTTCGCTATAATCATACGATTCATTGCTTTCGTTACTTAGCATATCTCTAACGATTTGAAAGGTACGACTTTTAAAGAATATATACACTACCCCACAAATCTGCATCAGTGTCTGTAATAGAAGGGTTGTTCTATATAAATGGGAATATAACGATATTATCGACATCAATTTCAAACTAACGAATCGTTACATCGAGTATAATGAAATATTCGTTACTGAGTAACGAATACATACGGTCTAGTGACCCATCACAACATACGTTACAGACCTATGATAAGCACATGTGCTTCCTCCATAAGGGCGGTACTACGTGCAGTGGTCACAATAAACTAATCAGAACTGAACACAATAGAAATAGTATTTGGACATTGTATGAAATGTTCCCTTCAGAGCACCGAGTGATGACACGAATGGGTCCAAAACCGAATAAAACAAGCAGTCTTTCGCAATGTCTAGTTCTCAAATTTTACCTGTGGAAACTGGGCACGGATGCAATTGCCTGACGATAAATAATTCGAACACAATTCGATGTTTCGTTCCTCAACAGGCAACACAAAGGAAAACAGATAAACCATTGTTGATCTCAACTTTCCAAGCAGTTAACTGTGTGTTAACTCTTTGATTTCAAGAGGAAGCTTTTCTCATGAAGTTCCTCATTTTTTTCAATTCTTTCGAAAACTTGGTTGTAACTTAATGTACGTTTAAAAATAATAAACTATAAGGTTTCATCGTTGAAAAACATACTGAATAGGTAACAAAGGGTGTATACACACTATGTAAAATACTTGACATTGAAACATAGACTTAGACAAGAGTTTGAAAATCTTAAAATGCAAGACGAATTTCTGATAGTAAGATATCATTAAATGAGAAATTAATATTCCTTCATTTGAGGGCAAGTGAATCCACGCGTTCTTCATTCCTCCTAACCCTCACATGTTGGACCGAAAACCATTAAGAAGACATAAAAATCTTCTTGAGACGAAAAAGGAATTACTTATATATGTGTTCAATGTTTTTACTACTTTACTCGTGAAACTGGCTCGGAAACTTTTCATCCCTTACAGTAATAGCAGTTAAAATTACCACATCCCCAAAGCTTAAGAGCCTCTACCATACGGCTGTTAAATTAAGTTCAGTTATAAAACGATAAAATTACCCAGTATACCAGTTAAATTACATTCTTCACAAAGCATAATTGTTTTTGTCCTTAAACAATTATGAAAAACAATCTGACAGTTCGTTACAATGCTACAACTTGCAAATCGTTCGAAAATGTTTTGTAATGGATAAAAAGGTGGAAACACAGGTTCAGTTGATATCTGAAATTCCAGCGAAAAGTATTTCACTTCGATTAATTCGTTTCACTCAAAGCTGGACGATAACTTGATTTACGCGCTTTTAATCATGGATTTCAGAATACTTCCAACAAATAATAATAATATAATAATAATGTAATAATAATAATATAATAATAATAAAATTTATTGAGAAACATTTCTTACATTGTAAAATTACATTCATTCAATTGATACAATAATTACAACTAAGGCGAATGCTCACAAAAGCATTGAGGTCAGTTTTCTGTCTAATCTTCCATTCAGTCCTCGAACAAAAATATTGGTTCAGATTATATTCACAATAATATACAACTATATTTGAACAGAAAAGAAAAAAAATTACCTTAGAAATATTGAACATATGGAACAATTTTACATGGTGAGAGATATTCGTAGTAAACGAATAAACAAATATATAATAAGAAAAAATTGATTCATACATTATTGCCTACATTCGAATCATTGACGTACTCTGCCACACTATAGTATGCCTGTATAATATGCCTTTTTTAACATCAATGACTAAACTTCCTTCTTTAACAAATGAGCTTTCAGTAATTTCGAATTTGACGGTAAATGGTTGACGATTTTAATACTCCGATAATAGAGTGAGTGCTAAGATTTAGCTGGTTTATGGAAACAATAAATTTTTAGTGTTATTATGACGTGAAAACGCTTTTTTTGAAGACGTTGATAAACGTCTTTATTGCCACACATATTGTGCTACATAAGAAGAGGCGAGATTTAACATGAGCTATTCTTCCATCTAACCTCCTGAAAGTAAAGGTATATAAAGGAGAAAAAAAATTTTTTACAATACAAAACAGTTTTCTACTTGTTGCACCACCCGTATTTTTCACTTGAGTGAACCTTTCTCAATAAGTCCTTCTTCTCATTAATTTTTTCATAATCTGTATATGATCTGATAATTTTGCTCAATTATTTCCAAGAAACAATGCCCTGAATCTAAACCGGGACAATTTCAACAACAGGGCGGAACACCGGGACAACCCAGGTATATCCGGAACTGTCCCGGCGAAACCGGGACGTATGGCAAGTCTACTTATAATGAAAAACGAAAAACAAAATAAAATCACAACAATTTTCCTCCACACAACAGATAGCGTCTCATTAAATTTCAAACATAAGAATTTGTTGATAATTTAAACAGTCAAGAAATAAGCTTTTTACGAAAACTTTTTCCAAAATAAATGAAATAAACACCTATACGAACTGAGTTGTGATTCATCAGCAAAAATGATGTCGATAGGCCTTCTGTCCAACACTTAATGAAACATACTTCAAAAGTATGACAGTCTAACAAAAAAAAACTAAAAAAAAGATAAACTCAACCTGAAATTGAGTTCACCAACGCTTCGGGTTGCAAACACATTGTCAAGAGTTCTACCCATAAATTATTATTACCATCTATTACACAGTTTCCATGTCTTCATATATAATATTCGAATAAGCAACATCGGTCATTCGCAGTAAAATACAAAACCTGGCATATATTAGCTGAATTTAATATCACTGAAATGATATTCAGGAAGGAATCAATCGTTAAACTGATCCCTCAGCATGTGCCCGGAAATACCTTGCAATAAATCTTTTTATGGTTGGAAAATGTTTAGCTATTGTCCGGTAGTAATGCCGTCCCAGACGACTCGTCGGAGGCCGGCATCGGGATTTAGTGGGAGGGTCGCAGTCGTTTTGCGACAATTCCCGCGAGGAAACGTGCGACCGTTTGTCTTTTGTACAGAAAAACCCTTTCAAGATGTTCATTTAAGTGTACATCGTAAACTATACAAATTATATATCTATTTCATTCTTCCAGCTATCTCAGCAGTTCAACGATGATTTTGAACTTGGAGACATCTATTTATTTATTGGCGTAACAGACATTGTTTTACAGGACAGGCCCTAATTACAAAAAACCATATTTGTAGCACAAAAGTTTCAATTTTGTACTTTCAATTTTCAAAGTTTTATTTCAAATAAAAGAGTTTGAATCACAACGGATTAAATGAAATATAATAATTAGAGGGAATGAAAAAACTTAAATGCTGACCAAATTTATACAAACATATAAATTTAAACACACAAACACATATACATTCACATATTAAAACTTATACACACATAATTATTTGAGTGAATATGAATTATGTTCGTGAATACACATAAATGATTGTTCTAGCAGAGATTATATATATATATATATATCAGCAAGTGATAGTTTGAGGACATTTTGTTCTCTCAACTGCTTGTTTGGGGACATTTCGTGACTTCGAGGACAGTCCCCAAAGTCAAGTGTTCCGGCAAGTGTTAATTTGAGGACAGTGAGTTTGGGGACACGACTGAGACTGTTTGGGGACACTGAATATATTCCGACGATCGATGTTAGTGTAGCTGATATTTATAATAATAAAGTATATAATTGCTCATTTCACATAATATATATGAATTTTCATTTCTTTGGGATAATTTTTTCTGATTTTCAATACAATATCCAATTTTATTTTATATACCTTCAGTAAGTAAGTTGTTAGATTTTATATTTCCATTGTAACTAGGTATTCCGAAAATGACTCTGAATTTCCTCTGAATTTTTATGGCCCCTTCATTCATCATCATTCGTTTTATTGGAATTATTTCCATTCATTTTACTTTTGCTCTTCTTACCTATTTCTATTAAGTATTTATGTTTTCGTACATACATTCTGTTTGAAACAGCATGTAGACTGACACGCGTGAGCCAATTTGATTGATATGTTTTGATAAGTTTGGAGGGAAGAATATAACGGATTTATGATTATGAGAAACACCGCCCAGGCGGCACATACACTTTGTGATTGCGCGGCATAAAAAAAACTGGCGGGATGATTTAGACGGAGAATCATTGTTCTAGATACCAATGTATTTTTATGGATGTGAATTCAGGAACATGGTTTTCATTAGAGCTCAAAATCTGTGGTGGTATTTCCGAAGACCATTGTCAAGTCTTACAATATACTTATTGAGATATATTTTTATATATTTGGATATAGTCGTTTTTTCGATATACTTATATATTATGAATAACATTTTTTGTTTATATCAGGCGACTTGATGTCACGTGAAATGGACCCAATTCAATGTACTAAAAGTATCACAGAATTATTTTCACAGGAAACGATTTCAATTTCTTAAACATTGAGGAACGAATATCAATTAAATATTTACTAACTTATGATTTGAGTTTCTTTAACAATATTTCTTATTTTTCGCATTTCAATTCGCTTGCGGGGATCTCAGAACGCCTGGTAATTTCATATAAAATATCAATCGCAGATATTTTTATCTATAGAGAACCTGCATAAAAACTAGTAGCGCCTCTGTCGTTAACTTTGTAAGTTGATATGTGAGGACGAAGTGTTTATAAACATGCATTTCAATACTTATTCATGAAGCATGTAATTTTTTATGAATTATTTCTTGGAAATATATACGAATTAAATACATACGTATTTTACAATAACTTATTGTAATAATAAATATCGTTATGAAAAATTTAACTAAGTGACTATGAGTGGGAAAATCGGTGAAAAGAAATCAAGATCTGGTGACACTGGATGTTGTGTCACAATACGTATAGTAAAACTGAGCCGAGTATAAAATTTTATTCGTTTCCATCAAAGAGTTCATGGAATTTAGATTTTCGAGTTTTAATTGCGTGAGCTTCCCTTGCAGATATTCTTACTGCACGTTCCGCAAACCATATCTGATTGTCTGATTGCCCTCTTGTATTTACAAAAATAGAGTTCAACTCATTTAATGAGATAGTTATATTGTTTTCATAAAAAATTTCATGAAGAATTCGTTTCAATGACACACTGCTAACATTTATATTTAAACTATTATGGTAATTGTAAAAGTGTCGGTATAAATTTAAACAATTTCGAGTGCATACTATATCTACTAGCTACAGTATCAATTAATTCTCGAATTATAAAGTTTGCTGTTTTGCTTGATTCTGTCGCTCTTGCACACTTCAGCATACTACTTAGTGAACATACAATATTTATGTTATCAAATTTAACTGGCTCATCCTTTTTTTGATAAGCCTTCTTAGGAAATAACTCTTTTATTTTTCGTCCTTTGGAATAAAGTTCGCTATTTCTAGACACTGAAGGAACATTCCACTGACACCGTTGACTAGTCTTAGACTCAGCATTCTCATAATTAATAAAACTAATTACAGCAGCAATATGTTTACAGTTTTTGCCCAAGCCAGCTGGACAATTGCATCGCCGATCTGTGACACTTCTGTTGACATATATCTAAATATTAAAATATAATCTTATTATTATATTTTTCAAATGATATGCATAATTTTAAGAATAATGATAAATTATTGAATCTTACTTCAAGTGTTACATCAAAATGTTGTTTAATACCAGTTCGACGAATAACTTGAGCTTTTATCAAACTAGTATCTCTAGTCTACCATTCTTCAATATTTTTTACATGGTTACTTAGGAATAAATTTTCACCTTTTTTATCTGACGACTGCCAGAGATCCGGGACATTTATTTTTTGGAATCTACTTTTTATTATTACTCTGTTGGACATTTCTAATCTTAATAAATAATTTATTATTACTGTAGTGACAAGTATAAAATTCAATTTCACTCACATAATAAATGTAAAATTTGGCCACCATAAGCGCTAGTGTCTAATAATCAAAGTCACGCAGGTTCTCTATAGGTAGAATGATTTTACTTCGAGAAATTTGATCCGTTTGGTTTTCAATATTTTAGCTTTTTGTGGGAAAAATGAATGGAGAAACTGATAAAAAATAAACTACTGCAATTGTATTCGAAGATCTTATTTCAATTTTGATTCATTAAGTACCTTGTATTAGTAATCATTTTCCCAAGATAAAATAACATCGTGAAAGACAAATAGACAGCTATGACTGTTATTTCTATATCAACGCGCCACATTTTCATTTTTCTTGTTGTTATTATTGCGCTACATTATTCAACTTATACATCATTAGTATGAACTGAAAAATACCAATCAAACCCAATTTGATTGAACTTCCTTATTTCGGGATATAGCCAGAAAACTATTTTATTGAAAAATGATTTCATTGCACCTGCAAAAACAATTGAATATTACCAATAAAGGAAAAAGAATTATTGAAAGCATTAATAATTTTCTTCAATCAATGATCTGTAGTTTTCAATTTTGTGAGTATCTAAATAGTTAATGAAAAATGGAAAAATTAAATTTTTCCGATGCATTTTTGGAATAACTTCGAAAGGTAACCAAATTTCAGATTTCAGGTTCAACAATTTTAACCCTACAGTATCAATTTTCTAGTCCTAAGAACTTGTAATTTGAATTGAGAATAACTGATTGCTCTATAATTAAAATTGCTATATAAAATAAATATAAATGCTTATTTTCATTTAGTATCTATATTATAAAAATGAATTGCTGTTCGTTAGTCTCTCTAAAACTCGAGAACGGTTGGACCGATTTAGCTAGTTTTGGTCTTCAATTATTTGTGAATAATTAGAGAAGGTTTAAAAGGTGAATAAAGATGAAAATACTCGGAATTAAATGAAAACACCAATTTACATATTTATTCCCTGCATTTATAACTGCAATTGGTAGATTAACTACAGTTGTTAACTATCAGATTATTTTTATCTGTAAATCAAACACAACAACAGCGAGCACAACATAATGAAATCGAGCTATTCCGCAGACGCAGTGCTCCTGTCATTCCCGGATCATCTATTTCACGCAATGAACTTTCTCTCACTCCCTATACAGTTTCAGTTGTTAGTGTTAGTTGCCATACTCCCTCGGAATGGCTTAACCGATTTTGATAAAATTTTATATGTATACTCGGTAGATCTGACTATCGGTTGTTATTGATTTTTCATGCACCTAATTGATAAGGAGTACTTTACCACTAAACATTTTTTTGTTTTCCAACGAAAATTTCATTTTTCAATTTTTGTGATTTGGCAACAAAAAACACATATTCACACAACTTGCAATTTGGCGGTCGTGTAAGTTACACGTTATATTTTTTGTAACTCAAGAATGGCTGGACCAGTTTTTATAATTATTGTGTTTTTCGATTTGTCTTAGTCCTGAATAGAATAATGGGTATTGAAATATGATATTCATCAATATAAAAATTGAAATCATTGAAAAAACTTTTAATGCGACTTGACGAAGCTCTTACATAGAGCGTTGTAAACAATATGTATTTACTAATGAAGCCGATTGGCATCGTTGATGAACGGCTGTTAGGACTGGAGATGAAGGTGGAGTGATAATCTTTTCTCCTTCGAATTATATCTCAATATATAAAACAAAGACTTGTTACTGCCACCAATTATATTACTATAATAGCATTATTAATAGTCATATAATATAATGGTTGTATTCATTTCATTACGTTCATCAATGAATGACGGTTGGGCGTTACGAAGTTCGCCGGGTCAGCTAGTATTAAATACAAACACTTGACTGGGTTCCACAAAATTTTCAATAGTTACTTGACAATTGTTTTGGGGTGTTACCTCATGTTCAAAAATTTTAAACTCAGAGTTTAACTTTTTTTAAACAGAGTTTAACTTTTTGAAATGCGGTAACACCCCGAAACAAGAGTAAAGTATTTATTAAAAATTTTGCGAAATCAAACCAAGTGTTTTTATTCAATATACAACAGATCAGCGAATATTCAATCAACTGTATTATTATTTATTAATCTATCTAGTGAGTGTGTGAAGTCTTCAATTTCATATTCAATGTGTTTATATAATTTATATTTAATGTTATTAATAATTATTAATTATTATAATATTAATAGAAGGTACTTATTAATATATTAATCAGTGCCTTCGTATAATATGCTTATATTATGAATTTCGTATATTCGTATTATTTCGTATACGAATCTCTTCATATACGAAATTTCGTTTATTCATTTTTCACATATTCCTATAGGTAATGAATTAGTACAAATCGACTCATATAAAATCTGGGAATTTTCTGGCAGAGCCTGTGGACGGCAGTGGTGATTAAACAGTGTGGTTATTAGATTGCTTCAATCACTACAAATGATATGAAAGTTATAATCTTAAAAACTAGAACAATGGCTTTTGCATGACATGATGACATCCTCAAAATTAACAGTAACAAGAAAAACAGAGAACTAAATTTTTGGGTCTCAACCAGAGAAGTAGGAGCCATTGAAATATTTTGCCAGTTTAGCGAAGGAAAAACAATCATCCTGAATTGCAATTCATCATACTTCTGAATCTGATAATTTCAGAATATAGTTTTGAGGTTGCATTCCATAATCCAAATTTTAATATCCTATATTTCTTGTATATGAACATCCCAAAGAATAAACAGAAAACAAGGAATAAAAAAATTCCAGTCATGCTTGAGATTCATATTCAATCAACAATCATAATCGAATACATAACAATCAAATATATCGAATATATGTGAATCAAATTAATCCATCAAATTAATCAAATAAATTAGGTCATCTAGAGTTTACATTCAATTATATATACCTACTCCAAATAAATTTGATCCATTTTCATGAAAAAAAAAAAATAAATCTTCAATAATTATAATTATTAATCCCTATTATACCTAAGTCATTCAAAACACGGAATGTTAGAATAAGAATATAAATAAACTTAGACTATATATTCTCAGGCGCCACGCCGATTGTCGCGTCAAAATAAAAAAAACACCGACAGTTTTGATGAGTCATCATACATTCATAACACGGGGTTCATAAAAAATAAATACTGTGTGAACAGCTTGGTATGTAACTGATTCCTGATTTTCATTCATGAGCATAACGGATTTTCAAGATAATATTTTTCTGAAGTCTGAAATCTACAGTACTAAGAAAAAAAATTTCAATTTCGGTACTCGTGAATTGAGGGCCTGGATGAACAGAAAATTTTATTTGGAAAATAACAATGAATTGTAATGTAAACGAACTCAATAAAACTTTTTCATTCATTCATTCAACAGAAAATACGACTGACAGCGAATAAGATATGAACTTTTGGTTTATAGGTACCTACTGTTGTTGTTAATTCAAACCCTTTTTGAAAAAAAATATATTCGCCTTATTCAACATAATTAGCGCATCATATTGACTTTATTATATAATGGTGAATTATTGTGTGTGTATATGTATTGGTGTATAGATTCACACAATGAGTTAATATCTATTATTATTGAACAGACAATAAATAATATAGAAGTTTCGTAAAACGCATATTTCATATCGGTCTTATTTAGGTAAACTTGTTGAGTTGATTTTTCTCAAATTTGTCAAATATACACTAGTAAACATGAGCTATTAGTTCAAGTAGTTATGGTAGCTTCCGGTGACTTAACTTTTGCCTAACGGTGACTTTGGTCCCTGTTTATTCTTGATTTATATTTGGTTTGTTAGTTGATACTGTTGGTGGAATAGGTAATTTGATATGAATATCAATCATTTTCAATGATATCAGTTCAATTTTTGTTTTCAGTTCGAAATCACTCATTCGAATAGTAGATTTATGTGTGTTTTATAATCTTTGTGTCTCTCGACTCATAATATCTTAATTGTGGGCTTGTCGTTCTTCCACTTTGCCTTTATATAAACTTAAATTCGAACATCTGAACTTATGATTTACACTTTATTGACTACATAGCATATTAAATATTTAAATCAATAAATGGCAAATATAAAAAATCAGAAAGAAAATACGGCTTCTATCTCTCGATCTGTGCAGATGGTAGATACAGTTATCAAGATTCAAATGATGTGAAAAACCAAAAAATGCAACTATTTGTGTGAATCCACTTCACTTTTGGTAGCCTCAAATATAGATGCTGCGAAACACGTTACGACACTTCAAACAACCTAGCGCGTTTTAATTCCGTTATTTCTAAATTCTACAATTAGTATTGTAGATGTCTGATACCTTTTTCTCATATTTACAAATATTCTTTAAAATTCAAAAATCACTTTTGAAGAGACGATGGTCTGAAAAAGTACTAATAATTTCTTTTTACAATTTATTTTTTTATAAAATGTCCCACTATCCTGACTTCTACCAGCTTTGATTATACTATTTATAAAATGTATTCAATAGATATTAATGATGGCAGATACGATAATATAATTTTTGACTTACAATTGACTTTTACAATTTCGAGAAATCTATGGTTATATAATGATTTCGGAAAAAATAGTTGATTTTTTTCTAGTAAACATAGGTGCAGAATGTATTGAGTTTTGGTATTAACGACGATCAAATCATATACCCAAATTGCAACCAGCTCCCTGGCTATAACTCTCCATAAACGGAATACTTGGGATGAGGGTTGTACCCCGTCGTAGTGACGTGGAAATATTTATAAATGGTTAGATAGCAGTTGTTAGAGTGAAACCAAAATGAAGCGAAGCGCTTTAAACGGCGACTTAAGTCGCCGCTAAAACAAACGTTCACTCGCCGGTCGCCGATATACCGGTGATCACTTGGATATATCGATCGGAAACTATCGATCTGAACTTCTACCTAGGCCACTGCTAAAATTACTGGTGACTTATAAGTCGCCGTCGTCGGTATACCAGTGACCTAATACTCACCGGTACGCACATCACCAATTTCAAATACCTACAAATGACTTATTAATATATTTTGTAAGATTTTTAGATTGAAAATTAATTATGAATTTGACATTTTATCGAATACCACACTTGATATCACTCAAGTGGAGTGAAATACATTCCAAAATATTATCAAAGCACTAATACGACAACGAAGGATTATGATGACATTTCGAAGAGTGTTGAGTCTTATAATAGGAAATATGTGACATCACGATGGTGCATTTGTACTCGTTTAAGATTATCTGAACTACTCGTATTGCATTGAAATTACATTGGTACATTTGGAATATTGCTAGGCATTTTAGTGCATTTGACTGCTTGTAGCAAGTTCGAATTATTTGAGGTATATTTTAAATTCTTTCAGTGTATTTGAACTACTTTCAGTACATTTGTATATTTGATCTACTTTATTATATTTGAAACATCTTATGGCTGTTGGACTAATTTCAATGCATTTGATACATTACTTGCACTAACTAATTTTAGTTCATTTCAACTTATCCGAACTACTTTTAATTCGGTAATTTCAGTATATCCGAACTACTTTTAATGCGGTAAAACTTTTTGGGTTCAATTCACTACTTCAGATCTGAAAACATTTTGAAATATTGGTGTAAAATGGGGCTAACGAATGTTATCTGATATAATGGTATGGCTTCGAAAACGCCATACCATTATATCAGATTCATAATAATTCACACTTCATCCATTTAGATCATAATAAATACTACTAGCCACCAGTAAAATTTTCGTCAAAATCGATATGTAATCAATATTGTATACATATAGACATATTGAATATTATATACCTATTGCATGTATTGAAAATATCATATATTGATATAAGGAACATATTATCGAATTGTCTTCATATAGATGAATGGATGATAATTCAATTGTTCACTTTGAAATCTTGTTGAATTCACTTTGAAATCAACTTAATTGAAATTTTCTTTGAATTTTCGTTATTATTGAATCCACATAATTTTTTTCTCAAATCTATGGTTTAACACAATTAATTCTTCGAAGTGCTAGTTTGAGGACAGTACATCATGTACGGTACATCTTATACTGTCCTCGAACTATCACTTGTATACATATATATATATATATATATATATATATATATATATATATATATATATATATATATAATAATAATATATAAATATATATATATATATATATATATATATATATATATATATATTTCTTGAAATTGATTCATTATAGTTTTGACAAAGTTGTAATATAACAACGAAACGTCAACAAAAATAAACTTTTTCATGTCAAATACAAGCCTGTTATTGCTAAAAACTTTCAGAGTAGTATATATATATATATATATATATATATATATATATATATATATATATATATATATATATTCAAACTGTGAATAATAAAGAATATTTTTATTTTGGATTGAAAATATGGAAAAAACGAATATGAAAAAGTACTGTTTTCGATTAAATACGCCCTAGGATCTTACTTCGAATGTATTGATTTGATTAACTTTGTATTTCAACGAATATATATATATATATATAATAATAATATATATATATATATATATATATATATATATATATATATATATATATATATTTCTTGAAATTGATTCATTATAGTTTTGACAAAGTTGTAATATAACAACGAAACGTCAACAAAAATAAACTTTTTCATGTCAAATACAAGCCTGTTATTGCTAAAAACTTTCAGAGTAATATATATATATATATATATATATATATATATATATATATATTCAAACTGTGAATAATAAAGAATATTTTTATTTTGGATTGAAAATATGGAAAAAACGAATATGAAAAAGTACTGTTTTCGATTAAATACGCCCTAGGATCTTACTTCGAATGTATTGATTTGATTAACTTTGTATTTCAACGAATCAACAGAAAATACTTTTTCAGAATCCTTACTGAGGTTTTCGAATAAAAAATGATCAACAACTTCGATGAAGAGCTAGGTGTCGAGATCAAACAACGAAACATACTTCATTCATAAACTTGATACGGTTAATTCCAAAGTTATGAGAAACTTCAAGACCCCAAGCGCAGTAGACAGTTTTTTCGATCTCATCAGATCCCATCAGTGAAGCGTACTCGAGCTGAAGGGGCTCTTCCGTTTTATACCAAACGCCAGATCGAAACTTGAAACGCTTTTGATGTGAATAACTGATAGTGTCATTGAGGGAAACAGAACAGCTCCCATAATTCGTGGAAAAACGAAAATTGTATCTAATTATACATAAAGATCCGTTAAAACGATTTATAATATGGAAAAGTGGTTCATATTGTGAATCTATCAAAAAAACCTATTCGAATATGATGATGCATAAAATATTTTACGAAATATAGGATTAAAATTCAAAAGAAACAGCAAAATTCCACAATACTGGTATTTGGAATATACGAAACGTTTTTTGGCGGTGTAATAACCCCTTGACCAGGTGAATCGTGTTCAAATTCATGATTGATGAGGCCGATACTTTGAGAAAATTAATATCCTTAATGAAACAATATTTAGAATTTTCTCATAATTTAATACAAATACGCATGAGGACGTTTCGAACTACACTTTTTTATCTAATACTGAATCACTACTAGTTGTAATTTTTCAAACTCACTACTTATAGCTATTTTCACAGAACATACCAGGTATGTTCTATGACTAACTTGGATGAGGACCATAGAATACAACTGATATTTAACAATAAAAAAGAGAATCGTATACCTGGAAATGAACACAGAAAATCAATTTTTTGAGTCAGGTACACCAACCAAATGTAGGAAAAGATACAAATCATATCCAACTACGATTTCTAAGAACAAATGAAAGAAAGTTAAGATTTTTGAACATGAAAAACATAAAATTGTAACTAAATTAACTAAAAACTAGGTTATTAATCTGATCTGCTACCTGGAATATTCTTATTGGACATACTAAGTAGAGGGTTAGTGTTACTAAATATATTTTGAGTTAAAATATTTATATATAAAAGTTTATATATATTCAAATTGTAAATAATGAAGAATATTTTCATTTTGTATTATCCTTGTGTTTTACTGCCTGATCCTAGTGGGCGGGAAGAGTCCATTACATCATCTCCACGACCAAGCGGGTTTAAAATGTCCCCAAAGTTTGACAAAATAAGCTGAGAGGATTATTGATTTTCACTTTCTGTGTCTTTTTTGCTGCTTTCGAATTCGAATCAACTGGATTCTGCACCTGGACCGTGGCTGAATGGATTGGCGTCAGCTTTTGACCAAAATAATGACCCTATGAAATTCGAAATGAGGATATTAAATTCACTAAAACGGATGTGAAAACTACCACAAGGGAGGGAAATACGACTATATTTCAAATCGACCAGAGCAGTATCATTTCCAAAAGTTACCACTTCAGCGAGGAAGTGGAAATGAATAATTCTACAACTTCCTAAAGTAATTACAGCTATAACGACTTCTTGCAATAATAATAACGTTTGGCGTTCGGAGTTTCGCTCAACTTCTCATTTATTGGGCAAGCCTGGATGAATATCCAATTCGTATAGTAGAAAATGATCAAATAGACTATCTGAAGTTGGGAATTAACGACGATTTATCATGGTAACAACGTTCTCGGCAGGCACCGTACGTTTACTGTGATGGTTATTCCTGATATCTATCAACAACCCTCATTTAACTGAATAATTTCAGTGATATTTCATTCGCAATCAAATTGTGTGTCGCTTCCAAGATCAATTATGCGTCTGGTTAGATAATAATAATAATAATAATAATATTGAGTTTATTCATAGAATTATTTTCAATGCAGTACAATAAACTCTCAAATCCACTGAGAAAATCAATTATTTATAGAGAAAAGTTTTCTGTGTATGGTTTACAATACACTAACATATTTTCATCTACAGAATAATATAATTGAAAGACACAATCGGGTTATTACATAGTCACAGCCGGTAATATCGTCCGTTTGAGAAATGTCACATCGGGTAGTTTTCGTCACATCAGGTAAGTAACAATTCCATTTAAATCTGTTTGGTACGTTTCATCATATCAAAAGTCACTTTTAAAAGGTTTGCAAAAGGTTTCAATTCAGAATTTTCTCAAAGTTTCATTTCTCACTTTCATATTTCACCCACACTTCAAATTTTTTTAAACGTCTCATAATTTTTTATTTTTTTCACCTCTATTGGCAACAAGGAAAACAGTCGAGGGGCTATATAAGATGAAGAACGTTGGCCAATTCTTTTCTCACATCTTGATGGTTGTAGCTGTTTATCTTTTTGTCTTGTTCCATATTGATGATCTAGAGGCGATATGGATATTTTCCTGATGTAAGCACTGCATATCAACCTGAGAGCAAATATTTGACGGCTAATGAGGATACCAGATATCTGATATAGTAGGTCACTAGGATAGCGAATGCCCTTTCCATGTATTATTCTCAGAAAGCATTTTTGAGTTATATTTAACTTTTCTAGGTGCGCACTGTATACTCCACCCCACCCCTCTATGCCATATGATATCTGCGATTGCACGAGGTAATTGTACAGAATATTTATGGCAGTTTTCAAATATTTGAATTTCTGTAACATTACCCTCATTTTATTCACCACATTGTTAACATGTTCATTCCATTTCAGGTGTCTATCGACAGTTATTCCAAGGTACCCTATAGTGCTAGCCTCCAAAATATTCAACTCTTTTCCAACCCTCAAGCAACCCAATTCAGGAAGTCCACTCTTGTAAGACGTGAATGGTAAGTATTTTGTTTTTTTTTTTCGTTGATGGTAAGTTCGTTGAATTCAAAATATTTCTTTACTTCCATAAAATCAGTTTCTGCTTTTATTTTTAGACTGTCCCATGAGTAGGAATTATAGAGTATGACTGTATCGTCCGAAAAACTGATCATTTTATCATTTGTTTTAATTTTGAAAAGAGTATTAATAAATCGAAAATAAGAGAGGGCCAAGGACTGTACCCTGAGGTACTCCATGTGTAACCAATCTTTCTGTACTTTTATATCCATTGATGCTTACAATCTGCTTACGATTAGTCGAATAATCGTCTAATAATTTTTAGGCTGGTCCGGGAAATCCACTATTACTCAGTTTTTTCAATAATTTTTCATGAGATATAGTATTGAAAGCCTTAGCTAAATCTATGAATATCACTACTGTTGGAATTTTTAATCAAGGCAGTTGTCTTTATAGTTATAAATGTCCTCGGTCAACTCTCTAATGGCATCTTTTGTGGATTTCCCAGTTCTAAAACCAAATTGAAATTTTGACAATATATCATATTTGTCTAGAAATTCCAACATTCGTGTTTTTTCTATAATTTTCGCTGAGTTTGATACGAGTGATATGGGCCTGTAATTGGCTACTTTCGTTTTTTTCAACTCCTTTGTATAGAGGTTTAATGACCCCTAATTTCAAGATATCCGGAAAACATCCATTTTCAAAGCAGTAATTTACAATATTATGTAATCGGGTTAGAAATTTCTCTCTTCAACTCTCTTAAACATTTAGCTCTCATATTGTCATACCCTAGAGCATTTTAAGAGTATCAACTATTTTTTCAACTTCCCTAGTTGTTGTGGGTTTCAAGAAAATTGAGTCCTTTTGTGAATAATTTACGTCCTTGAAGTTTTCAGGTATACTAATTTGTTCTGTGTAGTTTTGACCCAAGTTTGAATAGTATTAATTGAAGATATCTACAATTCTTTGTTTTTTCATAAACTTCAATGAAATTACTCGAAATGAACTGAATTAAAAGAACTTTAAATAAATGCAAGGGGTTCGCCGTAGGAAAAATTGTAATTTTATATAAAAACGTACTTTAAAGTCCGCCTATGGAAGCATCCTGGACATGTGTTTTCGAATTTAGTGGGTCTTATACAAACGGCGCATTCAAGTGAGAGATAATCCAAATTCAAAATTTAGAAACTTGAATAATCTCATCGGGAACGTTCACATGCAAAAAGTCTTTCTCCTCTACACGGGACTGTCAAGAAGATAAATCGGTGGTATCAAGGGATGGTTTCTTATGCGAGTTAAAAGCATAAAATGTTTACTCGATGTACCTCCTGTCTATTCTGAATTTTTCATTTCAAATATCGAGAAAACTCGAACACAAACTATTATCTTTTGATAGTGAATATATAGTGAGTCCCGAATATCGAACTTGTTGGAAATACCATACAGCGCTTTTAATACTCCTCCTATTATAGAATTGATCAGTGGCATGCATTGAAACAATCTGGTTTCCATGTTTCCATCAAACGCACCAAGTCCTTATTCTTTCAAAACGTGATAAGTACGAGTATCTAGTGGACTATTTCTAGTGCCTAAAATTCGCGAAGTGCCGTTAATCTGAGTAGTGACCGAAAAACCGCGAAAAGTCAATCCGTTAAGTGAACAGTGACAATTTCATTAAGCTTTAGTATAACATCTGCACTGTACATTACGTGGGTAAAGTTTTCTGTGGTTTCCTTTACCATCAAATGTCAGATGAATTGAAAATCGGACATTTGACCAGATGTCACGTAATCAAAAAGTCGGCCACAGCCGCAAAAATATGGCCAAAATTAAAATTCATTCAATCAAAATGTAAATCTATAATTCAATCGAAAACTATGTATTACTCTAGGGTTGAAAAAGGTTAAACAACCTTATAACCTCCCTCTAATTTCAATTTTTATATCGTATCAATAATGTAATATAATGTAATGTAATAATGTAAAATATTGAATTAACGTTTTCAAACAAACAAAAAGAATGCAGACTTTGTGGACATTTCACTGAAAACTGAAAGATTGCTGTAGTGTATCTGAACGGTCCCTGTGCTTAACTACCTCTATGTATATATATAATATATATATATATATATATATATATATATATATATATATATATATATATATATATATATAGATATATATACATATGAATAATGACAGAGGGGAACTATAGAGGCCTTCTGCAATTAATAAATGGTTATATGACAACAGCTTATCCCTGCCGTAGCAGCCGTTGACACGTGTTTCGAGCTTATTGGCACTCCTCAGAACGGTGTAGCCAAGTTCAACTTGTACGAACCTGGAGATGAAAAAAACAAGAAAGAATAGACACTCCACTGAAGGAAGTCGGCACATTTTAGTCTACCGCGTTTTTACTCTACGGGTTGGGAGATTTGGAAAAACTGCCTACTATCGCCTACTAGTCGCCTCACGGGCGATGTCGTTTTTCCAAATCTCCCAAGCCGGAGAGTAAAAACGCGGTAGCCTAAAATCTGTCGACTTCCTTCAGTGGAGTGTCTGTTCTTTCTTGTTTTTTCCATCTCCTGGTTCGTACAACTTGAACTTGGCTACGCCGTTCTGAGAAGAGCCAATAAGGTCTACACGTAAACACGTGTCAACGGCTGCTACGGCAGGGATAAGCTGTTGTCATATAACCATTCATTAATTGAGGCTGCGACTAATTGCGGGATATGCCGACAGTGTCTACTTTTGATTGAAATTTTCCCCCGGGTTGAACATTATTCATATATAGATAGATAGATAGATAGATAGATATTTTATTTCTGTTGAATGCAAAATACATTGTAGAAAAAATCATATAATATAAATTTTGTGTATATATATATATATATATATATATATATATATATATATATATATATAAATTCTGAAGCGAATATCGAGCCAGTATTTTCCTCTCAATAGATAAAAAATGCTACAGAACCAAATTTTCATTAGTTACTTATTGCTGTGTTTTCCACAAAACTAAAATTTGTAGCAACCAATTCCGTATGTCTATATAAAAATTCTTTGTTTTCAACAATTGGCTCAGAATTCGATTGCGAAGTATATTTATATCAATTTATTTATAAGCGAATGCTGTGCCAGTATTCACCTGGGATGTATCAAATAGGTTAAAGAATAATATTTCGAAATATTCATTATTTCGTTTCTAACACTTCGATACTGTAAAGCAGTGGAAATCTACAATTTTAAAAAATGGTAAACCACGAATAAAATTTTTCTATTTCAACTCTGTTATTGTTGAGAAGAACGATTGAGAATGTAGATCAATTGACTTACAAGAAATTTTGAACAAAAAAATATATAGCACTTATATACACATAAAACTCACAACTCCAACTAGAAAAAATAAAAGAGCAATAAATGTATAATTAAATCAAAACACGATATCGTGTGAATGATACGAAACTAATGAGCTAATAAGAATGAAATTACGTTGATGATAACTCATGAATTTAAATTCGTAAACAATTCACTTGATAAACGTCTGCTGTCACAAGCTCTAATTTTGGGAAGCCAAAGAAAACATTCAATTTTCTCGAAACTTCTCCAGTTTCCTCCGTGAGATCCAATAGAAACGGAGCTCGTTGTGTACCTCAGTTATATATTTTCCTAACGAGAACAAACGTTGTTAAAAACTTTTATTACTCGCCAGATCGGTAACAAAACTTACCTTCGCTTAATTCGAGGAACGACTTGAAGTCGAAAGTTTGAGTATAAAATAAACGGGCACTTCTGCTCGGAAAATTCCATTACGGTAACAAATATTGGCCGAGATAATATTTGCCGTAGTTTTTCAGTGTACACAAGTATACTCCGTATACAACTGAGGAAAACAAGATAATGCCCCACTAATTGAAAAACGTTGTAAGGGTATAAAATACATAGGGCTAATATAAATCCATTACGACTTTCTCTCGTAAAGGGTTGTAGCCGTTCGAAAATTTGTTGACAAGCACGGAAAACGGGTTCACTGAGAATTTAATTATATAGTGATATTTAGATAATCAAAAATATGTGCTATATCTAACATCAGCCAACAATTATATAGGCGGAAATAGCTCCAAGAGATACATATATTGAGATTGTTCGAGTCGTTTGAATGTGAATAATTATTTTTATTTTGTCATGGTTATTGGCTTGGCGAAACATGATTCATTTAAGCAACAAAATGACCGGATTAAAGGTTTCAAATGGAAAGATAATGTGAGTTATGGCAACACGATCTTCGAAGAGCATCTTTAGAGTGCTGGTGTGTGTCAAGGGTCCATGTTGTCACCAACACGTTTTGGTGTATAGGTAAATCATCTCATTTTAATATGAAGTGCTGTTAATGACGCTGATGGGTTTCTATATCAGACAGAAGGCTTTTGACCATCAACTTGCTCACAACATGAACACAGGGATCAAATTGAGCAGAAAATCCGCGTTTTTTGGTAGCTACCAAGCGTACTCGAGGCGAATTGAGTTCATAAAATATAGTTTACAAAGTATACAAAAATATACTCTGTCAAACCTTCGTTAGTCATCTAGTAGTAATCAGTATATTCCAGGTTGTCAAACTAATTTCTCATTTGGAAAAAAGGAAGTCTACAACCAGAATCGTATATGGAACGACCTCTGTAAAAGATCCCCAAATGTGTTAATGGAACGTACCAATCATCGACGTCCCTAGGACCCGAACCAGGGAACACTAGTACCGGCGAAATGGTACTACCAAAGTCATGAGAATGAGAGTCAGCAGTGCGAATTTCATTCAGTCCTTGGAGATAAAACATACCATAAAAATATAATGAAATAACACTATAAACAATTACTTATAATACGATAAATAAATATTATACATTTAATAATATACACATGAAAAACATAGAAAGTTTGAGATAGTTTGAGACAAGGAAATTGCCAAAGATATTACTAAATAATAGTGGGATCAAGATCTGAAGAAACAACAGGAGATATGGAGGGTGGGAATCGGAAGAAGGTAGTGATCATTCAAACTAATAGTCAAAACTTTAATTTTTATGCAGCTACAATTTTGAGCAACGTTTACAGAAAATTAATATTTCTGAAATATCGGAGGGACATTATGACTAAAATTCAATAAACACCTCGAACAACTCGAAAAAACAGATTTTTATATTCCTCATATGTTAATAATCAATGTCTCTATTGAACGTACAATTTGTACAATAATTTTCCAGGGAGAATATTATCTTATACCTACAAATGAGAAGAAGGAGTATTCATAGAATTTGAGAATCCGATTTTAACAATAGAAATTTACAGTCAAACAACGAATAAGAAAATTACCGTTTCGAATTTGTTGTATCAAACACTTGATAATGATGTCATTGTCCGAAACATATAATGATAATAATATTTATTGCAATGAGAAGTAATAATAAAAACTTGTCTAAAAATCACTGACTGAACAATTCTTTATTCGGCTAGTTTCGTCTTTTACAGCATTATCAAGAATGAATACATATTACAAAGACAACCTATAAATATTTTCAGATCTTATTATTTATAGGTTGTCTTTGTAATATGTATTCATTCTTGATAATGTTGTAGAAGGCGAAACTAGTCGAATAAAGAAATGTTCAGTCAGTGATTTTTAGACAAGTTTTTATTATTACCTCTTATTTAAATATGAACTATCACAGAGTAGATTCATCGTCCATTGAATTTATTTAATATTTATTGCGTAATAATGATATACATCCATATCACACAAAGGTAATAGTTAGACTTTGCCGGTCTTCCACTCTACCTGAAAATACATACATAGTTATAAGAATGAAAAAGAATAAATTTACACCCGACATATCATACTTCAAGTAAAACATTGAAACAAAAAAGAACACAAAAAGAGAGTGACATCGTCAGATCACTGATTTAACAGTGACATCCTAACACCATTCCTGAATAAACTCAACGGCAACGAAAGTAAATCAATCCACCTATTCAAAACATTCCGTGTAACGTATGCAAAGCTACCCTTGAATTTACTTGTGTGATGTTGAGGTATAGTAAAGTCAGTTACTCTTATGTTAACATCATGAACATCAGAATTAAGGTGAGTATTTCGTGCAAATACTTTGGTTTTCATATTTCACTAATTTCCACAACAACAGAGCGAACATATACATAAACCTTTTATTCAATTTGAGTTCCCCAAGCCGCTGCAAGTATGGAGTGACATGATCTCTGTAAGATATACAACATATAAATCTGACAGCAGCATTTTTAATTCTTTGGAGCTTTTGAATGTTTTCCTGGGTCAAAAAATTACAGTACACAGCACGGTAATCTAAAAACGGATATATCAAATGTTGCACTAGTTTCGTAGCTTCATTAAGAGATCTTTTTACGTTATTTATGATATGTCAAGTTTGATGAATAAATTGTGTAGAATTTAGAAAATGTTTGTGATACGATACGTTGGAGGTTTTATATGTGTCGAGTATTTTGCAAAACGTCGGTCTACTTCTTGTCGGTCAGCTCCAATGTAGCTGTATTATAATGCTCAATAATGAGAATAATCCATGCGCCAATAATGTTCGCATCAATAATTTCACAGGAGCTCAGAGTTACGAAGTTATCACATTAATATTCAATCCGATCTCAAGCTCCTACGTTCATAACGCAAGTTGAATAAGTACACAATTCCGAAATATCAATACATGTTCCTTCGGTTTATATTTGAAGAGTCGGTAAGTCAAATGTTGATGGTGGCCTCAGAATGGTCCATCCATTATGATAAGACTTTGATCGAACCTCAAATACGTGCAATGCTATCAATAAGATGAAATTAATTAACAACATAAAGATCTATCGATATACGCAAACAGGTTTTAGTTGCGCCGTAATTTGCGCGATTTGGTCATGCAGTATATTATTTGAGACGGTGCATATCAACACATTTTCATCTTTAATTATTATCAAATGTAGTTTGGAGGGAGGATAAAGTTTATCCACAGAGAGGTTTCAATCATAGCGAATTATTGAGTCGATTTAGCTTAATCTCATTGCTAAATCTTTATCACTCAAATTTTTGTACAAATTAATGCACAATAGTATTGATTGTCCTCCTCTCTTGTCCGCTTTGAAATTTCGTGGTCCTAGGCAAAATTCTCGTAATACAGAATTATTCCACCTAGAGACTCCGAGGACCAACTCCCTAACAACGGGTGTTTTTTTAGAGGTATAGAACTTTAAGTTGGCATTACTGTTGAAGATGGCGACCGATTTAACAGCTGAGAAGTGATTTATTCTCAGTTTTGTTTGGCAATTCATCATGAATAGACTGACGATCATCAAACAGGGCGTAGATTCGTCGAATGGGCCCAAAACGAGATTGCCGTTGTTCCCGATTTTCATAAGCGAATTTTGTTTAGCGATGAAGCGCACTTCTGGTTGAATGGGTATGTCAACAAACAAAACTGCCGCATTTGGAGTGAAGATAATCCTCAAGTGTATGTCAAAACACCGTTAGATCCTTAAAAACGGACTGTTTGGTGCGCTTTATGGACTGGTGGAATCATTGGTCCGTACTTCTTCAGAAACGATGCTGGCCAGAACGTTACAGTCAATGGTGATCGGTGTAGAGCCGGATTACTAACTCTTTCATTCCTGAATTGAACAACCATGATGTCCAGGAGCTGTGGTTTCAACAAGACAGCGCAACATGTCACACAGCTCGTGCCACAATCGATTTATTGAAAGACACGTTTAGTGACCGCCTAATTTCACGTTTTGGAGCTGTCAATTGGCCTCCAGGATCTTGGGATTCAACACCGCTAGACTACTTTCTGTGGGGCTATATGAAGTCATTGATCTATGCGGATAAAAAAGTTGTTGGAAAAAGTCATCGAAAATTGGACGTCCAGACTGGACTACATCCGAGCCAGCCGTGGCGGTCATATGCCAGAAATCATATTTAATATGTAATGCCACAAGATTATCTTTCCAATAGAAAAAAATTCTTGTCAAATGAATGATCGAAAAAACACCCTATACAATCCCCCATTCGGTTCATGGAGTCTACATTCAATAGAGTTGCCAATAATTGTGACATTCACTTTGACTCCATAGAATTTATTATCAGGAGTTATGTGAAGAAAGAAAATTGACTAAAATGAAGTAATTCAGATTGAGTTCTTTGTAATATTTCATTGAATGCTATAATGTAGTTGTTACTATTTTTTAGATTAGAATGAGTTCTTTGTTATATCTTTTTCATATTAATTATTTAGTTATTCATTCAACATTGTCATTATTTTCTGTAATTAGATGTTATATCTGTTGAGAATAAAGAACTTATAATAAATGTAGCAAAATTCTCAATAGTAATACTTGTGTAACTCGATTTACGAGATAATCATATAACTCAATTAATTTGTTTTTAATTCGGGAATTATTTCACACCTAATGTACGTAAACCGTCCGATCAATATTTCACGTATCTGTCGAGTTATCTTTACAAAGATAATAAAGTGATTTCAGCGCAAACATCATTCTGTACCTGAATTTCATATTCTTGCTTCAATTTTCTGCGGTCCTAATACGGAAAATACCACATTTGCTTTGTTGACATGAAGTGTGACAAAAAAAGCGTGACGAGAATTTGAGTAGTAGTAAAATCAGGCATTATTTATTTCATCTTCTATTTTCGAAACCTGCAGCCTGTCTAGAGTTGGTTTTAAAAATTATTACTTTTGAAAAAAATTTTCGTGATTGATTAATATCCTAAATTCTGGAATTTATCAGTATCTTGAAAAATTAATAATGGGGCAAATCTGGCCTCTTCAACCGAATAAAATGTAGAGGCTGCTTCATCGAACTACTTTAAATTATCAGATAATAATTCTCTTCTAAACAAAATGACTTTATTGAAGTAACTAAACTCGAAGACGAATCTCCAAATTAAAATGAAAAATTGAAGTGACCTAGTGGAATGATTTAGGAGATGAAAGAAATAAGACTTAAAGAATATCCACGATACAGAAACGATGTGGAACAAAAATTTTCAAAATGAGAGAGACGAAAACAAATCGATACATGAAGGTCAAATTGCCTGAACTCGGTCTCTGCTTAAATGATTCGCTCGGAATTATTTTCCATGACATCGAAATAACCAAATGAGAAGGACTTTATAAGTTAATATGAGTTTGAATGGCGGGACGTTTTGAACGAGTCAAGTTGAAATGAGGGAGCATTCAAAGGAATGCTTTCAGATGGCTTTATTGAAGAATTGAAGAAAATAACTTCCGATACGAATTCATTTCGTTCAGAATTTTCGAAGCGAATATCCTACTTATACATGGTTGACAGAAAAAAGATATTTATATAGATATTGTTCGTTTGAAAACAATCTTTCTTAATTGAGACTGTCATTAAAATGAGTCAGAATATATTTTTTTCATCAAATATTCATACGAAAACTGATTTCTTAATGTTTATTCATTTTCTTATTAATCAATGCTTATTATATTCAGGCCGGAGTATATATGCTCGAAAAGTGTTGATAGGTATAAAAAGAGCCATCCCCATAATTTAATGTTGAAAGTTGACATCCCCCACTAGGGAGGTCTGGCTTCGACTCCCGGGTAAGACACGAACGTTCGTGTTTCTGTTTCAGTTCTATTACCATAGTTCACAATCAAATATCTTCTTGAATTTTCAAATTATAATGATTTTGTTATTTAATCGATAATCAATAATTATACGAGTAATAATAATAATCTATATTAATTAACATTAATATCCTTCCAGTCTCGGATATATATATATATATATATATATATATATATATATATATATATATATATATATATATATATATATATATATATATATTAATGAGATTGAATCCTCGCTTAACTCTTATGAAACATAATTGAATATTAAAATAAATTAAACTCTTGGCTTAATGTTTCACGATTTATTTAACAATATGTATAGTCAACATGTTTGAGCGTTAGCTTATTTTCAAGACTCAAGAGTCTTGAAAATGAGCTAACGCTCGAAACATGTTGACTATACATATTGTTAAATAAATCGTGAAACATTAAGCCAAGAGTTTAATTTACTTTTTAATATTAATATATATATATATATATATATATATATATATATATATATATATATATATATATATATATATATATATATATATGAGTATTGAAATCGTTGCCTTTCATTTGTTGAACGTGGCGTGACTGATAAGTACCATGCATTCATCCAGTACATATATTCACAATATATGTACTAATAAATTGAATAATCAATCAAAGTCTTCAAGTGCATTAATTTCATACGACTTATATCTCGTATAGATCAATTCCAAACACCGTTTTCTAGCTTAAATTTTCCTTGAAAAATTTCACAATTTTTTAGCTCCAACTTTCGACCACGTGAAAGCCAAAGTACGAAACTGAGTCATAAAATATAATAGGAGGACGTTAATATTGTGCCTTTTGACTAACTCGCCGAACGCCCGCTCGATTGCCAAAGAAAACAATATAATTTCATTAGGCATTTTCTTCCTGAATTATCCAAAGTTAAGTTCAGCGGAAAATTTCGACTAATTAAGCCAGATTTGAAATGTTATAGGAATTTCATAAAGCCGAATAAGTTTTTTTGAGATGCCTTCGCGTTTAGTTAAATTAGGAAAAACCTGCAAGGCTTTCATATATTTTATTATAACAAAGTTACAAGAATTTGAATATTCATTATTATTATTAGCAGATCTTAAGAAAAGTGAAAACGTTGTCCCTCGAGATTATTTCAGATAATACGTTCCCAAATTATAATACAGTTGAGTAGATTTTCTAAAAAGATTTTATTGATTAGCTGAGAACGAATTTATTGATAATTCTGAAATGTTTGAGTAGCGAATTATGGCGTTTTAGAAATAAGTCCAGAAGTTTATTTTAGTGTCTCGACGAGCATTTCATTATATTATGAAATACTAAGAATATAATTATAGTATTCAGTACAGTATATAGTATTCCGAAATCGTATTTGAAAATTATTAGTTATTCTGCGATAATTTAATGATTAATCGCACTGCTAATAACTTTCATAACTAAAAGGAGTGTTCGATATTTGTATATAATTAAAATAATTTTGTATTTATCATAAGATATAGTATTTGTTTTTTGAAAAATGTCGAACTTTCAGTACGTTGTTCAATCAATGCACAAAACAGTTGGATACTCTGATTATTCCTATCAGGTTATTTATTCAAGCTTTAATCGGTTTAATAAATAAAAAATGAAAAATTATCGTTGATAAAAAAATACTCTATTATATAATAAAAGTAGAAGATAACTGAACCGATATATATATATATATATATATATATATATATATATATATATATATATATATATATATATATAATATATATATATATATATATATATATATATATATATATATATATATATATATATATATATATATATATATATATATATATATATATATATATATATATATATATATGTACATACCGCTCGCAAAAGGTGCCCAGCCTGAAATGTATATTTTTATCACTAGAACGGGTGGTAGTGCGGCAAGAGGGGAATGCAGTTGGTAGTTACCAACTGTTCAACTGTCAATGACTAGTTTGCCTTTCAGGTTACCGCTCATCAAAACAAATGAAAGTTCCCTTTGAATACTATGGCGTTTTTAAATTTTAGGTTCCCAATATTAATGAAGATATTGTATATTATGAATATATTTCGTTATAAATATTTCTCGAGGTGTTTGGACTTAAAACTGTATGTAATAACTACTAGATAAATCTGCTCATTATATTATAATCTGCTACTTCATGAAATGAAAGTGAACTGAAATAGTGATAGAAATATTTCACTTAATTTACAATATTTCAGGATATTCAATTGAGAGTTTTAAATGGAATTAAATATCCTACTATTGAGTGAATATTTCAGAACCCTCTAGGTTAAAATTGCTTCGTGTTATGAATATTATATCGTGCTACATTCTGACATGTAGTTAACACATGGAAGTAAGATACCTCATAAGTGTCTATTATATAATTATACTTCGACTTGAAATGAGAAACAATATTTATTTTAGCAAGAAGGAAATTAAGTATCAAGACTAGAGAGAAAAGATGAAATTTGTTGCAAATGTTTGTATTTTTATAGTATTTTTCATGTTACCAAAAATATTCAGTGTACTTCGAATTGAATTACTATATAATTTCCATTTGATAAATATTAGACAAGATACTATTACATATAACATACTATATTACTAAGAGTAGGACTACTAAGAGAGATACCTGCTCATTTGAGAATGAAAATGAACTGGTTTAAAATATATTAGGGAGTCCAAGCAGTTTTAAAAATGATAATAAAACACTATATTGAACATCATTATATTGTTAGCATTTCAGCAAAAAGAAGTACTCATTATTTCATGTCTTTTGTGCAACTCATTGTTCTAGATCATAAAAGGAGAATGCATTGTATTAAAAAAAATCTACATTTGTTAAAAAAGATTCACACATATAATTTAACATTTTAATAATTGTTTTATTATGTTTATCGATTTACATCAAGTATCGGCCTCATCAATTATCAATCTACATTTGTTTATATACCTAGGCATAAAGCAACTGAATTGAATGTTCAGAGCTAAATCTTCTATTTATTGTTTAATATGATCACATAAAGTGTATTTAATAGAATACTACTTATTATTGTAGGTGTGTTGTAGAAATACTTGCCAGAATGATAAATGAAATGTTCAACATTAAGTCTGCATCAATATACTCGTACTACACAATTGAGATTGCATTCTTGCTTACCTTTAGGTGAAACATGATCAAATAAAATCCAAATCAAATTCTTGGAACATTAGGAATAAAATATCTTGAAAACAATGCTTCAATCATAAAGATAAAGTGATGTTAGACCATACTTGCTGAAGTGAAAATTCAATACAGTAGTTGGACATAATTCAAAACAGCGTCAACTCTAGTAAAATATTTCTAATGAGACTGTATTAGAATTAAGAGATTATAATTGTTTATTCGGAGGAAATATGAACAAAAAAACTTCAATTCATATGATGAAACATTAGGTATTTTCTTCAATTGAGGCTGACTTTAAAAAGCAGATATTACCTGAGTTAAAGTTGAAAATGCTTTTCATGAAATATAAAGTTCAGAGGAATATACTACATTGGGTGAAATATTTTTTTCTATGGATGTATCTTATATATTTATGCGTTTAGAAAATGGAATACAGACAAGTATAAAACTCACAATAGCATTTACACATTGAAAAATAAAGAAATGATAATGCATATATAACTAATATATCACACATTGCATATATAATTAATCTCTAACTAAATCAATGATGAATCACAATATTCAAAACAATAATAAATAATTGTACATTTTCTAATGATACTAAGTTGTTGATGATCAAAACTAAGTTAGATAACCACCTTACACTCGTATTATTGCTTTGAGGTAATAATTGTAGCAAAATAACTGAGGTAGTGTAAAAATTTATCATTATGTCTTCTCTGTATATTACTCAAAAATATAACTCAATATTTTTTTTGAAAATTTTGAAACAAACTGACCACTAATATCATTCACGTAAAATGAAATAATACTATTCTGATATTTTAGATGGAAATATATACAATATGAAAAAAATATTTCTATAATTATATTTGAACAGAAATTTCCAAAATTTTCATGCATTCTCCTGGGCTCAGATTAGAAGAGCAAGTTCATGTAATCATACCAACATCCCAGGAAGTTGCAGAAATGACTTCCTAAACTTTACATCTGACGGTATAATGTTTTGCCACTTAAAGGTATATAAGTAGGTAGATTTATTTTTGGTATAATCGTAACATACATATGTCATAAAGTGAAATAAGTTGAATAGAGCTCAACTGGAGTATATTTCAAGGAAAAACTCAATTAGCACTTCACTCAATATAATATACCATTACAATTCCATGAATGTTGGTTTCTAGGTATATTCAATACTTTAAAATATATTTGTCCACTGGGAAAAGTAAATACTTCCAGTTATATTGAACGAACAAACCAAAGAAAGGAGTGAATACGTTGCAGATTTTTAAATGAAACAAAACATGATAAAAAAGCTCCATCTTTATTCACAATAAATTCTGTATTTATTCAAATGCATTGGTAAACGTGAAAAATTAAAAACGGCAATGGGACAATTCGGCTCACAAAATCAGCTTCAGTCAATAATTTGTATCTTAGAGCGGAAGAAGCTGCAAGAAAACCCCTTTTATATATGGGGTACGTTACTTAATTTATATTTGAGGTTGACCTTTCTTGTCTATTGAATATTTATTGCATGTTCAAAAATATAAATTGGAGGTGAAGATGGAGAACTTCATCTGTTGTGAGAGTCAATTCTAATCTTTACTCAAGCTTACATTTTTCACCTAATAAGATAATTTCTTTTCTTCTTATTATGTAGTGAGACAAAAAAGCTCTACTTTATTACCCCAGGATCGGAGGACAAACCAAAGTAGTAATAAAACTTCTGAAAGATATTCTGTCTTCAATATTGATGGGAAGGAATGATAGAACCTTATAATTTGAGTACAAAGAATGAATCTTACTAATCCATACAGAGTTAAATTTATTTCGAATAATGTCGCAGAATTCCAAAAGAAAAATTCTCAAATTGAGTTCAGTGAATTTTAAAGTTAGGACAACATAACATAATACTTCCTTCTGAAGTCATATAAATTCATAATCATTGAAATCTGTCAAAAATAAAGTCCAACTGAAGTACATTTGTCTTGAATACTTCTAGAGAAAAGAAAATTGAATTTTACTTGTGTTTCCTTTATACTCTGCTCACAAAATTGCCCAGCCTGATGAAGCTTAATAAAGCAATCGCGAAGTAGAAGTTGTTTTTCAAATTTTGAGCATATAATGCAATATATAATGCGTACCTACTACTTTTTGAAATAATTGAACCATTTTTTAGAAATTATTCGAAAATGAACAGCTATGAAAAACAAAAATTTGGGTTTTTAACCCTTAACAACTAAAAATAGACATTAGCCACCAATTTTGAACGGACAATGAAGATCCAGGTGCCAGTAAGATTTTGTGAAGATATTTGATGTGGAATATGTTCACGTAATCAGGTTCTTGGCGTACGTATCATCTGAAATCAGAAAAATGTGCATATAAAATAATTGGTGAGGACACTAATAACATAACAATTACAAAGCGTAATAGGAATTTATGTAGGTTTTAATCCTAATCCTGTATTAATTCTAAGTAGTGGTTAATTTTCAAATTTTATACTTTATCTACAAAACTATCCGAGATTGCTTCAAGAAGCAATTAAGGCCAGAAGTTATTAAATTATCTATTCAATTATCGTTCAAAAGTTGAACCTAGCTGAAGTTATAAAATCATCACAATTTTCAGAAATTCCTAGCACAGTTCCTACATCTAGCAAATTTCTAGGAGCGAATATATTTCACTAATATATATGTATCTGCAATTTTAGTCAATCTGTTAGTTTGGATCTCTATTTCAGGACCCATGATCCCTGTGTTTTTTTTCAATTATACAATCGATGACTTATTGCTTTTTTTGTCACGAATATTCCAAATCCAAGGGCATATTTCTTTTGTTTTTCATTCAAATTCTCAACATCATGTCATGCATGACCTCTGTCGAGAATTCTTTGACACTGATGCACCTTTGAGCATTTATACTTTAACAGTTAAAACTAGTAGTTTAAGAGCCAGTAAACATCTGACGACACACATTTCAGGAAATCCCAAAATTTTCTCATTGAGACAGTTGTACCTACCATACATGAATTGGCTGCCATTCTAATATTTTAAAATATATTATTATACGTACTCAAAAAAGGGGTTATTTCCTTGTGGCAGACCATTTGAACTTTTTTTTGGCGTATTTTAGTAATCTTCAAATTTTTATATGTTTTTGTTCATAGTATCAGTAGAATATATCTCTCACGGCAGAACGATCTAGCGTTTGCTTTGACCTGGCAGACTGAAAAACATTTTTTCCCTCGGAAATATATCTGTGTGTATTATTACGTAGTATACGGAATGAAGAGATTTTCGTTTTCTCTTTCTTCTTCCTAGTATATTACTGTCGTATTCCTTCTCTTTCAATTCTTTTTGACGTCAAAATTGACATATATTAAGAAAAAAACTAATATGAAAATTATGTTTTATCTTCAAACGAATTTGAATTCAGTTGACTCGATAATAATATTATCAACAATTTCGATTCATGTGTATTGATTTCACTCAATAAAGTATATAATTTCTCATTTCACATAATTTTTATGAATTTTTATCTCTTTGAGATTATTTTTTATTTAGATTATTTTATTCTAGACTTTCAACCGAAAAACACTTACTCCCGCGCAAATACATTAGTGTGTAATATTTCAAAATTGGGAAAAAATACTTCTTTCCGACATATTTTAGGAAACTTCAAATTTTTATATGTTATTCTTGATAGCATTAGAAGCATATATCTCTCATGGCAAACCGATCTGCCGGTTGCTTTGGGCCGGCCGACCGAAAAACTATTTTTCCCGCGTAAATAAAACAGTGTGTAATAAATTATATTCGTAGCATAAGGAATGGATGAATTTTCATTTTATCTATCTTCTTCATAATAAACTATTGTCGTATTTCTTCTCTTTCAATTCTTTTTCACGATAAAATTAGCACACATAAAGAAAAAACAGACTGAAACTAATATTTCATCTTCAAAGGAATTTGAATTAAGTTGATGATAATTATATTATTAACGATTTCGATTCATGCATCACTCAAAAAAAAGTACATAATTGCTCATTTCACATAATAAATATATCAATTTTCATTTCTTTGAGATAATTTTCTCTGATTTTAAATGCAATATCTAATATTATGTTATGTACCTTCGGTAAGTAGGTTGTAGATTTTATATTTCCATTGTAGCTATTCCACGTTCGCTGCTCTCTAGTAGGTACCTAGTTCCCCCTAGTACGTTTTCTAATTTCAAGTGCACTTCGTAGTCTAAACAAAACATAAACATGATATTTATGTTATTATACCTATTCTGTCGCATCTGAGCCCTAGAACAAATCGAATACTTAAATATTCTTTTCAAGAAGGTTTATATCAGTGCATGTAAAATAAATAAATAAAATGTGGTGATATAAAGTCACTTCAATTCAATAAACTCACGAAATATTAGCAAATAAAAGTTTATTTGATTAAATTCGATTGAAATTACCTTATCATGTCAGGTGAAATGAACAAAACCGTTGCACAAAACATACGCTGTTTTGTGCAACGGAAAAAAGAGACAGAGTATTTTTATTCACTGACAAAACAACGGAAACATGTGGAAATATATTACGTTAACGAAGACAGCATAACCTCAAAAACGTTAAATAAAAATAAGATCTATATATTCATTGTGTCTTCTATTATATTAATGAAGATCTGTAACTGCAGATTTCCCTCGTTAATGACAGTACCTTTAATCTATTTTTCAAGAACTATTTTTATGTGTATATCATCTCCAAGAATTGTCAGTAAATATAAATAAGTTAATACCTTATACTGAAAAAAATTTATAATTATTTTTGTTAGCGCAATGCTGCTGTCTGCTAAGTCAAAATAACTGGCAGATCCTTCTGCCTTGAAAGTCTAAAGCTTCTGATACTACCAAAAATAACATGAAATTTCGAATTTCCTAAAATACTTTAAAAATACTAAAAAAACGTGTGTGAATTTTCAAATATTCTGCTAAAACGTGGAATGCTCTGCCACTTCGTTTTGAGTAGTTGATATAATAATAGATTTCGATATATCAAAACGCCAATACATATATGAATCAAAATTCATTCGAACATGAAATATTGTCAGGTTGGCTTTTTTTTATGTGTGCCAATTTTAGAAGTAGATAAGAAATACGACAATATTATTATGTAGAAGAAAGAAAACAAAAATGTGTCTATTCCAAATACGACTATACATTACGGTATAAGCAACCGGCATATCGGTTTGCCGATGGGTGAAATGAAAAATTATTTACTTTGTTGAGTGATGGCACGAATCGAAATTGTTAATGATATTATTATCGAATCAACTGAATTCAAATTCGTTAGAGATGAAATATTATTTCATATTGGTTTTTTTCTCAATATATGTAAATTTTGACGTCAAATAGAATTGAAAGAGAAGAAATACGATAGTAATATATTAGGAAGAAGAAAGAGAAAAGGAAAATCCCCTCATTTCGTATACTACATATAGGTATAGAACAAAGAGGTAAATTTAAAGGGAAAAAGTGTTTTGCGGTCTGCTGGGCCAAAGCAGATCGGTGTGCCACGAAAGATATATGCTTCTGATACTATCAATAACATATAAAAATTTGAAATTTTCTGAAATAAAACAAGAAAAATGTGTTTCTTCTCAATTTTCAAATGGTCTGACACAAGGAAATAACCGCAGGAATGGTCTGCCGTTTGGTTTTTGAGTACGTATAATAATATATTCCAACATATCAAAACGGCAGCTTTCCTAAACTATGTCTTTTTTCTCAAATCAAATAAAATCGAATCAAAAACATTTATTTTTCATTATTTGTTTTGTGAAACATTGTTTTTGTTAATATATATCAAAAGTCGGGAGACTATAAGGTTTTGCAACCTTCTTCAACCCGTGTGAATTTAATTTCCTATTGTATTTTCAAAAAATCAGGAGCAAATTTTCTTATCATATATTTACTGCAGGGATTTAACGGCTGTGGCCGTCTTTTGTAAATTTTCATTAAATACGTGCCATTTGGTCAAATGTCCGATTTTCAATTCATCTGACATTTGATGGTAAAGGAAACCACAGAAAACTTTACCCACGTAATGTAAAATTCTCCAAATTATCACACCTTTTATACCTGCGCAGTACCGAACCTACAGCGACTAAGAATAATATAGGTTGGGAAAGTGATTTCATTGAGTAATAAATTGAAAATAAACCAAAATTTTCAAGACTATGAAATTAATAACAAAACCACTAAATAACTAAAAATACCTGATGAATTGATTTCTTACCTGCTTCAAAATTTTCTTTCACTAAAGGTTCAGAACATGATATATTTGTAAATTAATGTGTTTCCACAACCAATTGCAAATACAGGAACAACATTTTTTCTCCATAATAGTTCCTTGATAAATAATTGAAGGTTGAACTTTGTTACCTAAAAATATATCGAATAACAAAAATGGTGTACCATAGACTTAATTTGTGAAGTAATCAAATCAAAAGTAATAAATATCAAAGATTATATAGTTTACGTATCAATCAGACATGAGAAACATTCTTGATGAAAAATTATCAACGTCGTTATTTGAACATCAATGACTAGGGCTTACTTTCAGAAGAGATATAAATGGAAAAGGCACTAAAACGAATACAAGGAAAATAATTAATCTATTGAAGTTAATTATTCCGCTCACCTGATTCATTAATGCTCTGGGCGACTAGAGCAATAGGAGAATATAATTTTTTGATCTGGTTAAATAACATAAAATAATTACCCTTAATGAAATGAATGCAATTTTAATAGTAAGCTTTTTTAGGATATTCATTACACGTTAAACTATACGGCTGAATAATACATTGAAAAAAATTATTGAGAAAAAGCCAAGCATGAAACGATTTATCATTTTTAGGAAAATTGTTTTCGAAGCATAAATTCTGAATTGTATTGTTTTTCATAAATGATCGAAAATCCATCAATGAATAAAACTAAATGATGAATACATATTATTATTTTCATGTAAGTACTTACCCGTTTCTTTCTGAAGGAATGATTTTACTATAAATTTTCGTCGGTTCGTATTGCCTGTAACTTAACTTCCACAGAACTGCTTCACAATTGTATATTATTATTTGATTGAAAGTGAAAAAACTTCACGAACATTCAAGTAAAATACTGTTAAATTATCTCACAAAACTTTCTTATACAAGTCTCAAAGTTCGACTAACTCGGTAAAATATTCATACAAGGTCACCCACGATGAACTCGAGATTGTCAAGCGGTTCCAAGATACGGAATCTTGGAATCGTAAACCGATAACATAAACAAAGTCATAAATCACTGATATACACATTTCAAACAGAATAAATCTCCTAACTCACACAACAAGTATTTATTATATCTTAGAAACGAGGATTGGTGCTAGAGGTTTCGCCGCCTCACGCAGATATAAAAAATACTCACTCTTTTTATAAAAATTCATCCGAGAACCTAACTACTATCTATTTTCAATACTACCCCTTGTAGTACTAAAATATATCGAGAGCAAAAGAGTGAAGTTTTGTTTCGCCAAAGAAACAAATTTATGATTTATGATTTTGCCATCAGATTGGAATTATAGCCGCACAGAAAAAAAATGTACGAATGTAGAAATATGAGTAAAACAGTAGTTTTTTCTTTAATTTTGAATGATTCAAGGCTACATTTTGTTGGCTTTGTTAGGAATAAAATCTTGAAAAACATTCTATTTCTTTATATACCTTATAGTGCAATATCGAATTCAATTTAATTAGAGGTATTTGCAAAACAAAAAATTTTATTATAATTTGAGTGAAAGTATGAAATAAATACCTTTATTGACTGAAAGTGCGGTAAATGAATTCATTTAATTTTTTGAAGGATACTTCTTAGCAATATTAGGCTCTGCTTTTTGCTATAATTTACGTTTTCAAGTTATAAACAAAAGCTCATGTTCTTTTTTTTTTAATTTTCGGCTTAAAACATTTGCAGTTTGTATTTGTAAAAACAATGAAACAGTTCACCTCAGATTTCAGACTTGCGCTTATGAACTAACTTACATAACTTCTCCATATTTCTACGATTTTACTCAGCTATAGACTTCACAACACCTCTATGAATAAATGATGTTGTTAACATTCACAAAACCTCTATGAATAAATTATATTGTTAACATTCAAAGTTCACTCGTATTCAACTTAAATTATATTAATTATTTAGTTTATATATTTCAAATCAAATTTTAAAAACGAAATTTTCAAAAAGATGATGAATTACTCGTATGAATATAAACCTAAATTCAAACACTTGAACTTATGATTTATACTTTATTAACTACATAGCATCACGCGTTTCGTCGTTACAAACGACTTCTTCAGATGCTTACAGAATCTGTAAGCATAGATTTTGTAAACATCTGAAGAAGTCGTTTGTAACGACGAAACGCGTCATGCTATGTAGTTAATAAAGTGTAAATCATAAGCTCAAGTGTTTGAATTTAAGTTTATATTCAATTATAATGGATTTACATCAAGTAAACGCCAACACTATTAAATATGTATGTATATCAAATCGTATATATCAGTCATTAGTTTGTGGTTTAAATTTTCCTTTCAAATTTGAGTTTTTTTTTAGCGAGCAATAATTAGTTGACCGAAAAAGTGATTAAAAATCCAATAACAACTAACCTATACAACTGTACACTCAAATAGTTCAATTCGTTCGGTTTTTTCTGAATTAAAATTTTTCGTGAAGGAATAATTTCAGAAATCTCAAAAAATTCTTACGTCTTAGAAGATCGTTAGGAGTAAGAGACCAGGTTGGATGCTTGAAATATTTCGCACTCAAACTGTGAAAATGTCATGTGAAAATTTCATTTAACAGCCTTTTACAAATTATTTAGTTGATATCCATATCTCATATCAAAGTAATGGAACATTATCTCTTCAATTGTTTGAGGCATTTCTGGAATTGAAATTTCGAAGAGGAATAATTCGAAAAAACATGGTGAATCCTACTTTATTTTCGGTCAATATATCATTTTTGAAACAGCGTTGTCAAAATACATTCATTTTAAGATTAATGATCGAACAAACAGTAGGGAATTCAAACGATAATTGTTCATCAACATTCACGAGATATAATAAAATGATAAATTGAGAAACAATAAAAATGACTTGCATCAATCGAATTATCAAATATCGTTTGATTACTCATTGAGAATGCATGCAACCAATCATATTATAAAACAAAGTTTCGATTTGTTTCAGAATTACGCAGTGCATCTTGTACTTGTAAAACTCTAACGAAACGAACTCCGAAAGTTTTTGCTCATATATTAATAAGTGCATCGTTCGAAAATAAAACGTTTCATAAAATATAATATAATATCGATTATTATCTATATAAGTACCCATGAAATTCTGTCGAAAAAATTATATAACGCATAATTTTATTCGCTATACATTGTTGTGTTAATTAATACATTCTGAATAGGAGCAATATATTCTTATGTGTCCATACTTTAGAAGTACATCTTTTCAATTATATTTTCACTGAATTTCAGTTTTTCCAATTTTCATTCTTTGGAAGTAATCCCATTCAGATATAATGCTCTCATGCCAGCGTTTCTTCAAATCCTTGAAGTTCTGAAATGTGCTTTTCGGTATGGCCATCAGCTCGTTCTTCGATTCCGATTTTATCTCATCAATTGTGGCAAAACGCTTTCCTTTCATTGTTCTCTTCAATTCTTGAAATAGGAAAAAGTAGCAGGGAAAGCCAGATCTGGTAAATACGGTGGTTGTTTTTAGCCAAAAAATTAAGAACTAGCATGATGTGTGAGCTCGTGCATTATCGTGATGCAGAATTCCTGATTTGTTTTTCCACAATTCAGATCGTTTGAGCAGCATTGCTTCACGCAATACGTAGTTTCGCGTGAAGCAATACTTCCTTGTAGTATTCCTTATTAACCGCATGTTCTGTTAGCAAGAACTCATTGTGAACCACGCCGTTGTAATCGAAGAAAACAGTGAGCAAAACGTTCACATTGGATCAAACTTGGCGTGTCTTTTTCGATCTTGGCTCTTCTAACCGCTTCAATTGGGTGATTGGGCCTTGGTTTCGACGGCATAACCATATACCAAAGGTTTTGTCTTTAGTTATGACCTTCTTCAGCAAATATTATGCTATACTAATGCGACGTTGCTTTTCCTCTAAATTTTGCAATTTCTGAGCAAACATCGCTAGCCCATGTTTCATGCCCAAAAGATCCGACAAAATTGCACTTATAGTAATTTGACGATTTTCCAGAACCATTTCCTTCACAGTTTCGATGTTTTCGTCGCTCATTGACATGGTTGCAACTCCAGAACGCTCATCGGAATCAACATATTCTCGGCCTTCTGTGAAGCGCTTGTACCACTTATAAACAAGTTTTTGGTACAAAGTAGGCCCGCCGAATGCCACAATCGATATTTTGAGTGCGTTGGAGCACTTTATTCCATTTTTAACGCAAAATTTAATACAGATTGTTTGACATATTTCTTTGAAAAATTAAGAAATCGAAGAACACAAAAACGTGACTAACATTCACAGTTGTCAAAAACAAACTTCTAATCAAAACTGGCTGATAAATGGTAACATATGTGAAAAATTTGTGAAGCAACTTAACAAAGAATAATTTGTTAATCGAATGTGCACAGCCTCCGAAAATTGAAAATTCACATTTTTTTTTGAACAGACGCATTATACAATTGGAAAAAAAAAATTTTCAGGGCTTTTTCCATGCTTCAGTATGATACTTTGAATATTTGTAATTTCTTGACGTAGAAAAAAAATAAGAAATGTCTTTCAAAAAATTTCGGTCTAAGGAGTTACCTCTCATATTTTTTCAATGTACTAACGATTTTTTGTAACTATTTGATTTCCTGACTCCACTGTGGAGAAGCTATAGCAGATGAATATCGGTAAAAACTTATTTTGTTCAAGCTCAGATCTTTTTTTCGGTTTCCTGCGTTAAACATTTGCAGTTATCAATGAAAATAAGTAAACATTAGTCTTTTCGAATTCGAATACTAAGTATTCTAACGGAACATAAATATCGAAATCACTTACTTTATTATTTGTGATGGCAATCTGAGACCGATTAAACGAAGAATACACTTCATGAACCTAAATACTAATTTTCAATTATAATTTAAAGAATAGATCTAGTAAGCACACACTTCAATAGTTTACAATGTAGCTGAACTTTCCAATCACATTTAGAAAAATTACAGGTTTTCATCTCACATGTAATTGATTTGAGGGAAATAATTTTTTATATTTACTCAAATGCTATCTTTTTAACGTTGGTTATATTGATTTTAATTATTTGAACCACAGATGATGCAGAACTTTTGTATCAGTCATTATGTGAATATCGAAGATATCCCACCTTATCGGATAGTTGCTGATATTTATCATAATAATAATATGTAAAGTGCTATAATAAAACAATATTTAGAATTTTCTCATAATTTAATATAAAATACGAATGATGACGTTTCGAAGTACTACTTCTTTAGTGTTATATTCACTTTCAAAACTAAAATCGAAATAAACTTCATACTATTTACCTAATTTTTACGAATTCCATTCGTAAAATAACATAAAAACTAACGAAAGCTATTGAACCTTGTAGCTTCTGTCGGAAAGCAAATCATATGAATATGAAGCAAGCGGTCATCTGAAGAATTATTTGCTTCTTGTTATACATCAATTATTCTCCAAATTGAACAAATCATATTTTGATCATGTATTGTAGGGCTTTGACACACCAAATCAAAAATTAAATTGAGAAATCAATTATTTTATCAAACATTTTCTGTAAATCGATTATTGAGGCCTGGATTTTTTCGTTGATCGATTCAATATTTGAATTTGAACCTATTTGAAAATCGATTTCCTTATATTCGCCTTTATTCCTCAATTTCGCCATCCTTATTCAAAACACTTCTATGCTTATATTCGTTTTTGTCTGAGTTCAGTTTTGTTTTTCAAATGAGATTCCTTAAATGTGCCTCCAGATTTTACAAATGCATACAGTAAAATAGCGGAGAATGGTTTTCGAGGAAATTATTATAGTCTGCAATTTATGCAAAATATGTTTTCCAATTCATTTCATTTTCAGTGCCCCGGTAGGTTTGCCGTGATATAACATGATACTTCCACGATGCAATCTCTAGATTTTCAAGTCGAGCACTTGAGAATTTACAGACCTTTAAATCGTACAGTAGACAAAATATCGATGACCATCAAAACGTCCTCCGTTTTGTAATTTAAAAAATAATTTGTGAAAAAAAGAAATGAACTTCACACAGAACTCGAATCCGTGTCTAATTATCTTCCATATTTTTCGAGCTTCTTCAGGTTTATTCCGTGCCATATTAGCTTCCCGACTCTACGAGTATTATGAATGAAAATTGTTGTTTACAGTTCACTACGTGACCCTGATTGAATTATATAAACAAATATTCTAAAACAACGATAATAATATAATATAATGATCACAAGTCCTTGATAGCAGTCAACAGTTTTGTTGATATATATATATATATATATATATATATATATATATATATATATATATATATATATATATATATTTGCTTATAATTTTCAACTCGGATTTCAGGTTGATGAATTCGAAATAATGATAAAAAGTAACAGTTTCGTTCGTAATAGTTTAATATTCATTCGGAGACCATTTATTTGTCATTTTCAATTGCAAACGAGCATCTTAGCCTATGGAAACTTCCACATTTTGAACGACAAAGAATCGGTATGAGTAAAAATGAACATTCGAATGAAGCTGCACAATAGGTACAAATAGTTTTTCAGTAAAAAATTACAGAAAAACAATTTTATGAAATAGAAGTATAATTAAAGTTTTAAATATTCTAGAATTATATCCTTTCTGCGCTCTGTGGCATATATTTTTTTCGCAAACTTAAGTCTTAAATGTTTTCGAACAGAAAATTCACGAAAAATAGAGGGCTGCTGTTAGTTTACCGACACTTCTGGGACAAAAATCTGGGACATTTAGGCGAAACAAATTTTTTCTCCCCTTACATTTCTGCACAAATAAATATTTTTTGCAACCAAAATAGAAAAATCGTTATAAATGTTCAATTTTCATTCATTCATACAACTTGCAATTGAAATCGATTTGAGTACTTATTTAACCCCAACAAATAATAGGCACTTTTTTAGAATTGAAATACCATACTACTTCTGATGTAGTATGGTAACAAAAATAAATATGAGCGCTCTTTTCTGACATCAATCAAATTATTATATGATACTACTAATGACTATAATACTTGATAATTTTAAAACAAACTGCCTACGCCAATGATATTCTCATACATCTAGTTAGATAGCCAAATCCCTATAAATTTAATTTTATTGTAAATTTAAAGTACTCATTATAACTCTAAATTTTAATGAGATCAATTTTGTTCAAACTATTTCGATATTGGTTAGTGTTCCTAATTTTCAATGAAATATCTTTCTCTTCCAACAAGAATTCGTGAAAGTCAGAACAAATCAGCCCATTGAAATTATACTGTTTTGATCAGAGACCGAAAATGATCCGTTGAGCGAGTTTTTTTATTGCGTCCATTGCTGCGCGACCAGCCAAAATACTCCCTCTGGTCGCATTGTGTCCAGATATACAAAAAATAATACTTTGCGATTTTTAGCATTTCTGACGATAGTGGGTGTTAGGTGTTTCAGAAAATTTCAGCTGAAGCTGAATTGCGCATAAAAGCTTGTCGTCGTCAGAAAGGTTCATGCTAAGAACTTTCAAGTTTAAACATTCGTCAATTAGCTTCGTGTCATCCATTTCAATGTTAATTTTTTGGGAAAACGGACTGTTTTTTCGAAAGCAGACCGTAGAGTACTTTCAATGATTTTTGGAGACCTCATCCAGTTAAATTTGTCAACGTCCTCAATTGGTTTTTCCCAGCTTTCTATGTAGGATTCAATTTCTGAGTAAAAACCTGTACAATTTGTTTGAAATAGTTTTTCGTGATTTTATCTTGTGTGTTCACTATACTTTGTGCCTTCAGAGACAAGAAGTTTTCTTTAATTGTGTGATTCACCAGATGCGCGAATATGTTTCTGATTTCGATTTCCTACTTCTTTCCAACATGGAAAAAGTACATCACTGAATGCATGAGAATCATATATGCCTCTGATAGTGGTCTTCACAAAATTCTAGTCAATCCAAGCTTTCAAAATAAATTTCCAAGGCACCGAACATTTTCTAAAACCTTCTGATTTCAGGAAAATTTGTTGCTTATCTAAAAAAATTGAATTTCCTTCACAACAATAGTGCACGGACACTTTTTAAAAACCGCTGCTGGACACATGAATTATCCGTCCATTTTACATAATCACTATTCAGTTGTGATTCAAATCTCTAAAGAATATACTAGAATGAGGTAAAAATATAAAAAATAGTCGAGAACCTTTGCACATCTCTATTAATATGAGTGAGTTGTAATACATATTAAAGTGATAATAACTATTGAAGTGAGATACAGTTAAATATAATACCGAATTAATTGAATAAAATTTTCTCGGTCACTTCCGAAAAAACTTCTTGTGAAGGGGAAAATTTGGAAAGTATCGAAAACTCCTGGTTTCTTATAACTTAATAGGAGAGAAATGATAAGAAAAAAGATGATACTCCTGTATTGAGAAGTGCATCTTATGCAACATTTTACTGATTGAACTTGGTTAGTAATAAATTAAAAATTGATGAAATGAAAAACAATAGCTTTTGGCTCACAAAAAAATCGCTTCAGCCAATTATGTTATGGCAAAAAGCACAGAAACAGGAGCAGAAAAACAGGAACGCGAACATGAAAAAATTTAATGTAACTTGACATGAATTCTTTGAACTTATATTACATGCCTCAAAATATAGTGATTTAGTTCATTTTATCACTTTTCGAAATGGAAAGGACCTACAGTATTGTAAACATTGCTACTTGAATATATATGTATAGTATGTTGAAGAATTCATGTTTCATGCTAATCTTTTTTTTGTATGTGAAGAATTATAGTTGGAAAACGTATGAAAACCTTTAACTGTTCAGAAATATGAATGGAAGATGAAGAATATTTTTTGCTCTAAGATACAATTCTGACCTTCATTCTAACTAATATATTTCTCTTATTATAATAATGTCTTCTTTTTACTTTGTAATGAAGGTCAAAAATCTCGCCTACACCAATATCCCAGGACAATGCAAAATATTGATAAAAAAAATTCTTTGACATAATTCGATTTTTATGGATTCGAAGAAGTGAACGTGGGTTAGAAGAGGTAAAAAGTTTAACTGCACTGATTCATGAAAATTAATCAATATTTCAAATACTTGAAATATGTCGAAATTCCTAACGAAACATTTTCGTTAGTGAATTGTACACTTTCTATATATACTTTCTATAAATTTATATTGTACATTATTTAAAATATAAAAATAATTGATATTTTTATAATATAAAAAATATTTAATGTGCATTACTTCTGAAGTCCAATAAATTAATAATCTTTTGTATCGGAAAGCTATCTAATTTGAGAAGGTACATTTTTTTTCTATTCTTCAAGACAAAAGAGAATTAATTTTTTTAAACTCGTTTAAAAAGATCTAGGTACTATGAATAATTTCTGCAGATTTTAGATGTGCATGTTGTTACACCTATTCAGGTCCTTACACGTAGGTTATTTTGAAATGAGCATATTTGTGATATAAGTAATATATAATACCTACATAGCATATATACTATATAGTTATTAATTATCTTATGTTTCCATTTATTCAGATTTTTTCAGATTATTTCAGTTCACTGCTTCATATATACCTAAGTACCTATGCAATTTATATTCGTGAAAAATATAAGAGAAGTTTCCCTCACAATTTAAATTAGTTGCTGGTTTCTTAATGTTACGATTCTTACGATTTTCCCCACATATTCTGACTCTTTTATGAATAAAAAATGTTTACGGTTCACACACGTATCCTTGATAAAAATAAATAAACAGATACTTCAATACGCGGTACAGTGAAATGATAATTTTCATATCACTTATATTTGATTATAATCAAACCGTTGATATCAGTCTATAGGTTTTTAAGCTCGAATTCAAGTTTTTCGAAAAGATTGTGGTTTACAACGTGCTTCACAAATGGACCCTACTACATAAATAATACTCTATATAAAATAAAACCCTACTATAAAATAATCCCCACGATGTTTCCAATCCTTTCTGAATTATTTTAATTGATTGAACAATTTATTACAGGGTGTTTTCGGAAATTTTGACATATCCTGGATTCTAATAACCTCGTCAAAGGTAAAAAGTTAGAATCATTGGCTATAACCTATATGAAACTGTGAAATCATAGCTAATTAACTATTAGAGACATCTATAATTTATACTCAATTAGCAAACATGTTCATGTTTGAAATATTTCTTAATTATATGAACAATTATGAGTAGAGTAACATATTAACTTAAGACAAAATATAACACTTCCAAATTAAGCTGTAACAATCAAATAGCTGTTGATTGCTCATCGCATTATGCATTCATTCCATTACCTATATAGTTAGATACAGTACCTACAGACTGTTATTGAGTCTTGAAAATGAGCTCACGCTCGAAACATGTTGAAAAATTCATATCGTTAAATATAATCGTGAAACATCAAGCCAAGCGTTTAATTCAATTTAATAGAGAATATTTCATTAATAAGTAAATATTATATTCAATAAAACATTCAATGATAAAATTTCATTTGAATTCACGTTCATTATCCCTTTATTGAAAACTTTGTTACCCTATGTGAAAATTTTCTGATCTCAGCTCCATTATGACCGAAAACTGTCAATTTTTAATTATATACCTATCTCATTATTTAAAATATACTTTCTAATATCGAGCTCAAATATCTTTATAGTGGTACTAGTTTTCAATATATTTGGTAAATTATTGAAAGCCTCAAATCCGTCATAGTATATGCTGTTTTTAGATTTAGAGAGCTAACAACTTTGGATATAAAAAGTATCAGTATTTCTAGTATTATACCCATGCACATCACTGACATATGTTATATTTTTTATTACATTACATGGCCAATGATTTTTTATTTTATATATGAATATATATGAAGCAAAGATCATTCTTTGTTTTACAGACATAAGTCAAACTCCAAAGTGTTCAGCATAATTTTAACAGAGGTATAATATAGCACTTCAAAATGGTTCGCTTGACACTATTCTGTAACTTCTGTAATTTTTTAACTTTTTCTTTAGTCAAACCAATCAACAATGTGGAGCAATATTCAAAACGTGGCATTATTATTGATTTGAACAAAAATAATTTCACATATGTCGACAGGTTTTTTCTTATTCTTTCAAAAAAATAGATATTTTTTAGAGATTTTTGATGATATGAAATCAACATGATCATTGAAACTCAATTTCTTGTCTGAAATAATGCCTAAATATTTCATCATTTCATATTGTTGAATAAATCGTGAAACATTAAGCCAAGAGTTTAATTTAATATTCAATTATGTTTCACCAAGAGTTCAGCGAGAATTCAATCTCAGCCTAAATATTTAACTGTTTCTACTCTTTCAATTTTCTGTTCATCAATCTTTATAGTTATATCCTTATTTTTATTGGTTTTAAGGGTTTTACTTCTACCAAAAACTGTGAAGTTAGATTTTGGCACATTCGGAAAAAAGCTATTGTCACATGACCATTCATTAATTGTAATAGTGTTGAAGTCAATATTACTGATCGTGTATTGTATGTTGCTTCCTCTATAGAATAATTCTAAATTAGTAATAATGAAACCTGAATTCTTCATCCTGTTGATTAGGCAACACACATGTCACTTTGAAGTTATATATGTGAGCTGACTATTTGACGATATATATTGTTCCATTTAACATAATGCACTTTATATTTATGATATAATTATTACTGATCCGGATATATTCAGAATTTTTATTACATTAACCTATATTCTTGATATTAAGTATTGTTTCTTATATTTCATTAGAAATAGAACAGCTTTAATTTATTGAATTTTTCTGAACTTCCTGGAATTAGAATTCATTGAAAAAGCCTAGTTTTCTGATTGAGATCTCTTTTATCATCTCTCTTTTCATTTACATCATCTCCAAAATAATAATTCAAATACTAACAAATCAACATTGCTATATAACATACGTATTCGAATGTTCTTGTTGAATTATATATTCGATATAGTAATTTAATATAGGAATGCCTTATATTAAATGCTCGTATACATTAGATTAAAGATTAAGATCAACTTTGAATTATACTTATCATGTTAAATCACTCAAAATACTGTTTGGATAAAAATAAATATTATGGAATATTCGTAATAATTATGGAACTTCATATTTTCCATTCGTTCCGTTGAAATCATATTTCTAACCTCATAAATTCAGATATATGGAGGCTAAGTACCCGAACGGTATAATAATAACCGAGCGAACGTCAAATCAAATTCTCGTATATTACCAACATTCTCAGCTAAATAAACTAGGATCGATTAATTTAGGCGAAGCTGGGCACATTTTGGGCGGCTGGGCACGGTTTGGTCGAATTGGGCACGTAGTGAAGATATATGCCGAATTCCGGGCACCTTGTGGGTGTGGAATGAACATATATATATATATATATATATATATATATATATATATATATATATATATATATATATATATATATATATATATATATATAGATTTGAGATGTACATTAATCTATGCATTATATGGGCATATGACTTACTCTATATTTCTGTCTTGAAATCAACTAGAGGGCATGTGAGGATTGAAATCGTTGCCTTTCATTTGTTGAACGTGGCGTGACTGATGAGTACCTTGTAGTACGAAACAGAGAATGGCTCACGCTTTCAATAAATGTAGTAATCGATTTCAAGATTCTCTTACATTTATCCCTAGCCTTAGAAAGATATTGGAGATTCCAATATTCTTTAACATTGATCCCTAGAAGGACAAAGGAGACATCGCATTGTTCATGTTTCACATAGCCAGCCCTGCTTAAATGTTCGTTTGAATAATTTGTCAAAAAAGATTATCCAAGAAAACTTATAGTACACTTTGATTGAAATCTTTGATAGCGAATATCTACAAGTGCATATAGCTACAAGTATATATATATATATATATATATATATATATATATATATATATATATATATATATATATATATATATATATATATATATATATATATATATATATATATATATATATATATATATATATATATATATATATATATATATATTTATATTCACGATTTGGTGTATAAACTGGATAATTTTTGCAAACAGAATCAATCCAGAACACATTTCCAATCTAAATGTTCAATTTCGACTTTCGTAAAAGGCCGCGGTTTTACGGTACGCTGAACAGGCATCCTTTGATAAGCATATCAACGATGAGAGTTCAAGATTAGTTCCTGATCCAATCGATGAAATAAAGGATTCAAGTTATTATTTGACTCGTGAACAGATGCAGAGGTTAAATTTGAAGCTCGTCCCAAGTTTATATACATAATTACACACACACACACACACACACACACACACACATATATATATATATATATATATATATATATATATATATATATATATATATATATATATATATATATATATATATAATTCGTTTAGTTTTCTTGTGCTTTGCTTAATAACATAAGTGTGAAGGTTTCTTGGGAATGAGCACAGTTTAAAATTGATGTAGTAATTATTTATTCGACATATGTTTCGGCTCTAGGCTTTTTTCAAGAATATTATATGTTTATTGTTTGTTGTTAAAAAAAAAAAATAAATAAATAAATAAAAAAAAAAAAAACACGAACAGGAAAAAAATCATACATTTGACTTTCAAAATTATAGAATATTGAACAGAGAAAACAACTATAAATCTAGAACTATATTGGAAATGATTCACATTAAAAAAGAAAAAAATGCTATTAACGATAAAACAGATACAAATAGTTTATCTAAAATATACTACAATCTGATAAAATAACATTTAAAATCCAAGAACTGCACGCCCATGGAACCAAAGATAAGAATTCATCGGAAGATACGCATGTCCTAAAGAAACGAACCCACAGATGTTACCCATAAACCATAATTCTCACACTATTCAGTTTAACGAAATATTTGTGAAATTGAAGTCAGTTTCCAACAAACAATAAACATATAATATTCTTGAAAAAGGCCTAGAGCCGAAACATATGTCGAATAAATAATTACTACATCAATTTTAAACTGTGCTCATTCCCAAGAAACCTTCACACTATATATATATATATATATATATATATATATATATATATATATATATATATATATATATATATATATATATATATATATATATATATATATATATATATATATATATATATATATATATATATATATATTCAATGTTTTTAGCAATAACAAGCTTATTTTAATGTGAAAATCTCTATTCCCGTTGACGTTTCGTTGTATATCACAACTTTGTCCAAAGTCATTTTTATAAAATATGAGTTTTTATTTTCTTGGTGATATACAACGAAACGTCAACGAGAATGAAGTTTTTCACATTGAAATAAGCCTGTTATTGCTAAAAACATTGAAAATAAACTATCTTAAACAGGTAATAAATCAATTTGATTTCAAAATGAAAACTAAGCCAATGAAAAATAACCAAAAGAATGTTATCCTTCAAGGGGTAAATTTTAGAGAAATATTGAAATCGATGCCGCACCTGATGGAAGTGCGAGACAAATGTTTTTTTCTGGAAGGAACTCGTTAGTCGCACCACGTCCATCGAAGTGAGGCACATATGTTAATTATCTTGAATATTTCTCTCAGTGCCAAAACAAAAACTTGATTTCCTTTATATATATATATATATATATATATATATATATATATATATATATATATATATATATATATATATATATATATATATATATATATATATATCTTGAAATTGATTCATTGCCTGTCTAAAAACTTTCAAATATATATATATATATATATATATATATATATATATATATATATATATATATCTTATATATAAAATTCTCGTGTCACAGTTTTCGTTTCCATACTCCTCCGAAACGGCTTGAGCGATTCTCATAAAATTTTGTGAGCGTATTGAGTAGGTCTGAGAATCGGCCAACATCTATTTTTCATCCCCTAAATGTTAGGGGTAGTCCACCCCTGAATTTTGTTTTTTATTTTTTAGACAAAATTTTCAGTTTTTATTTTTTTATGATACAACATACAAAAATACATACAATACTAAATTTTCACCCTTCTACGATCAACCCTTATTTTTTATAGCTGTTTATTTCTTTGGCGGCTTGATGATATTGTTGGCAGGCGATTTCAGGCAGACGTTGCCAGTAATTCCCCGTGGAACGCCTGCAGATGAATTGAATGCTTGCCTGATGGCATCACCTTTATATGTTACCGTTATTATGGAATAACGTAAAAACATTATCGCTAACCACTAATATGAGAATTCAACTTCAAAATGATCAAAGTGCTGCACAATTTTCCAAACAATTATTAGCTGTTGGAAATTGAAAAGTCCCAGTTGATGCGACATCTGGATAAATTACTCTTACCAACAACTTTTGCCGATTTGTAGACTCTCAATTAGCTTTTTATTGAAGATGTTTTCCAAACATTAGTGAGAATTATCAGAATTATGCTTAGTTAAGTCAACGAACAATTCTTGCAGCAAAGAATAATGATATACACGCACTGAATTTCACCATTCAATCAAAAATTGCAGGCGATTTAGTGACATACAAATCCGTTGATTCCATAACAAATCCCGATGATGTAGTAAATTATCCAACGGAGTTTTTGAACTCTCTGGAGTTACCAGGATTTCCAGCACATAACTTGCAACTCAAAGATGGTACAGTTATTATGATATTGCGTAATTTGAATCCACCGCGACTTTGCAACGGTACTCGACTTTCGGTTAAAAGACATGCCGAATTTGATTGAGGCAACCATTATTAACGGAAAGTACGCAAGTGAAAATGTATGTATTCCTCGAATACCAATGATTCCGACTGATCTTCCGTTTGACTTCAAACGATTGCAATTTCCAGGTCGCCTTGCGTTCGCAATGACAATGAACAAGTCGCAAGGCCAATCGCTTAGTGTTTGCGGGATAAATTTAGAAAATCATTGTTTTTCACATGGGCAGTTATACGTTGCGTGTTCACGAGTTGGGAAACCATCCGCTTTGTTTGTGTTAACGTCAGACCAAAAAACAAAAAATGTGGTTACTTCAATGAAACGGATAATTTGCGGACACGGATATAATTCAGTATTTACTTTTGATTCACTTTCATTTACTTAGAGACGTTCAACTAAATAACACTTCATTTTTGTAATCGAAATGAATTCATTACTGTTGAGAAACGAAATAAAATTTTTCCTTTTCAAATATAAAACTTTTAATCACCAAACGAAATGTTACATAAAACGAAGCCATCTGGTGGCGAAACGGAGTTCGCCGGGTCTGCTAGTATATATATATATATATATATATATATATATATATATATATATATATATATATATATATATATATATATATATATACAACATACATCGCAATATTTAGAACTTCTGCTTCAGCTTTTTTCCCTCCCAAAAACCGAAAACGCTTCATTCTCTCAGAATGATCTTTCTTCCGTTCACATGTCCATTTAATTCCAGGATGGAGTGATGATAATTGCTCAAACTTCACACGTGCGTTTTTACAGCGACACTGCGTGCTATCTTGACAGATTTTTTATATCAATTTATTGTGAATCTTTTAGTTAGTCTGTGCCGCATTTACTCTAAATTATTATGTCGAGGATCTTCTTCGGTATTCTGGGGTGTTTCATCCTCTAGACATGTCCTTAAAACCGTGTTGGCTCATCTAACAGCATAAGTAATTATTCTCTTTCGTCTGACATCAGCATTTCCTTCAGCTAAGTGCATTAGTTCTTGTGATATTGACACTTTCGTAATTGTTGAAACATTCAAATTTGGTTATTGAGTTTGAAGATTAATTTTCAGCTTGAAATATCGATTAATATCGTCATTTAATTAATAATAAATTTGTTTTTATTATCATTTCGCTACATATATTCACAATATATGTACTAATAAATTGAATAATCAATCAAATTCTTCAATGGCATTCATTTCATACGACTTATATCTCGTATAAATCAATTCCAAACACCGTTTTCTAGCTGAAATTTTCCTTGAAAAATTTCACAATTTTTTAGCTCCAACTTTCGACCACGTGAAAGCCAAAGTACGAAACTGAGTCATAAAATATAATAGGACGACGTTAATATTGTGCCTTTTGACTAACTCGCCGAACGCCCGCTCGATTGCCAAAGAAAACAATATAATTTCATTAGGCATTTTCTTCCTGAATTATCCAAAGTTAAGTTCAGCGGAAAATTTCGACTAATTAAGCCAGATTTGAAATGTTATAGGAATTTCATAAAGCCGAATAAGTTTTTTCGAGATGCCTTCGCGTTTAGTTAAATTAGGAAAAACCTGCAAGGCTTTCATATATTTTATTATAACAAAGTTACAAGAATTTGAATATTCATTATTATTATTAGCAGATCTTAAGAAAAGTGAAAACGTTGTCCCTCGAGATTATTTCAGATAATACGTTCCCAAATTATAATACAGTTGAGTAGATTTTCTAAAAAGATTTTATTGATTAGCTGAGAACGAATTTATTGATAATTCTGAAATGTTTGAGTAGCGAATTATGGCGTTTTAGAAATAAGTTTAGAAGTTTATTTCAGTGTCTCGACGAGCATTTCACTATATTATGAAATACTAAGTATATAATTATAGTATTTAGTACAGTATATGGTATTCCGAAATAGTATTTGAAAATTATTAGTTATTCTGCGATAATTTAATAATTAATCGCACTGCTAATAACTTTCATAACTAAAAGGAGTGTTCGATATTTGTATATAATTAAAATAATTTTGTATTTATCATAAGACATAGTATTTGTTTTTTGAAAAATGTCGAACTTTCAGTACGTTGTTCAATCAATGCACAAAACAGTTGGATATACTCTGATTATTCCTATCAGGTTATTTATTCAAGCTTTAATCGGTTTAATAAATAAAAATTAAAAATTATCGTTGATAAAAAATACACTATTATATGATAAAAGTAGAAGACAACTGAACCAAAATTGAAATTCTGATTGACTGAAAACAATTCCAAAACCAATAAGTAACAACATATATTTACCAGTAATAATGAAAACCAACAAATTGGAATGAAAAAAAAACTACTTCATCATTTCATGCATGGAAATGCAGATGGTCGACTTCATTGAATGACTTCTTCATGTACAATGCCATGATAAACTAGATTTTTCATTTGATAAAAACATTCTAAGAATTCATTAATATTTTTAATATAACGCAAATTAAAGTTTAGCAATCATTACTATGTATTTTTTACCGTTATCAATATTTTATTCGTGCTTTACACAGATTCTGAAATATATTTTTTTCCATTTATCTCTTAAACCTATCTACGTATGTTACAAGACTGTATATATAAATATACAGATAAATATATAAATGTTTATGTAACTATATACATAAACATAGTAAATACTGAGACTTTCAATCGAAATATTTCAAATAAAACTCTCAGGGGAATGTTTACACAAATAGAATGAACTCTTTCAAACTTTTAACTTTCGATAGTGAATATCAAGTGCACTTCGAAAAAATCATCGATCTTGTTGAATGATAATAGAATACAAATGTTTCATCATTATTATGAATCATCAGTCATTTAAAATATCAAAATATTTCAAATAAAAACTCTCAAAGGAACTGTTTACATTGTTTTGTAAAATGTAGTCTCAAAGGAAGAGAATGAACCTATCACTTTCAGTGAATATCAAGTGCACTTCGAAAAAATCATCGATCTTGCTGAATGATAATAGGAAACAAATGTTTCATCATTATTATGAATCATCAGTCCTTATTTAATCAATCAAGAATCGATGACATTCAAAGCACCCACAGGTCCTATATCTTAATGAGGAGAACAACACTTTGTGAACATTCACGTGCGCTCCCCTATCGAAGAAAGGACGTATAAACTTTCCCTAGCGTTCTAGATTCCTACTCAGGACAAAATTAGTGCGAGTACGCAGAGTCTTCCTAGACATTTCATTCGAACACAACAAAAATCTGTCTGCAATGTGTAAGAATAGTCCTATGCCTAATCGGTCCAGATCATGCCCCGTCTATCAAAAGGATAGCTAGTTTCAAGATTCACAAATCATTCATACTAGTAAATACTGAGACTCTCAATCGAAATATCAAAATATTACAAAGAAAACTACACGTGACCTGGAGCGATTAGACATGGGACTATTCGTACACATTGCATACAAATTTCTGTTGTGTTCGAATGAAGTCTACGAAGCCTCTACGTACTCTTACTAATGTTTTCATGAGTAGGAAGTTTGGGAGCGTTGATATCTCTTTTCTTCGATAGAGGGAGCTCGAGTGAATGTTCACGAACTAATGTTCTCCTCATTCGGATATAGGACCTGAGGACGTTTTGAAAGTTATCGATTCTTGATTGATTGATTGAATAAGGACTGATGATTCATGATAATGATGAAACAATTGTATCCTATTATCATTCAACAAGTTCGATGATTTTTCGAACCGCACTTAATATTCACTATCGAAAGTGATAGGTTCGTTCTCGTTGACAACATTTGTGTAGACAGCTCCCTGAGAGTTTTAATTGAAATATTCCGATATTTCGATTGAGAGTCTCAGTATTTTAAGAGTCTCAATTTTATTTCTAAAATTGTAAATTTCTCTTGTGTTGCAGGAAATGTTGAACAAAATCTGATAATTTTTTTAACGGTAAGATTTTTTTCTGAGAACGGTAGATATTACTGAACGAAACGTCGTGTGAATTCGATTTCTGATTCAACCCTCCGTTTTAGGTCCTCCGTTTGTACATCATTCATCATTAAGAATTCATTCAATTTATTTTATTTCATTTTTATTCTCATTTTTATTTTAGTTTAAATAAACTAAATAAATGCAAATGCATTTATCTCATTTAGTTTTTATTTCATTTAATTTTATTTTGTTTTATTCACATTTTCATTTTTAACTTTTGTTTCAGCTCTCAGTACACCAGGAAAGGATCATTATGTTTTTTTCAGTTTTTTTCAATTCACTTCGATTAAATAATAATTTGAATCAAACTCTTTGCTTAATGTTTCACAAATTTATTGAATAAAACAATACAATAAAATTATAACTTTGAGTCGACATATTTCTGGCGGTCACATTATCAGGACCAACTACAAAAACCTGATAATTCAATCTCAATCAATCTGATTAATATATCATTTAATTTCATCATTTAATCATAGGCAATAAATTCATTGGCAATAGTACGACAAAATAGTGTAGAATCTACATTGACAACAACACCTCTAAACAATCATTTGTTTTCATTAAACTCATTAAATAAATTATCAAATTATTAAATATTAAAACTATTAAATACGAGTAACTCATCGAAAACTATTCCGAACTAGGTCTTGATAAAATCTTAACGTTGATGTTTCCCGTTCTTTCTAAAATTTTGTATGGACGAATGAAAAACTCTTGATAACGTTTTTCAAATAGTTAAGTATTTAACGGAATAATATTGTTAACATATTTCTGGCAATGACCACGATAACAAGTTCATTGTCCCAAACATTATGATAATATCACTGATATATCACGAAGCATTAAGCTACGCAAAAATACAATTTTGAAAAAGTTAATTAACTCAATATCTCATCAGATCTATAAATCAAATATCTAATTATTAATTAGACATACGGGACTAAACAAATTTGCATAAAAACGTTAGCTTTTCTTTCCTGGAACGGCGCAAACATCACATTATTATTCTGTTCGTTTTTCATTGTAATAAATTGATACGTAGTACACATGATAGTTGGACTAGCAGAGATAATAATATAAAGGACGTGTCGGTTTTGTATTGTTACAAGCGCCCACATCTGGAAATGTAAATGAAGCCGTTATATAACCAATCCATTCATAAATAGAATTATGAAGTCACTTATGTATAGTTTCAACTCGCGTTCTTTCTAGGTCGCCGTTTCGTAGGAGCAAGTGGCATCATAGTATTGCGTTACGTGTAACAGGCGGTCGTATGCTCAAAGAGCAGAAAAATTGAGATAAAATACTAAAGACATCGCCCATGCGTTTAAGTACTGTCAATGCTATCGTCTATATATAAACTTATGAACTAATTTCACGAATATCAAATTTAATAGCCACAGTAAGAATGAATCACCCACCAAAACCGATAATATCAACAACGAAAAGGTTTTGGAATTGATTTTTTAAAACTTGGTCTTGGTCTTGATAAAAAATGTAGAAGCTAGACGAAAAGAAAATTTTATAATGAGGCCATTCGTCAGATATATTTTAAAATTAGGTAATTGAAAGAAATTTCAAAATAACTATTAAAAATTTAAGATTAAAACGAAACCGTTTTACAGATTCTCAGTTCATCGAACAATTGTGACTCACTATTAAATGTGACGCAATCAATGGAAGTTGAAATTTTCATCAAAAACGTCAAAGTTCTCTCTCAACTGAATTTTAAGGATATAATTTCAAATACAGATGAAACTGCAAGTATATTGGAAATGCTTCAGAGGAAAAAATTTCAATTTATATGTGATAAATTGAAATGCTAATAAAACTCTATTTTTTTTTACTATCTTCTATTATTTAATCATTTCATTATAGCACAATTGTGATTTGTTAAGAAATGTTTTAAGAACAATATTTTATTATTGTAATATTTTGTCATTCCCAAGAAGCCATCGTAATGGTGACAATTGTTTAATGAAAATGTAGAAACAAGAAAAATAGAACAGTGTTTTCTTCGGCTTTTCAATTTCAAAATGCTCCTGCATCAATTAACGAGATTAAACGTTAAAAAATCAATAAATTAACTTGTGGTAATGACCTTATTGCTCAAGCAGGAGAAACTACGGACTCAAAGTATCTGAGCATAAAAGACGCTTTGACAAAGTAAAAACGGATTTCAGGTACACAACTGGCCTCTTGGAAGAAAATCACTGTTCCAACAAAACATTTTGAATATTACAAACAAACAGAACACGGTACAAACCTTTTGTACCATTTGTTAGAAACCTGAAGAATCAATTAATTGAAGGAATTGAAGGAATTATTAACCACTGCTAAATTTATTCTATTTGCCAATTTAAATCTGTCATTCGAACAATTTTTATAGCAACTATGTTGAAAAAAGTGGCGTTGTGTTCATAGAACCGTATTTGTCTTTTTTTTATCCCATTTTTTCTTCAATAATTTTTTGTATCCTGAGCTTAGATGACTAATGAGGTCACAAATTTTCTCAGAAAATGCAAAAAAGTTATCTGTGTTGAAGTAACAACTCAGCTTGCAAGTAAAGTATATTTTTATGAACAATTTTATTCACTTCTCTGTATCTCGAATAAAATATAGTAATTTACCATAGTAATGTAAATTTTTGTTCACATAATCAGAAAATAGAAAATTTTAGAAAGAACACAAATCCCAACGACTTCTTCAAAAAAGACCGAGTTTGAACAACGTTTTGACATGAGATTTCCGATTGGAAATTAGGGTGCTTTTTCGAGATAAAATCAGAATAGAATATAAAAAATATATACGTTGAATCAGAAAAAATAACAGTTTGTTTGAGAGATAAAGAAGTAAATTCTCATCAAATATCGTAATTAAAAAAAATACTTTATAAAAGATGAAAATAAAAAAAGAAAACTTGGTTATTTGAATTTTTCACATGAATTATGAATTTTGAGGTTATCTGAAAAATATATAGAAATTTGTGTAATCTTTTCAATGCCTTCAGTTTTGGCTTTTCATTTTTTTATAGGACCTATAGTTTTATCGGAAATCTTTCTGACCTCAGATCGCCCGTAAATTATTTTACCTACATTTTTGTCATTCTTTTCCTTTTCCAATGGGTTTCATCCTACAAAATTTGTTTTTGGTTTCAAAATGCTCGAGTATTCCTACTACTAAACAATCCGATGTGAACTTTCTGAGAGAAACCGTCAGAAACTATTGAATAAAACAAAATGACATCGCAAACATTGTGTAAACCTCATTGTTGATTATTCCTTCCATTTCCGAACGATGAAATCGATCGATAGAACTTTGACCTGGAAGCAGTGGAATTTTACGACCAAAGAAAATTTATTTGATGCAGCGGTTATACTGATTCAGGGGATGGTCAGCAAGGGATCAACATCTGTTGTTTTTATGGCCAAACACACCGTCCACATAGCGACCCGGTGATTTAGCGAAAATAGAAGAGGTGGATGATGGTAATGCCTACTTGCCGACGATCTTCATAAAAACACTTACGGGAAATATAGGGCACTCGATAAGTATGATAATATAGAATATTTTAATACTTTGGGGGTATACTACAATACATATCACAGCAAGGGTCTCAAACTTTGAAACACTAAGTGCTTTGATACTAATTACTAAGAAACCATGTCTACAATTCTATTCTTGATAGTTAATGGTATATTTAACATATAGGTATATGTTGATGAACCATCCATTTCCTGATTTACATGAAAACTTATGAGGCTATAAATAAGACGATTCATTATTAGGATGAGTACTCTTTTTTTTGGTAAATCAAATATGACCTTTTCAAAAAGTGTAAAACTTTTTGAAAAATTATAGTACCTACTCGAAAAGTTATAGTACCTATCTGAAAACAAGCTGCAAAAGAGCTCTTTGATAATGAACAATAACAATCAAAACAAAAAGCTAATCAAAACAGTTACAAAGATCAATTAAAATTGAATAACTGAAATAAATGTCTGATAAGCACATGAATACTTTCTGGGAAAGGTTTGAACACTTTTATACCAAGATGGGTAAATAAAAACTCACATATGTCCTCAGAGAATATTCAAATTATTAACATCCAGAGGCATTTTATATGAAAACACACAACAATAACATAAATTGGAGGTACTTCATACTACATACATAGCAACAAAAAATCCTATTTAAAAAGTGTAAAACGTATTTGAAAAATTATAGTACCTACACGAAAAGTTATAGTACCTATCTGAAAACAAGCTGCAAAGAGCTCTTCGATAATGAACAATAACAATCAAAACAAAAACTAATCAAAACAGTTACAAAGATAAATTGAAATTAAATAACTGAAATAAATGTCTGATAAGCACATGAATACTTTCTGGGAAAGGTTTGAACACTTTTATACCAAGATGGGTAAGGACTCACATATGTCCTCAGAGAATATTCAAAGTATTAACATCCAGAGGCATTTAATATGAAAACACACAACAATAACATAAATTGGAGGTACTTCATACTACATACATAGCAACAATAAAATCCTATTCAAAAAGTGTAAAACGTATTTGAAAAATTATAGTACCTACTCCAAAAATTATAGTACCTATCTGAAAACAAGCTGAAAAAGAGCTCTTCAATAAAGAACAATAACAATCAAAAGAAAAAGCTAATCAAAACAGTTACAAAGATCACTTAAAATTAAATAACTGAAATAAATGCCTGATAAGCACAAGAATACTTTCTGGGAAAGTTTGAACACTTTTACACCAAGATGGGTAAGGCATCAAATATAGTTATCCTCAGAGAATATTCAAAGTATTAACATCCAGAGGTATTTTATATGAAAACACACAACAATAACATAAATTGAAGGTACCTCATACCACATACATAGCTACAATAAAATCCCGTGGACTTGAAAAGGAAGTTCGAGTTATTTCTAACATGGTTAAAAGGGACGTAAAATGGAATTCTAATTGTTCACTGGCTATGAACAGCTTGTTTGAGTAAGTTGCGGCAATTTCAATATTTCAGGAGAGATTTCATCTGTTACCCCTGCTATTCGAGTGTAAAAACTGTTTCGCTAGATTTACCTTTTTGGGAACTTGCAACTCATTCGTTATTTTTATTTACCAAAGATAAAGAGTGTTTCACTAAATGCCTTTTATCTCTAAATTTTAGAAGATACAAAGTGAGTATTGTGAATTATAAAAATTTTTTATTCGTTCGATTTTTCAAAAATGTTCGCCGCGTTTTCGCGGATATAGAATATATAAAAGTTTCCCAGATCTAGCGCAAAAATAACGCTTAATTTGACAATTGGCACAAATAATGTTGTCCTTGAGAGCAGCTGAGGTATAAGATTTGTTGGTATAAACCCGCAACCTAGGAAAACTTGAAAAAGAAAAGGTCTAACTGTCTCATCTAATGGAAATTATTTCATATAATAATTTCATATTCATTTGAAGTTCATGTGAGAGAGAGAAACCACTTCTTTTTTCGTCCACTCCATTTCTATATTGGACCATTAATTATGTAATGATAACGAAATAAAAACACTAATACATTATTCACTGGAATATATGAACATAATATCGAATATAAACATAAGAATTTTCAAGTAGCTATTATTTCATCAATAAAAGTAATTTGAATATTTTTCAGTATTTTCTGAATGTTTTAAAACGAGCTTTCATTACACCAGGTTATAAAACTATCTAAATTACTCGTAAAGAATATGAACAGTGATTCATTTCACATTGCACAATATAAAATCCCATATAAATTATGCAGCGAGTTTGATCACTTATGCTCATGATAATGTAATGGTAACATTTCAGGAAATGAAAATTAATTCAACATCGTATTCAGTATGATGAAAACCAGTGAAACTTCATGAACCAGTTTCGGATCCACAATCATATTCAGCAAGTGGGAAGCCTGAAGCACTGACATAGACATACAAGAGTATAGGGCAAATAGCGTCCTTCTAGTCTAGACCATAGAACATGACATCGATCAGAGAACAAAATAGTCCTTCTTGAAGAAGAAAAATATATAACCGTTCTATGAGTTTGACTATCGTTGTGGTGTTTCAAGTACCTTTGCCAAAGCGATTTAAGTTGTGAAAAGTTTTATTGAAAGGTGTTTCAAATTTGTTGTAAATGTGTGCCAAAGAAATGTTTTGATTATTTCAAAGAAGTTACACGGTATTACAACAAGTTCAATTGCCGATGTTTTGTAAAAGCCTTGTCTTTGCAAATGTTTACTGAGATTACTACGTTTACTTGATGTAAATCCATTATAATTGAATATAAACTTAAATTTAAACACTTGAACTTATGATTTACACTTTATTAACCACATAGCATGACGCGTTTCGTCGTTACAAACGACTTCTTCAGATGCTTACAGAATATTATTCGTGATTATAAGTTATTAGTGAATAAAGTGTAAATCATAAGTTCAAGTGTTTCAATTTAAGTTTATATTCGAGATTACTATAATTATTTTGCAAAATTCTGAATTGAATTCGCAAAATTGTATCGTTGAAATACTAATTTCAATTTGTCTTTCTACTCCACTCTCTTCTATTTATTCTATATTATAGTATTCGATTTTAAAAGCGCTTTTGAAACGTTATGTAGATCATTATTATTGAAAAAACTGAATAAACTTGGCTTTGAGGCAGTAGTAAATGATTAGTTCGGATCTTACTTGGATTCGCGAACATAAAAAGTTAAGTTTAATGGCATGCTGTCGGATAGCACGAAGGGGATGTAGGCGTACCTCAAGGAACTATCTTAGGTCCACTGTTGTTCTCCTTATATATAAACGATATATCAGCGAACATCAGTTTATTCGCTGATGATACTATGTATGATCTATATATGTGGCAAAGATATTAAGAATATGACACATGGGATCAATAAAGACCTTTCTGCAATTAATGAATGGTTATGTGACAATAGCTCATCCCTAAATGTGCAAAAATCTAACTTCATAGTTTTGGATACAAGTAAAATCCTAAAAATTAATAAAAATGAGGATATATCTATAAAGTTTAATGAACAAAAAATTAGAGTAGAAGCAGTAAAATATTTAGGCATTATGATAGATGAAAAAATTAGTTTCAATGATCATGTTGATTTCATATCATCTAAAATCTCAAAAAAATCAATTTTTTGAAAAAAATGGAGAAAAATCTGTAAACATATGTGAAATTTTTGTTGTTCAATTCAATAATAATGCCACATTTCGAAAATTGCCCCAGTTTGTAATTTGGTTTGACTAAAGAAAAAATATAATAGATAACCCCTGTTTAATAATTATGCTGACCTCTTTGGAACTAATGTGTGGTAAAAAAATAATTATCTATGCTTCATATATATATATATATATATATATATATATATATATATATATATATATATATATATATATATATATATATATATATATATATATATGTTCATATTTAAAATAAAAAATTCGTTGTTTCCATGTAATGCAATAACAAATGTAACCTATGTCAATGATGTGCATGGGTAAAATACTAGAAATACTGATAGTTTTTATATCCAAAGTTATAAGCGTTCTAAATCTAAAAATAGCATATACATACTAGAAGGATTTAAGGCTTTCAATAGTTTACCAAGTAAATTAAAAACTAGTACTAGTGTTACGAAATTTAAGCGTAATCTGAGAAAGTATATTTCAAATAATGAGAAAGGTATGCAATACAAAATTGACAGTTCAAAATATGTAGATTTTTTGTATAGCTTCAGCTAAATACATGTTATCATTATTATTATAAAATTTTACCCTCTGTTATATTTTTTGCCCAAAGTTTCATTCATAAAAAATATGTTTCAATAACTTAAACTATTTGTACCGAAGAAGACGAAATCCACGAAACGTTCCACATCGAATATTGTTGATATACTGCACTGTTAACCAGCAAATGTTTCAATATCAATATACTCAGAATCTGACTTATCAAGTAATAAATCTGGTATGACTAAATGTGCAATTCTAGTCATTTAAATCATAATATACAATTTTTGAATTATTATCAACTAAGTTTTCTCAGAATTTATTAGACAACTGAGAGCAAATGGCCGGACTTAATAACTAGCATCTCCATAATTTACAGGGTCTTCCATTCCTTTATGGAAGCTAATGGCTTCCAGTCAGGTCATAGATCCGGAATTCTATGGACCAATTTATTATTTCACCGCACTAATTCTTCTATGCCCTTACTCACATCGACGGAAGTTGAGACCATTTGATAGAATTTAGTCACATTCGCACAGCAAACGAAATTGATGTTTTTCCCTTCGATTACGTTATCCTGGTCGAATTGCCCAACATCATTGTAAATGTTCATAAAATTAATTAAATATCACGCAATTTTATCATATGAATAATGATCTTCTCATTTATATATAATATTGCCTTAGCAGGCGATTTATTATATGTATAATAAGATCCTTCATCATAGAAATAACATGATGAATCTTAAGGTCAGCTTACTCCAAAAAACGTAATTTTTTTCAATATATTTCATTTATAGATAGAGAAGAGACTAATTCTATACTATTTCTACGATGAAAAAAAATTTCGATTTTTTCAAAATTGTATGGAGAAAGCTGGCCTTAATAGGAAACTCCAGCTTTACATACTTTGAAAAATCTACGAACAATTCGAAAGATATGGAAACATTCTATAAGAGGAAAAACGGATATTGTTTTATTCACTTTATTGTATGTTTCGGACAGTTATCCACTTATAGAGAGAGTTGGTAAAAATCTGAGGTGACTTAATAGCCAGAAATATATGTCAAGTGAATTTTGAAAAATTTTATGGCATTTTCAAAATTATTAAATTTCTGAAATTTTATGTTTCACTTTTTCGAATTATATATTCTAATTTTCAACAATGCTTCTAGCTAATTCAGTTGAGAATAATGTTGTGTTTCATGTTGTTTAGAATGTTATTTTCAAGAAAAAGCTTTAAGCCAATTTCTGGTGAAGAAGAATGCTAACCTACTCATGCGAGCTCAAATACCAAAAAGAATAGTAGAGTTGCCAAATAAGTATCATAAAGCAAGAAAGGAGTATTCTCTTTCCACAAGTTCTTAAATACTATGAGCATGTCTCATATCAATCACTTTAAAATATTCATCATCAGTAGCTCCACAACCCTGGTTGTGGAGAGTCTTAGCAGTAACAATTTTCTCCTAGACGATTTCTGTCTGCGGTATCAGTTTTCCAGTTACCGACACCCAGAAATTCACAAGCCCACAGCCAAAATTTTATGTGCCACTTTTTCGAATTATAATCTAATTTTCAACAATGCTTTTAGCTGATTTAAGTTGAGATAAATATTGAGTTTCATGTTGTTTAGAAAGTTATTTCAAAGAAAAAGCTTCCTGCCAATTTCTAGTGAAAAGAATGCAAACCTACTCATTGGAGCTCAGATACCAAAAAGAATAAATAAAGTAGCCAAATAAGTATCAGAAAGGAGTATTTTATTTACACAAATTCTGAAACACTATGAGCATATCTATCACTTTAAAATATTTATTATCAGTAGCTTCATAGCTTCAGGAGCTTCAGAGAGTCTTAGCAGTAGAATTTTCTCCTTCTAGACGATTTCTGTCTTCGGTATCAGTTTTCCAGTTACCGACACCCAGGTTCTAGGAATCATTTGCTACTTTATCTCCGATCCAAATCTTCGTCTTCCTGGTTTCCTTCTTTCAGTTGGTTTGTAGTTCAGCATTATGTTGTACCGTGCTATTGGTGTATACTGACTGCATTATATGCCTCACATGTGTAAGGCACTCACTATTTATTGAGTGGATTATATTGATACTCATAGCATTTCTATAAGCATCGTAGGACTCGCAATTTGATCTTCTTCACTTTAAAATATTGCTGGAGGCTTTATAGTGACTGCCAACAATATAAGAATTGACATCCTTCATTCACCAACTGAATTTGTATAAAACATCAGATTAGGAAGGTACAACTCATCTGCAGTCTTGTTGAGTTTGAGTTGAATTTTCGACTATACCAGCTGCCTCAGTCAGGTGAAAACGAATCAGGTTGGAATTGTATGTAATCGAATTAAATAACTGACCAAATAAGTAGGAAACATCACGCCAAAAATCAGCGGGGCGTCCAGAATAAAGCGATACTCCACCCTAAAGCTTTTCCGACTAAAACAAAGAGATATTGCTCCAGGTAAAAAGCCACAAAGATATAATAATCAAAGGTATTAGGACACGAATCCATCTAGTATCTGTTCATCTTGAGAAAGGAATAGACAGAATCGTTTGAAACTATGAGGAATTCTGTAAAACTTGTATCGAAAGTCTGCACTACGTCCGATTTCACTTTTCTCGTGAAGGCATAAATGCATCTTCATAGACGGCTTATATGAAACATAACAACCGCCACAAGCCAAATTGATTTCAACGTACATGGTAATTGTCGATCGTTGAATCGATTCGCCCGGAAACCCTGGTAATGTTTGTTCCGAATTAAGTTGTTATTTGTCTTGGATAATATTGATGTTTGATATACCGCAGGGCGAGACCAAATTGTATCGGCAGATGACGGCGTACAAATAATGTCAGTAAAGTTCTTAGGAAAAATAGGTTATTCAATGTGTCGTCCAAAGTACAGATTTATTTTCAACAAATTACGGGTATCTAAATCGTTGTGGCTTTTTTATAATATATCCTAATCAGGACAAGAAGACACGTAACTAAGAATATTAATTGTGGCAGGAAGAATAACATTACTCCAAGACGAATAAAAAGAAATCATTATGGATTTTCTGAAACAATATTTTGAAAAATATCACGAGTTTATTACGATAAAAAAATTAAATCGAACATTTTGGAAAAATAACATAAAAATAAAGTCCAGAACTAATCAAAATTCAAATTGTTTTCTTCACATGGGATTTACTCTGATTTGCAGTGAATAAATTTGATTAATCGCTTAATTTTATGAGCACTAGAAACAAACATTTTGCGAGGCGGTTTTTCATAATGAAATATATTTCACAGTCTGTAATTAAGGTTTCCTACTTCCCGACCGAACTACTGAAATATTCATGGAAAAATTGCATAACAAGGAAGATAATAGGACATTTGTCATAACAACCAGCCTTCCTCATCAAATTTGTCCGACAAAATAAACATTATTTGCATATAAAAACATCTCCATAGAAAAGGAAATAAAACCTCCAGAGAAATCAAGGCTTTCACAATCGCATACGCTCCGTAAAGGGCCCGTTTGTGTTCTAAAAATTGGAACGGATTATTTACGATTCCAATGAAAATATTAAAGAATGAAACAAAGTTATCCCATTCGAAAGAGTCAGTATTTTTGTGGAAGGTACAAAATATCAACCACTGACGATAAAAATAAACAATCGATATTGAAGAGAGTTTTGTCTAACTTCAAATTTTTTACTTATTGATTTCAAACTTTATTATCAATAAACAATTTATTCGGACAAATTTCGATTCAGCATCAATGAATTCCCTTAAAATTGTTAGTATTAGCACACCTGAATCGTGCATATATCGTCGTCGAAAGGAGGTCAAAGTGTAATAGAAAAAGAAGTAAATAATTCACTCACTTGCTCAACATCAAAGATAACTCTGATGGTTTGCTTTCATCTAAACATGCTTCCTTTCTCGCCCACATACTCAATGTACTTCCGCAATTGTACTTTTTACGTTATAATCAGTCAGGAATTTTCATAAAACAATAACATAAATACGTAATAAATTTTCAATAGAAAAGATAACAGGAACAAAAAAACTGAAACTTTATTGACTAATATAATTCATTTCTATTCAGTAGGCTTGATTTTGCAAGGTCAGGACGGAGTCCACAATATAAATATGTTATGCGAATAGACTAAAAAGGCGTTGTTGGTTAAATTGTTGACTTAACTACTTATACCAAAATTCAGCACAACTTCAGCATGTTGACTTTGAAAAATCGTCGAGGACTGGACGATATGTGTCTACATACAAATTAGAACACTAAATCTTTAATGTCAAGACCTGACGAAAACTGAGATCCCTTGAGTTATTCCCTCTCATCCATTCCGTAGACTTAATGTTATATCCGAATTCAATTATAATCGAATATCAGAATTCGCCACTCTATCAAATGCTGTAACATTTAACTCAGCGTCTTACGGTGTTCATATTTTGAATGTTCAACTCCGTCAATTCAAAATATTTTAGAATTAAATTATTCTAATGTTGTTGATCTACTGATCATTTTGTGTCATTCAGTTTATCGAATTTGTTGAATTTTCATTTCGATATGATTTCGTATGGTGTGTATTGTTAAACTGTGAATGGTTTTTTGGATTCTAACCTGCTCGTATTCCTTTTGTATTCAATAAATACGTAAAATTCTAGAAATCAATTCTAAATTCTAAAAATTCAATTCTATTCAATTCAATTCTAAAAATCAAATTTTCAGCTGTCAACAGATCAGGGTAGCTAATATTTATTTCGGCAAATATACAGATGACATTCCATTCAAAGAACAAGCCTCAGTATTGTATGAGATAGTTTGATATTGGGTTGCCACTAGATATTTCGAGTAGGATAAGATAAGGTAAGGTGTGATTGGGTAACATCTGATGAGTTCGAGCAAGATCGGTTAATACGAGGTTCGTTCGGGAATAATCGTGCTTTTTGAACGGGAGAGTTCGACTTAAATCGGTTGAGATCGGGTAATAAGTTCGATAATATTGAGTAATATAACTAATGGGTGATTTTTTTGAGCGTAGTTCTTTTTTAAATCGAATACAACACTCAATTTCCATCATATATTCAAAATTGTTCGCATTTTAAAGATAACTTCATGTAAATGTTGTCCGCGGCTACGTATCAAATGGTCAATTCGGAAGGTCCAATTTTGCGTCACTTTTTCGAACATTTCGGCATGTATCCCACGAATTACGCGTGTTATGTTATCCTGTCAGGCTTCAATCGTGTCGGCTTGTCCACATACACTAACGACTTTACAGAAGACCACACATTACAACCCCACAAGAAATAATCCAGAGGCGTTAAATCGCATGATCTTGCCATCAGCCCATAAACCCCACCAAACTGTCGTTTTTTCGGGATGTATCGGTAATTCTTGTATGGCACGTGGCTGTTCATCACTCCAGATGCGACAGTTTTGTTTATTTACATATCCGTTGAGCCAATTTTTCTATAAAACAGCGGATTTTCTTTAAGCTGTTTTAAGGCTAATTCACCAAAAATTAGACGCCGTGGTAGGTCTTCGGCTTCAATTCTTGCAGAAGTTGAATTTTATAGGCTTTCAAAGCCAAATCAACACGTACAATTTTCCATGTGGTTGAGTAACACATGCCCAATTGCTCAAAAAACGGCGATGAACTGACATTTCGCTACCCTCATTAACACTGTAGGCTACGGCTGCAATATTCCCTTCAGTACGCACTGTACGCGTGCGAGACAATGGTTTAATGTCCAACAAAGTAAACTTGGTGAGAAATTTGCTGATAATAATTTGCAATCGTTGCTCGTTTGTGAGTCTTTCCATGATGAAATGGCAGAGTATACTCAAAACTTTTCACTTTGACAGATGACGTTTGGATGCCATTACCAACCAGTGCCGCCAACCTGAAAAACTTAACTCTTAAAAAATCACCCATTAGATGTTCGTTTCTGAACTATGTGAACAAGAAAGAACATTGATATAAATATCATTATTAAAAATTATTGATGATTTTTGAGATATATTGTTGGAGACAGAAACATATTCACAAGAATATTTTCAAATTTAACAGTTTGTGATTTTTCAGTTTCAAACCTTTTCATAATAAGAAAACATCAATTATGTTCGATAAATTTGAAGAGTCTCAATTCTATCCAACACAATGGAAGTCAGGTGCGAATATTGATTAAGCAATCATTACGTGCAGATTATTGAAATGATCGTAACGTGGATCGCAAACTGAATGTCAATTATCACATAATTAAATGTATATTGAATGTTAAGCATAAATCAACGGAGTATTTCAAAGGACAACTTGGTAATAGAGAGCTGATTGAACTGATTTATATCACATAGCCGAGAATGCAACGTATTTTGCGAAATCTTAATAAACCTCTAAATGATCAATCCACAGAGATTACGTGAACTTTGACGGGAAATCTTTTACTACAGATAAAATTGAAGGTACATATTATCCGACATACTGTTTCATAAAAATAGGAAAGGCTCAACAGATGGTAGATATGGGTTCGAACCCAAGGTAATAAATGCACGTTTGTTTTGTATAGGTACAATTGAAGAGGCTATACAAAATATATGAATGGCAATATACAGAATTTACAAGCCCACAGCCAATAAAATCAATTGATGTAATAAAAATATAAACTTATATAACAATATAAAGGACGATGTGGCTCTGATCGCAGACAACCCAAAATGAAATTAAAAAGAATTTAAATTAATGGAGGACATGTCTTCGCATTAGTAGAACAAAAACCGAATACATGGTGTGCAATTTTGGGCCAGAGGAATCTAGCATGCTAAACACAGAGATAAAACTGTGAAGGCGTCGCTTTACCTAGAGTAAAACAGTTTGAATATCTTGGATCGGTTATCACAGAGGATGGGTCTATATCCGCTGACATAAACCACAGGATTACCGCTGGGTGGAATAAATGGCGTGAGCTTACCGGAGTCTTATGTGATCCAAAAATGCCTATAAGGACAAAAGGAAGGTCTATAAATCAGCCGTCTGACCAGTTTTACTCTATGTATCGAAAGAGGGGCCTTAAAGAAGATTCACGAACAAAAACTACATATTACTGAAATCGTATGTTACCATGGGCAGGAGAAGTAACAATGAGCGACAAAATAAGAAATGAATTAATCTGGGGTAGTTTTAAAATTGCACCGATCTCGGACAAACTCACCGAGTCCAGGCTAAGATGGTATAGTATCGTTAAGAGCCGTCCCGAAGGCCATATAATACAAAAGTGCCTTTCCATGACTACACAATAGGGAGGGAGAGGTAGACCACCAACTTCTTGATTGACGAATGTCCAGAGCGACATGAGAGGTTGGGGCTAGCCGATGACGATGCTAACCAGCGGAATGAATGGCGCCTCAAGATCAAGAAAGGAACAAAAGAAGAAGAGGGCGAGGCCAAAGAAGAAGAAGAAGTCAATATAAAGAATAAATTTACAAAACAACTTTGACAATGATTCATTTTCCGCCATTGCTACTAAATAAAGCTTCATACATATATGTTTTTGAAAAACTATTCACAGGTTCTAGGTGTTGACGTACACAAAGGAGCTATCCATTCGAAAAAGTTCTAACATAACATCTGAATCTGATAGAAGGAACGAGAAGAATATTCATAACAACACAACTCATAGGAACAGTTGTAAACTGGTGACCGACTATGGTTCGGTAGGATTCGAGTTCGAATGCCGGTGAAAGAATAGATTTTGAATATTGTCTTTGATTAAAGTTTTTAACGAAAAATGTTAATTGTAGTGTAATTAAACGTACGATATTGCAATGTACATAGAATACAAACCTATTGACCGTTCTCAACACGCCCTAAACTGAAAGAACTACAACTACTTTACTATTAAATTTTAATTATATATAATAATAATATTTATTAATCTCAATTGATCACATTACAAAACAATATTGCACTGATTAAAATAGAGATAATTCAAAAGAAAAGAAACTATTTTTCACAGTAGACAATTAATTCATTTAATGAATAAGGCTCGCAGATCAAGATGAAACTGTAAATGCGATTTCTGAATAACATTATATCTTCAATAACTTTTAAATGCTTAGATAGCAAATTGAATAAACGCATGGCCATATAGAGTGGTCCCCTTTCAAATCTACTGGTACCATGAAAAGAAAGAGGAAAGGATGTACTTGCTGAGTATTATTTTTATTGGCATATGGCAGAAACTAACCTCTTTGCAGCTTGAGGAAGACAAAAACACGATAAATATATAGACCAGACACTGTTTGTATTCCAATCGACACATTATTTTCAAGACCTCTTTTTTAATGAGAAAAATTTCGTCACACTAGACGAGCTACCCCAAAATATAATTAAATACGTTAGTACAGCTTGGAAACTGGCAAAATAGAGAGTTCTCATAACATCAGCCTCCACCTTACTTCTGATCATGATAAACATGTAAGCAGCAGAGTTCGGAGTATTCCTCAACTTAGCTGCATGATGATGTCAGCATAGGTGTGTGTCCAAAGTAATACCCAAGAAATTGACAGAGTCCTCAAAGGCGATCGAACTGCTACCAAGGCACAAAAAAATTAGGATAGTCTTTCACTGACTGTCTGCCATAGAAGAAGATACTCCGAGTCTCTACCTGCATGGATACATGGCGAGATATTTCTTGATATAACCAAGAAATTGCTGTCATCAGCATAAAGAATTGACTTAAAATTAGGTCATGGTTGTATGTAGCAGAGAGAGTTCACAAAGGCAATAAAAAGTAAAGGTCCTAGCACGCTTTCCTGAGGAACACCTCTAGTAAGGTGTCGATCCTCAGAATAATGAACTGCACCATCCAAATTCAGAACAATTCTGAATTTGGCGGCGATTGCTCGGGTAACTCCCATTTTCTTGATATTTTTATTCTACTTCGTTCTTTTAACCTTTATGTTTATTGATTGAACTTTTATTTTCTTCAATATGTACTTCTTTCTATTTCTGTTTCTGAAATATTATTTCTTTCTGCAGGTTTAAAGAAGCACACCTATTCGAAAAAATTCAAATCGAATAAACTTGGGCCAAATATCTGATATTAATTGAAATTTCCGAAACACTTCCACGCCGCACTTCAAGGATCAACCTATCACGAATAATATATGTATAACTTAAGGCCGATGCTCTCCACTACGCTGGTGTAATTCCGGACAGAATTCCTGAGCCAAAAGTTCGAAATTTCCAAGTGAAATAGCGTTTGAATAATATGGTTAGGTGAAAATTAATGGAGTTCGCACAGGATGCACTGGCCCAGAACAGATTTCCCATGAAAGTTAGAACTCGAACCGCATCCTACATCCTGCAATATGTACTACTTGTGTGCTATAAACTCGCGGGCACTGCACATGATGGCGATAGTGCAAACTGTGTGAAATTTATCGTATTTTAACGGCCTTCACTTTGGAACAACAGCCATTTCTCATTTCAATCAAAATTTATACGACTGCATAGTTGCGAAGCTAATGGAAAGAACGAAATATTTGATACACAGTCCTGATAGGAACCTTAACTGCTTTCGACGCTCATTCTAGCTAAATTACCAAAAGATAACATACAAAATTGATGCTTCCTCGGAAAAAAATACTGTGAATTCGTTGACACTTGACAAGACTTAGAGAACGTTTACAAATTACGTAAGGCCTATTGGGGGGTGGTTGAGGTTGACAGTCCCTTATGAAACCTGACATCAGGGGGGGGTTTATTTTCATCATATTTACCAGGTTATCGACTATGTTAAAATGCTATTGTGCGTGATGAATTTCTGCGATTTTAAATTGTTTCGTATAACATCTCAAATTCAAAGAACAGCGCGCGAAGCGCCGAATGAAACTCGAAGCTTTCTATAATAGTTGTCAAACTGTCAATATTCGGCCGCACTCAAAACAAAATTAAAAGTCGGCGTCGCATAAACGATATATACCCACAGATATTTACAGACATTACATAGAGTCTGTATATACATAAAGTCTCACATAGAATCTGTAATATCTCTATGCATATGCAGCGGTAAAACAAACGCCAAAGTCGGTGCGACGTGAAGTCTCTGCAGTAGTAAACTTGTCGTAAACATTTGGAAATTAATTTACTAGATGTACTTGGTAACGCTTTTAATTTAACTAATAATGAAGAAGAGCCAAGATATCTACTGTTTCAAAGATTATCGCTGAACCGCTCAATAGATTACCATCCATATAAAAAAAATGGCGTATGATTATTACTGTCCATCAGTAGATCAAATAGATTTTAACATTTTCGCTTCACTCATGAATATATAGATATCCTGAAATCAAATTACTTGAATAAATGCAGGATCACTATCGATTCGAACATTTCTAATTCGCAAATATTCCCTTCATTGGAATTGGACTTTAATTAAAACTTCACTGGTTTCACTTTGTATATACGAGGATAGATTATAAAATAGACTTATTTCGTTAACGCTGTGTCTTCATCTTAACCGAAATGCAGTAAACAAGAGCGCCCTATTTTTGAACTATTTATATAAACAAATCGGAAACATGTGTAAAAGAAATCGAGCGTTCCGCGAAAAACAACGAGAATTAATTTCGGAAAATTTAACCAGTATATTTAGATTATGCATTCACTGACAAGGTACTTATCTAAAATTCCTGTTTCTTTCAGTGAAATTTCGTCATAATGAGATAAAACTCCTCATTTCTTTCGAATGTAATCGAATAATTCAGATTTGTTTATTTAATCACTTAATGAATAGAATCTTGTATACTATTCATAAACGAGATAAGGTTACAATGTCGACGAATCCAGAATTAACAACTCGTATAATCAAACAGTGGGTCACGTTGAAATACCGACTTTTTGTAAATCTTTATAATGCATTATAATGAAGCATTCATAGGGCTACAAACAAAGCTCGTTTCTTTAAAATTGAAATAGTTTCGCATACTACTCCTTTGAAATTAAGGTTTTCATAGCAGTGTAAATATTCACAGAAGAGCAAATCATTCGATGTTATTCAAGCGAAAGGTTCATCTTGCATATCCATGGTAACAATAAACTTTATTTGACATTTTTATCATAACATTAAACATATGAGAGAAAGGAAAATGAGTCGAAGCGCCCGAAAGCCACTGCTAAACTGCGCTAGATATTCAAATCGCTAATTCAACTGTTACTTATTGTCTCCAATAATTTGAACTACTATTTCAGGAATAGGCCGATCAGCTGCTGAAACCACTTTTTGATTCACAGTCAAAGATCGCAACAACTAAATTCAATAACTTCAATTCAATAACGTTAATTGCTATCTTCGAAAATTAGGTTTTCTCAGAGAAAAAGCGGCTACAAAGAATCGCTAAGAGCGAGAATTCCTTGCGACAGTTCTGACCAATGAGAAATTCGAACCGTAAAACTCCGAAGACCACAAGTGAGCTTGGACCACGAATTATAGATATAAGGAGTCCGAACGGAATAGTTTTTTCCGTAGTACTGTTGTATAAAATATCAAACCCATATCATAGTTTTCTTTTCTACCACTGGCTGCGCAAATGTTCAGGACGTACCGATGTTATTATTATTATCAGACGTAAATACGCGCTGGCTCGCCAACGATAAAATTACTTAAAATTATAATTGAATATAAAATATAAATTTTTCATTTCACAGCTGTCAATAGCAACAAGACTGCCCGCGTAAAGATTCAAACGAGTATGTCTTAAAAAGTGGCGAGCTCTACCGGCAAAAAATCTGTTCTTCAAATCGATGTCATTCTTTCAACATTACGTTCGGGCTCCTTATATCTATACTTTGTGGCTTGGACACTCTCGTAGACGTGAACTTGAACAAAGCAGTTCTCGCAACAAGTGACAAATACAAGAAAAACACAGTAACTAAACACGAACATATGACTTCAAGAACGCGCGGGAAAAAATATTTTGAACAAATGCGAAAAATAATAGAATCAAGTAATTGAAGCTAAGCTTGTCGAAACTGCTCTGGTAGTTCTCTTGATTCGAATTTAATTTTCTTCTGCCTTCGTCTTATTATACTGAATTTCCCACAGCGAAATCTGCTCGAACCATCAATTCCTAATCGAATATAATTAAATATCTTGCTGCATGTAAATCGATGCAAATGAGTCGACATTTCGATTCGTTATGAGTAATCCTAGGGTACTTATTTTAAATGAAAACTATTACGCAATGATTGATTTTTATAACTACAGCAAACAATCTTCATATGGTGGTTTACAGATAAAACCTTGAATTTTTTTTTTCTCGGATGGAAGGTGTCTATCAATTAGGATACCCTCCTTTTATGACCTTGAACTTTGTCATTAACCAGAAATAAGACATTCCTAAAATCTTTGTACTCGTTATCAACCCAGATAATCTTAGTAAAATAACTTATCCATGAACCAAGAAATATAACAGGAAATATAAACAGGATTGCTTAACATTTCTTCTCACTGGGGCACATAATGACAAGGAGCCCATCAAGATGCTTTTTTTCTTCTTACACATACATGATATAGACTACGGAAAAGGGGGGGTTCACATAGGGAAAGACATAAGGATAACCAAAAAGCGACTGTTCATACCTTCAGGCCTAAAAATTTAACGTGATCGTAAAACTTATAGATTGTTTATTGCCAAAAGAAAATTAAGATTGAATAGCATATTATACATAGTAATTTTACTCATATTAGACAGGAATATATCACATTGATGACGATGATTATTGCAGCACAGAAGCAGATGATCTATAGTACCAATTTCGACGCACGTACACAATACTCTCACTAAAAGTCTTTGGTTTCATAATGATTTAAACCACACCGAAGAATTCGGAAGCTGATTGATATTTAGCTTCATCATTTGATCGATAAATATTTTGCCATCTGTTCCATATTGATGTTTTGACAGAAGCTAATAAGTTGAATTTTATAAGCTTTCAAACTCAAATCAACACGTAAAATTTTCCATGTGGTTGAGTAACACATGACGTCGCTGAGAACGGCCACGAATTGACCTTTCACGATCCTCATTAACACAGTACGCTACGGCTGCAATATTCTCTTCAGTACGCACTGTACGCATGCGAGACAATGGTTTAATGTCCAACACAGTAAACTTGGTCAAAATTTGGTGATAACAGCACGAATTGTTGATTCACCAGGTCGATTATGACGACCATAATATGGTCGTAACAACGATACAAATTTTTCACAGAGCACGAATTTTGATAGTAAATTTCAACAATTTGCAATCGTTGCTCGTTTGTATGGCAGAAGTATACTGAAAACTTTCACTGTGACAGATGACGTTTGGATGCCATTACCACCCAGTGCCGCCAACCTGAAAAACTCAACTCTTAAAAAATCACCCGTTATATCAGAGGTAACACACAACGGTTGATCAACTTGATTCATCAAAGCAAATTTTGCCAATTTATCCACTTTCCCATTTCTATAAATACCCACATGAGCCTTCACCCACGAAAAATTGAAGCAAATGTCTTTAATTTCCAACTTAACGGAATACCTGTAAAGTAACTCTCTATGAATCGTTGAAAACGAACTATTGTACTTCATGGACATGGAAGAGAAGATAAGGCGCTATAGCTGTCAGAAAGAACGAGAACTTTCTTAGAGTCAAAAGAGTCAATATACTGATCTATGTATGGAGTAGCCTTTAAAAGGGTAAACAATTATCCGGTAAAATAGAGGTGTTATTATTTAAGGAGAACTTTCGAAAGGCTTTACTAGCGAAGTCATATAATGCCACACCACTAAAATATTTTTCGTTTCAATATAAAATTTACTGTAAATACTACCAAATACTCAATTTCGAATTTGAAGAAAACAATTCTTTTATCATATCAGTAATTACAAAAATATGTATATAGCACAAAAGTTTTCAATACTTGTGTTTCCGAAACAATTATCAAGAGGAACTAGAATACAATTTAAATTCAGTAAAATGAGCCAAAGAATGATTCATTATCAATATTATTATTTTTTTTTTTTTTGAAAAGAATCGAGTTCTATGAGGAATTTCAAAGAGCATTCATCAATGCCTTAGATACAAAATGGTAGAAGCAATTAAACAAAATATCTCAGAGTGAAGAGTTTTAACGAGATGTCCAACAAAGTTTCAGTGTTTTAACATAAACATTTAGGTCAATAATATCACTAGAACCATTACTTCATACGCATATCGTAATTATTGTAACCAGTATAATTACATATAGCTGCCTAATCAACAAAGCATCTAAACTATCTATAGAAATAAAACACGAAATATCGAAATTAAAAATGCCTTCCAGTCCAACTCCAGTAAATAATTAGATGTCGAAACGAAACGTAAATTATAAATACTGTCGATTGATTTCATAACCTCAATTCGGTCCTCTTAAGGTAAACAATAATTATACTATAATTAACGAAGTATTCGATTGATTCATACATTGGACTTGTCAATAAATAATTCGAATGACTTTTAACTGACCAAGTTTAGCTCTAGTGTGTGCGTGAAATGTTTATTCTCCTAATATAGCTACGTTAAAATTCAATTCCATCTAATTCATACTGATAATTAACATTTTTGGTGATTGATTCATTCCTAAGTCCAGTCGTTATATCTCAATTCAGGTGGTCGCCCCTGTTTTAAATTATTGGAACAAGTTCCATCTTTACCTGAAGCAAAGAAAAATGTTTTAAGCGTCTAAAAACTGAATATTTAGCGAATAGATCGATAATGAATTTTCATTGCTGGAACTTGATATACGAACTCTTAATTCTGTCTATGAGATATATTTTACCTCCAATTGCACTGGAAACCTTTGAACCTTCAGTGGCTTGATACATGTTTACAATCTACGCAGCTGAAACAATGGCTGTTGACGGTCATTGAAAAATTAGAGAAATAGAAAAACGAGAACGAAAAATTTACGAATCAGAAAGAGTTACGCGTCAACCAATATAAACGGCATTTGGATGAAAAGAGCTCAGAATTAACTTTACCAAAAGATATAACTATACAATAACGGAAGAAAGCAGAAAACGTCGAGCTAAGTTTTCTGCACTTGCTATAAGACGAAACAGTCCAGAATACTGAAGAACTTATTCGATATTACAACGAAGAGTAAATACTGCACAGAATAGCTAAAATAGGTCCAAAAGGATCTTCAACAGAATGCACTCCCAAACATAGTAAAACACCAAGCGGATTCACTAATTGAAGAATACCAGGCTGGATTCAGAAAAAGCCGATCATTTACTCAACAGATCTGGACTTTAAAGATGATACTACAGATGAGGAAATATAGAAATACAGTGATCACATTCATTGACTTCAAGAAAGCATATGATTCGGTAGAAAGCGAAACCCTTTTTAAATTCAAGATCGATAGAAAGACACGAAAAACTATAGAAAAGACACATACAGGTACAATTTCCAAAGTAAAATTCATGGGCGAAGTATCAGATCCCTTTGAAATCAAAATCGGTGTTTTGGAGGGGGATGGACTTTCGCCAATCCTTTTCAATATTGTTTTAGAAAAGATAATTAGGGAATGGGAACTTCACGTGAAGGGCATACAAGTGGGTATCGAAAAAGGAAATCGAATAAATGTCAAATGCATAAATGAATAAATGTCAATAAATGAAATTGCGCAGAAAACAGGGTTATAAATTTCTTATGATAAAACCAAATACATTACATACAGGAAAGAAAACCAAAAAATATTTCTTCTCTCAACACAAAACATGGTGAAATTCTGCAAGTCGGTCATTTTAAATACCTCGGAGAAGTTATACAGTCCTCAGGTTTAAACCGAATCGCTAAAGAACAGAGAATTACCAAGCTCCAAAGGGCCTAGAAGCTAATATGGGCGTAGTATAACAAAAAGTGCCTTTCGAAAGGCGCCAAATTGAGACATTTTAACACAACGATTCTTCCAGAAGCAATCTACGCATCTGAAACAATGGTTATTGACGGTCAATCAAGAATTCCAGAAATAGAAAAACAAGAACGGAAAAGTCTTAGAAAGATTTACGGGCCAATCAATAGAAACCTCAGAATGAACTTCATTAAAAGACAAAAAGGATAACGGAAGAAATCAAAAAACGACGAGCAAAGTTCTATGCACATGTCTACAGAATGAAACAGTCCAGAATACCGAAGAAACTACTCGATATAATTATGAAAACTTGAGCAAAAATCAAATCCCCAATTGGGAGGCAAAAGTCCTAATGGCGAAATTCAATCCCTCTCCCCATGGGGAAAAATCCTAATAATAATAATAGATAATATGGATATATATATATATATATATATATATATATATATATATATATATATATATTTTCCTGTTATCAGGGGATAAAAAGAATATCAGGGTCGTATATTTTCAAATGTACTTCGAATATTTCCGAGCATTTGCTAATCACTTGTTCTCAACATATCCCGTTTTCCATAAGCAAATAATCCTCCTGAGATTCCCCGGCAATTTCATTTCCATCATTGGATTTAAATGAGCATACAGTTTCAGAAAGTGAATCGGCAAGGGATACGTCTGGAACATCAGAAACTAAAATGGAAATCTGTAAGAAAACAGATTGGATATGTTTGGTTTGCGCAAATTTGAATGCACGAATTAAATAAGCGCCATTAAATAGGAATTGCGAAAACTTTTGAGTTACATAATCCTCGAGTTTTCAACGTCTGAGTTATCTATTCATACATAGTTAAAGAGATAAACTTCGAGGTTTTATTAGTGGTCGATAATCATAACTATAAAACTGGGAAAAGAGGTTTATTGAGAAGTTACTATGCTAGAACAACATAAGCTCAAAATTCTCCTACCTACAGCGGTGTAAGTACAAAACACTTATTCACTTAATTAGTAGGTACATTTCAAGCTAGTTAGTTTGTTGTCATAAATTTTTGACATAATAACAATTTCAAAGTGCCTTAAGCTCTATTCGCAAGTAGGCACCACTCAACCGCATTTCTCTAGATAGGATGATGGAATGTACCATACCACCTACTCTGCCATATCAACAGTTAAATGCATATAGTTCAATGCAAAATGTTTTGTTTTCCTTTTATTTTTCCTTCTTCTTGTATTACAGTCTCTACCTTAGTGATTCGACAACCTTCTTTCTTATTTAGTTTATTCTACTAGTTAGTGGTTGTAGTTACGATATTAGCAATGATCCACAATGTTCGGTACTACTTAAAGCCTTCTTTCTTCGGATTTTCTCGAAATCTTCGGATATTTCAGATTTCCATGTAACTGAGTAGATATTTCTTGCTCTTTAATCTTCATAGATGCGTGTTACATAGAGTTCATTCTGTTGCAATATAGGTACCTATTCGTACTTTGTTTCTTCTGAATATGAGAATGAACTTTACATTCAGGTACTCTCATTATATTTTTGTCCATTGAAAATGGGCATTTCATTGATCAATATAGCCGATAAGCATTAAATAGCAAATGCGTAGGTTTACACCAGTCTGAGTAGAACACATTAATTACTTTTAATAAATAAATGGTATTTTAATCAGAATAATTTTTAATGTAAACAAGAATGACCGCTCTAAAACTTTAACAAAATAAAACTACAAAAATATATAGTGATCGGAAAGTATTTGAAAATTTATGGTAATCAATTTATCTCTAGTCATAAATAATTAATATTATAAATGAAGATTAATATCACTACCCGCTATTACATTTTCAGTATTTCTTTAGTAACAAAAATTATATTTTTGTCCATTGAAAATGGGCATTTCATTGATCAATATAGCCGATAAGCATTAAATAGCAAATGCGTAGGTTTACACCAGTCTAAGTAGAACACATTACTTACTTTTAATAAATAAATGGTATTTTAATGAGAATAATTTTCAATGCAAACAAGAATGACCGTTCTAAAACTTTAAAAAATAAAACTACAAAAATATATAGTGATCGGAAAGTATTTGAAAATTTATGGTAATCAATTTATCTCTAGTCATAAATAATTGATAATATAAATGATTAATATCACTACCCGTTATATTTACATTTTCAGTATTTCTTCAGTAACAAAAACAAATTTACGAAATCTAAGGTTATTAACTGGCACATATTTTTAAATGATTCAACCTTACTAAGTATGTACTAATAAAATTTATTTTATGCTAAAATTTAAATTGGCACTCAACTTCAACATTTTTCTAATAGACCAATATAAAATACAATTGATTGTTAATGTTTTCATTTCCTTCAAGTAATGAATCAAAATATTATAATTATATTAGATGAAACTAAATATAAACATTGTTAATTTAAAAAATTTAACCTGTCTAATATAGTCGCATAAGAATTATAAAACTCAAATTCTCAATGTCCTTCTGCATCTCGAGAAATATCTCGACATCTAATTTTATTCTCCCAAGGACAATTTTCTCATGAAAATGAAAGTATTTAGATTTTTTACAGGTCATAGTTCCTTTCAAGTGTTGTTTATTTACCTTCAATTTTTTTTCCTTTTCCTCAAATAACACGTCCACAAAGGTCAGCCAAGAGTTTATCAAATCACAACACACGTATAGGTTAGGTTTTTCGTGACAGTACTCGGCAGCACAATTCACTCAGAACGACAATTGCGAACCGTCTGTCCAGAATCTACGGAACCAAACCAACGGGATCGTATTACGTGAATAGCAGAACTCACAAAGCGCAAAAGTTCTGAATGTTAGAATAAAACCGGTGAATAGGGGAGAAAGACAACTACTGACATGAAATTTAGGAACAGGTACTGATGGTGACATCTACACAACATTCTCTGAAATGAAGGAAACCATTGAGAAGGGATCATTTTAACTAAAATATTTTCTACAAAAACGCTTCTGCCTAAAGCATTATTGACAAATATTTAATATTAGTCCAGTACAAATATACCTATTCAAGAAAATAACTTCGTGTTTGATTTGTTATTCATCTTCACTATTGAAACCTATTTCATAAAAATTCGAATCATACTCTTGGCTCAATGTTTCACAAATATATTGTATAATATAATAATACGACAACGTCGAGTCAACATATTTCGAGCGGTCAGCTCATTATCAAAACTCTAAGTCTTGATAATGATTTCAATATATTTGTGAAACATTAAGCCAAGAGCTTGATTCAAATTTTCATTTAATCATGTTCCACCAAGAATGAAGTATATTATTTATTTTGTTCTGTATTTAGAATAAGGTGAATAAGAATAGGTAAATTAGTCAAATATACAAACATTGCCATTTCATTCTTCATCAAAAAAATATGTACTTCCTCAGATCGTTTTGACCAAATGAAAGAGAATGAAGTAAATTCACTGCGTTCACCTTGATCATCAGTATTTCAAACTGTATTATCCATTCGTTTTGCCCAATACTGAAGGCAATATTATTAAAACATCAAACCCAAAAATATTGATGTTTTAAGCTAATATTCAAGTAGTGCCGATTTAATAGTGTCACCTCAATTGAAGAGGGTCAGAGATTGAATACTGCAATCGCAGTATTATTTTATAATTTTCTGTTAATAAAGATTTTCCGTTTCCTATCTTGTTGAAATATTGAATAGTATCTACTTACGTAAGTAGAGTTAGGCTGTGTATCAACAGAATTCAATGATGTTTTTAGAATCTTTTTTTCATATTGATACTTTTGGAACATTTTGGAATATTTTTAAAAAAATCAACATCTAAAACAAACAAAATTAATCGCTTTTCGTAGAAATTTAAATCATTGTTTTTAGGTATTTTCCTTGTAATCTAGATTAGGTAGTTATAGTGTTGATTTGTTAACGAAGTGCATGCAAGAAAACTTTCCTCAATTTATAGATATTCTGTGATTGGTGTTGTATATTGTAACCTATAATTTCCTCATTAATGTTATTCCCAGTTCAGAAAATGGAAGTTATTTTTGAAAATAATAAAAGGAATGGAAGTTGATTTTAAAAAGGTTTTGAAAGTACTGAATTTAGGGTAGTATACACTATATTGTTGCGAGTAGCAAAGAGATTAGAAATGTTGGGCAATCGAATAATTTGTATGACCTTATCCGTGAGCCGGATTTCCTATTGTCCAAATAATTCATTTCTCAAATTAAATACGAGGAGATGCCATGAAAAGCATATTTTGTATAATACAATCTTGGCTGAACAAAAATTAGAAGAAAAACAGCAAGCTCTGAAAAAAAGGCAATTAGAATCAAAAAAATCGAATGAAAACTCATTACCAATAATATTAAAATATTTGAATAATTCAAAGTCAATGAAACTCGATACCGATTCAAAAAGAACTGAGAATAAGTCGATGAAAGATTCAGTAAAAAGAAGAAACTGTGCAGTTTCCGTTACAAGTAAATACTGTTGTAGAAGAATTATGTGATACATTGCATGAAACACCAAAAAATATGCAAGAAATTATACGTTGTAGAAATGAGTTATTGAAAGAACAAAAAGATTGGATGCTGAATTATGACAATTTTGATGATACATTATTGAATGAGGAGACATTAGTGTTAGATGGAAATATAAATTATGGAACACCAGACCCTAAAACGAAAATTAGTAAAGTCCCTTGTGGGGGCTGTGGAGCACACTTACATTGTAAGGTAACATTTCAAATATTTACATTTATACATGTTCAAAGGTCTTTTTTGATTCAATCATTTATAGGATCCATCTATACCAGGATATTTACCTTCTGAAATATTCAAAAATTCTCTAAAAGAGGGTGGTGCTGACTTAACAGCATTAATTTGTCAAAGATGTTATTTTCTCAAGCATCACAATATTGCTTTGGATGTACAAGTTACAGCTGAAGATTATCCAAAAATACTTCAAACAATAAGTTCTAAGGAACATGCGATCATTGTTTTAATGGTAGATCTGACAGACTTTCCTTGTTCTATTTGGCCTGGTATTGCAGATATCTTCTACAAAAAGCCAATTATTGTTGTTGGAAATAAAGTTGATCTCCTTCCAAAGGATAGTCCAGGATATTTACAACACATCAAGAATAAACTGATTGAAAATGTTAAAGCTTATGGATTTGGAACCACGAGACTTATTGATGTACTTCTAATTTCTGCAACTACTGGTTATGGAATTGAAAAATTAATTACTCAATTATATCATTCTTGGAGATTTAAGGGTATGTCATGATTGGTATTGTAGAAGTAGAGATTTTCTCCACTTGAAAAATTTCTAATTTAAAATATTGAATGAATTTTGCAAATTGATGCCCTAAAACTAATATTGTGCATTTGACTTTTGCAATAAGGCTTTTGAAAATTCAATATAACATAAAAAAAATATTCTTAGTCACTCAACTGTTTTAAATTTTGGTGTTGATAGGCATATTTACCGGTGAAAAACGCAGACATAAATTATCTACGTTTCCGAGATAGCTATTTCCACGTCACCTGTGAGGTAGTGTACTTGACGCGTTTTTTTTAACGTGGTTTCCCCGGTAGGCCTATTCCACGAACCGATCTGTACTAATAAATAATAAAATTATAATCATTTATTACATATGTTGAGAAGGTTGACCTACAACACCAATTTGATGAAGGAATGTAAGAAAAAATAGCCACTTTTGTCATTTCCATTAATGAAATAGGTATATATGTTTATTTCATAAATTTGCTCCAATTTATTATATTTATAAGAAGTAATCTGTTATACATATAGGTATTAGCATATTGATTGAACCAATTTGATTTGATTTATGTAGTGATAAGTTTAGTCAATTGCAGTGACTGAAAATGCTGAGATATATTTAAATATTTTCATAAGTATGTATGATGAAATGGATACTTTTTGATTTATGTTATATATATATATATATATATATATATATATATATATATATATATATATATATATATATATATATATATATATATATATATATATATATATATAATTAATTATATAATTATATCAATTTATATTAATTCATTGAAATAATGGTCAATGAATTGAAAACAAAACAAAGCTCAAAAACAAAATTTTTTTCAGGAGACGTGTACTTGGTAGGTAGTACTAATGTTGGAAAATCCAGCTTATTTAATGCTCTTTTACAATCTGATTTTTGTAAATCGCAAGCAGAAGATCTAATTCAGAGAGCAACAACAAGCATTTGGCCTGGTACTACATTGAACCTTCTGAAATTTCCAATTGCGAAACCTAGTGGTCATAAACTTGAAGTACGGAAAAGGAGATTAAGAGAGTTAGAACGTTTAGAAAGACATGAATCTGCTCTGAAAGAGGAACAGATGCTGAAAACAAAAGATTGGAAGTATTCGGTTCTGGTAGGAAGAATAGACAGAAGTGTTACCAAGTTTGACGAAGGTAAGAGATCTATATGTTTTCTAATATCTAAATCTCTTATTTTAGGAATATTTTCATATATTCCGTTGAGTTTTATATAAAGTGATAAAATAACAAATATGACTATTTTTTAATAGTTAAATTCTATAAATGTGGTGGAAAAATCATTTAAATTAATCTATAATACCAAGTTTATAGTGATGAAATATAGTTACTATTCTGTCACTGTTAATATTTTAAATTACAATTCGTAGATGGTATTTCTTCTGATATAAATTTACATGTATTAATTTAAATGTGTTGTAACCTTTTTCACATTCCAACTGTAGAAACGGCCAATTCCTTTGCTGTAAATCCTTCACCAAATGCCCCTGGTAGAATACAACTTGGAGTTAACATGAAGGATCCCATATATGCACTCAGTCGTTGGTGTTATGACACTCCCGGTGTGGTTCATTCAGATCATATAGTGCATTTACTTACATCAGAGGAATTGTTCTTGACTGTTCCAAAAGTCTTAATTTTCCCAAAGACGTTCATTCTAAAACCAGGAGAGTCTTTATTCATTGCAGGGTTGGCAAGACTAGATTTATTAGAAGGAGATAATTTTATAAGGTTGGAACAATAATTTGATTACTAGTTTATTATTGACTATTAGTTTATTATTTTTATATTGAAGAATCTTTTTTGATAAAACTAGTGGTGTAAATATGACTTCATTACCTCACTTCCAAAATTGAAAAGGAAATATATATATATATATATATATATATATATGCAAAAATATATATTGCATATATATATATATATATATATATATATATATATATATATATATTATATGAAATATTGTTGCAAGCCAAACAGGCAATAATAATGAAAGATCTTATATATGACAAATTCAGATTGACTATTAGTTTATTATTTTTATATTGAAGAATCTTTTTTGATAAAACTAGTGGTGTACTTCATTACCTCACTTCCAAAATTGAAAAGGAAATATATATATATATATATATATATATATATATATATATATATATATATATATATATATATATATATATATATATATATATTTGAAATTGATTTATTGCCTGTTTAAGATAATTTATTTCGAATGTTCTTATAATAACATTTCATCAGCATATTTCTAACAAATCGAAAGCTGTTTGGAGGGTATTTTTAATATGAAAAACATTATTTTTGTTGAAGTTTCATTGTATATCACAACTTTGTCAAAACTAATCTAATTAGTTTTAATTAATTAGTTTTGACAAAGTTGTGTTTATATACAACGAAACGGTGATTTCTGCGGTGAAGGGGTGGTGCTGCGATAACCATTTAACTATTAATGAAGATAAAACCCAATGTCTCTTTTTCTCTAGTATTAGATCTAAAACTAATTTTCCTTCATCACTTGATCTAAATGATGGTACCAATATCGCTGTGACAGACAGTGTGAACTTTTTGGGGATTGTTCTGGACGGGCACCTGAGGTGGGTCCCACATGTTGTCAGGTCAACAAAAATAAAGTTAGTTTTTCATATTAAAAGAAGCCTGTTATTGCAAAAAACATTCGAAATAAAATATATTTAATAAAAATATATATATATATATATAAACCATATATATTATATGGTCTTTATATAGCTTTTACTTTATATATATATATATATATATTTATAATGAAATATATATATAGTTTATATATGTCAATAGTTTATTATATATATATATATATATATATATATATATATATATATATATATATATATATATATATATATATATATATATATAATTGCTGCTAATAATTTTTCATAATTTCTTCAGAAATAATCTATTTTCATCATTTCTAGGTTGACAGTATTTTGCTCAAGGGAACTTCCTATTTCTGTATGTAAATCTGAAGAGGCACAACAATTTTACGAAAAATATCTTGGCACAGAATATCTTAAAGTTCCAAGTGGGGGAGCTCAAAGATTAAGTAAGTGGCCAGGATTATCAGAGGCAAAGACTTTCACAGTGAATGGTATTGATTCTAAATTTTCTGCTCAAGATGTTGTGCTATCAAATGCTGGTAAGGAATCAATTTTTTTTTTTTGAAAAATCCTATATCGCTCTAATATAAATACATAATAACAAAAATATTTGACAAACTTAAAATTATCATTACCTAAATTGTCAATTTACAGCGACATCACATCAAAATGAAAAGTTATAGTTAATGTTATAAAATATTATGTGTAAGTAATAATTAAATAAACTTATTTTAGGTTGGATTGCAATAACTGGAGGAAGAAATGAAACATTCAAGCTCAAAGCTTGGACTCCTGAGAAAAGAGGAGTTCATTTAAGAGATTGTCTACTACCTCAAGCAGTTAATCAGAGGGGTCCAAAAATGCGTTCATATCCTACATACCATTTACATGAATATTATCAAGAGAATGATTGATGACCGTTGATTCAATTTTGAATGTCCAAAAGCAAGTTCTATATAAATTCCAAATAAAAATTGGAAACTTAAAAATAAACCTTATGCAACAATTTGTTTTATTTCTCGAGCGTTGGTCTCTTACATATGATAGGTGTAATTGAAGGCTAACTGATATATTGACATTTACCCATTTTCCATGAAAAAAGTTTAATAATAAAATTGAAGCATTTTTTGGATACCTAATTAAGGTGCTTATTAAAAAATCCTGTAAATATGCAGACAAATATGATCGTTTTGAAATTGAAAGCTCTGGTCTAGCCTAGATTCAGCTAAATATTCGATAATGGGTTAGCAGTCCGCAACATATTTTTGTGTATTAAACAATTTTAAAGATTACAAGTATTTTTCATTAGACAGTACATTTAAATTGCATTTAATTGGAATTCTTAGGCAAAGGTTATAATTGAAGTCGGGTAGGTATTATTTTTATAGAAATCATTGCAATTGTTTTTTGTATCTTGTTTTTATTCAAGATGATTATATGCTGCGAAAGTATAAATTTATGACGCGGACGCTTATCTCTTGGTGAAACATTATGTTAAAAACAATAAATTAACACTTAGCTTGAGTTTCACTGAATGTATTAAAAACTCTACATATGTTTCAGGTGGTTGACCATTATCAAGAGTACACAATGTTACCAATATAATATTAAAATTAACACACTTGGCTTTAGTTTCACTAAATATATTAAAAACTACATATGTTTCGTGTGGTTAACTCTTGATAATGGATTAACCACCCGAAACATGTTAAGTTTGTAATTAATTTTAATATAATGTTATATTGGAAACATTGCATACTCTTTATAATGTGTGTTAATTTTAATTTATTATCATTATGTAAGTAATCACGGATATTCTAGGTTGTTCACATAGTTTTTATTATCTAAATATCTGTGAATACATTTTTCTTCAATTGAAGGTTAGAAGTAGTGCTTCTTATAGGTAATGTAAAGTTAATAAATGGCCAGGTTTAACAGAGGCGAAGACTTTACTCATTGAACGGCATCGATTTTGAATTTTCTGCTCAAGATGTTATGTGTTATCAAATGCTCGTAGGGAATCAATTTTTGTTCTAAGATATTCACATTGATTATATCATAGGTAGGTATAGATTACGTTTCACTCTCAGGTTGTAAACAGTGATGGCATAAAAATTCAGATGAGTATCACAGAATGCTGGCTACAGTGAAACCAGGTGGCTTGCGTTAATGTAGGCGCCTGAACGGATTTTAAAAATGTATTTACCTTTAAAAAACTATTTTCTAAGCTGTTCATAGGAAATACTTGGAGATATCAATTTAACTCAGAATTTGGAGGAGTAAGTTTGGACATCACACATCATAGTCTTTTTATTGACTTTAAACAGTTGATACAGCTTTTGAAGGTGGAACACAAAGATCATTCTTTGATCATTAATCATGCAAATAGCCGTGAATAATAATTATAATCCTGAAATAATAGATAATATGATATTAAAGAAAAACTTCAAAAAGGCGATTGGTTTGGTTTATCCCCTAGTCAAAAACAATATCAACTATAACAGTCTTACATACATCGGTAAGTCTAGTGAAAAACTCAAATCTCTTCTATTTAAGTATAACATCCACATTGCTTACCGTACTGAAAATAACTTAGGAAAACATATCAAAAATAACAAATCTAAAGTCAACAAAAATAAAAAATCCGGTGTAAATAAAATTAACTGTGGTAGTTGTGATAAGTTTTATATTGGTAGAACGTTTAGAAGTTTTCAAATAAGAATTTCGGAACATAAACGTAGCTTTGATAATCAGAAGACAGATTCTCATTATGCGAATCATTTGATTAACGAAAATCATATATTCAATTCCGATTTTGAAATTTTGAATACCGCAAACAAGGGAATGAAGCTTAATTTGTTAGAATCACTTCAAATTAATAAATACAAATATTCTGGCAACCTTTGAACAGCCAAATCGATCATACCTCAAGCCCCCTTCTCAATCTTTTCAAAATTACTTAATTTACTATATAGTAGTTCAGTATGAATTCATCCCTTCCACCTGTTATCTACCTGTTTTCTCTGTATTTAAGTTTATATATTGTATGTATTCGAGAAATTGTCATTAGTCTGCACGTAGCATTTGAAAAAGGTGAATCTCATCGAAACGTACGTCATGCAGTATTATTTTTAATATATGTGTAAATCAGTTTAACAATTGTTTTATTATGTTTATCGATTTACATCAAGTATCGGCCTCATCAATTATTAGATCATTCTTTCATGAAACATACATAGAAGGAGAGAAATGAAAATGAACTTAAAGATAGATATCTATATTTTATTTATTTGAAAAACAAAATACGCTATATTCATAATTAATATTATTGAATAATATAAAGATTTTGATTTGTATAAAAATCATTATATTGACCTTGCAAATATTTTGTCATGTTTGGCAAGTTTTTTTTTTGTACTTATTTTCTGTGGTTCTGCATACAAAACAGATAGTGTTTGTAGACTAGGGACATTAATAGTATTGCGTTGACTTTCACGCGTTAATATTTTGCCTAGAGATGCCTATATTCTTGTTGTTTTTCGAAATAAACGTCTGTCTTTAAAGACATCAGAAATCTCTCAAGTTCTTATGACTTTCACACAATTTTACAAAGGAAAATTAACTCTTTTTTAAAGCTTGGTCTTCCATTAACTGGTGTTTAGGCACGCAGGACTCTTAGGCGCCATAAGGAAGACCAATACTGAAATGTTCTATGAAAAAGAGAATTAACTTTTTAACTTCGGTCACACCCAGGGTACCACTTGGCGTTTTTTTCTCAAGTTTGTTACACTGTTCGTGTGACACCTTAGGGAACTAGATAACAACGTAATACTCTAATTCGTAAAGGCCATGTATGGCCTTTAACTATATGTTAACTATAGTTAACATGGATCGTTGTTCCAGTAATCGCCTTTAACCTTAATTTGTTACCGTCATTTTTACACAATACGTTTTAAATGGGAGGTAATAAGAAATACTTGTCTAGAAATACTAACTGACTGAATTTATCAATACGTTTTAATTTTTAACAGAGCTAGAGAGTCTCTCAGTCTCGATTCTGAAGTCATCCGTAGACATTGCATCAATACATTATATAATGATCTCCACTCTTATGAAAACCGATATCGGACATTTTGAAACGAATATCATCAGGCTATTAATACAAAAATACAACACCATAACTGAAGTCAAGTCATATAACCAGTATTATTGTTGTTTCAGAAACCTGGTATTTATTATTACTTCCTCACTTCATAAAAATATTCTACATACCAAAATGTTTTTTTTTACGTAGTCATACAGAGGACATCCCTTGACAGAAAAGAATGATTACATTAGTTATAGATAAAGATCCCAATAGTCACTGAAGACTGGTATTCAACTGTGCGTGTTTGTTTATTCATACCATACGAAACTATAGCCTTTATTTTTAATGAACTCGCCATCAACTTTTTTCGAACTGATGTGAGTTAACTGTGATACGATCATGATTTGAATATATTCCCAATTTATTTTATAATATCATTTTTTCAACAATTTTTTATTTCAATTAGTTCAATATTTTATTGGTACATATCAGTGCCTTCTGTTTTTTTACATCTCATTTTAATTCATTGAATACATAATTAATTAGTTTAATACTACTAATGACTTCCTTCACAAATTAAACGTTGATATAGATGCACAAATGTTGATTTTTTTTTGTAGCAGACAACATCTGTTTGTGGATGGGAAAAGGAGTTAGGTGAAATGAAAGTTTCATTAAAATGGAGAGAGCTTTACTTGTGTAACTTATAGCTGACAAACAGGTATATGTAGTAATAACTATACATACATGGGCTCTGAGTATTACATCGACAGACAAAAATGATGACAATATGTACAATATGGATGTAAAATACGAACTGATAAAAGGAAAAAGAGTTATGTATCGGAGTAATACAGATTGGTACAATTTCTATAAGGCAATAATGAAGGGGTATGTGATGAAGTTCACTGGATCTTAAAAATTAACTTTTTCAGTAAAGCATTGCCGTTCAAAATTAAAATCGAATGAAAATACAACAAGATTTCGATAATCTTGAAATTTCATCTCTAGTTAGCCATTATTATTGTCTCGCAACAATTTTATACTTCGCGGATATAATCGAACATCAAGATATGTTTATTGTTGATAATACATGTAATCACTCTTCAGGAATAGATGACGTTTCAACTAATACACTTAATGCTTTGCGGATAAACAATGCGAACTCAACGTTCCCGTTTTTCAATCTAGAATTGATTATATGCCTCAAAAATTTTAAATTAACGATGTATCATTCTTATATGAACGTACAGAAGGTGTTCGTTTGACACTTTAGAAATTGCTAACGGTAATTTTGAATAGCAATACCTAACAAAGCTTTATTTCTTGACCACGTGATCTTAAAAACTATGAAGTCGACGAAAGAAAAGAGCTCCACCTCGAAATTATTCCTTTCGATCAGTGATTTGTTTCTTGGGTTACCGCTCCAGCGGTATAGAGATTCAGTCAAGCGATGCTATTTATTAGTATAAGTTTTGGTTAGTCCGCGCCTGCGCGGTATGTGCGACACGCCAGCGGAGCGGCCAGCGCCACCTACTTGACGCGCCACCACTGCTGTACCTTTTCGGTCAGCTTTTTACAGAGGCCGGCTAGCCTCCGTCACATCGAGGCTTCCGAGGCTGCGGCCGCTTCTGCTTCACCCTCGCCTTCCTCCAAAGTCACCTGAAATCAGAAAACACATTTCAAAATAACAGAGAGAGACTTGAAAACTATAATTCAAACACCTGCCTATATTCCACAAAAATGATTTAATCTACTTGAAATTTGTTTCAGGTTGGTGACCCATTAACAAGTGTTTTTACTACTCATTTCGTTATAACTGTAGGTAATGGTGTTTCGAATTTTATATTTATACATTTCTAACCACATACAAGAGAGGGTTGTGCAAGAAGTTACAAGAACATTACTGCTACTACTATTTACAAAGAAAGTTTATTCACCTGAAATCTGATTCCGGGTCTTTGACCGTCACCAATATCATCAGCGGGTGGACTGGGTGGTATTGCAGCCTGGTACCAATCCCTGTTCTCCTCGAGAGTATCTAGAATGTCTTGCGCGTCAGGATGGACCAAATCAGCCCAAGTTTCCCATAAAGGATGCACAATGTAATCGATGAAACCGACCTGAAACAAAAAACCAGTTAAATCAGATTTATCACAGTTATCAATAATCAGATTTACCACATTGAATTCTTTGTCACACAGAATTGATTCATATTTATTAAAAACACACGTATTTATCTCCGATACAAATTGTGAATCAACAATAAATGTTAAAAAACGTATAAGGCCTAATTACCTGCGATTTTTCTATTGTTGCCGAGTGTCTGTCGCACATAGGACTGATATCCATCTTGGCCTCTCGTTCTTTGTCACCCTGTTGGAAGAATTCTTCCATGAGCCTCTCGACCCATTGTTTGTACAGTGCTAAAGGTTTAGTGGGATTGCTGAGATCAGCACAATGGACTAGATTTTCTAATACTTGAATTCGGTCGGTGTAGTTGTCAAGCAACAATACCTGAAAGCGTAAAGGAGACAAGTGAACTACTGAAAATGACAATCATCTCTTTATGTATAATCTATGGATACCCTGGTGGATATTCTAGTACTGTGGCTTTAAAAGACTGAATAACTTTCAAAACTCCTACCCAAACAAAAGCTTGAAATGGATAATGAACAATTTGCAATAATATTAATGTTCAAAATGACTTAGTTCTTAATTTTTCCGATAGACTACTGGAGGTCTACTGACACGAATTTAACCGAATATAAGATATAACATGAAAAATACTACTCACCCCAGAACCAGCGACTTTCTTCGTCTCAACCATCGTTTTCAAATCCGCCAGCAGACTCATATGTTTGGACATATCGGTGCTCAGCACCATGTCGATAACCATTTTGCGCAAAGTTTGCCTTTGCTTCTTGGTCATGTTGCAGAAGATGTCACAGCCGTCGTTTTGCAACAATTTAAACGCTACAGCCAAATGATGATTTTCGAGAACGGATTCGTCGTTGTACATCAACGCCAACTCGCTGCTCGAATTGATCAAAAACTGATTGGTCAGGCCGGGATGGTCGACGTCGTGAACGCAGGCGGCAAAAAGGGCCGCGGTAATTTCAAGCGGCGTGAACACGGACTCCAAAGCCGGGGTGTTTAGGAGAACATGGGTTCCTGCAAGAAATATGAATTTATTATAATTTGATTCGTGACAACAATACTGAATTTATGTAGCGAGGTTGGCACTGATTGTAAAATAGCTTTTTGTTGTACCTCGAAACTGTTTGTTGTCCCGACCAGAAACTATGCTGATTTTCCGGGTGATCAATAAAAACTAAGCAAAAATTTGCCCAATTGTTTTCATTTAGAAGATAAAATGAAATAAGACGTTTGATAATTTTTTAAAAACTAATGATGAAAAAGGTATGGCTTTCATACCTTTATATTTTCTACATTCCAGTGTAATAATAATTTGCGGGTTCACGAAGGGTCGTCAGGTAATCAGGACCAATAAAAACAAGCCAAAAATTTGCTCAATTGTTTTCATTCAGAAGATAAAATGAAATAAGACGTTTGATAATTTTTTAAAAACCTTAATTATGAAAAAGGTATGGCTTATTACACTGGAACGTAGAAAACTCTTCATCAGATCTTGCTAAGAGAATAATTTAACATTATCACCCAAAAATGTGGTAATTTTCAGGCAAACGTGTCCCACAGATCTTCGTTTTGTGAATCTTTTCATGTTTTCAAAACTAACATACATAATATTGGTGAATTTTTCACTGTAGGCCTTATTACTAGCATACGCGACTACCTGATTTAACCACTCCGAATTCTTTGTCCGGTGCTATATTTTTTTATATTACTTCGACTTCGAATGTGAAGGAATTGCAAATTGAAAAAAATTGTTTGTAAATACACATAAAAGAATCTGACAGCTACTACTTATTCGAAACTCAGCTTGAATTAACAAATAACTGTTGAAATGCAAATATATTCAAACTCAACACGTTTTTTTTCAAGATATTTGAGAGTTTTAATGAGAAACGGAGCACATAAACAACTCGCTCATTTAAATACATGACTATTTCCTTTAGAAAACGGAAGTTTGATCGTAAATTTATTGAACGTCGTCCGGAATAAATCAGATTGTGTTTCGATGCATAAAATTAAAATAACGAATATTTGTCAAAAGGAAAAAATTGCAATTAACGTCGTATCAAAACCGACACGTCGATTTTAACATCAGCTAATGGCTAAAATTCTTTTACTAACAAATATCGCACCCATCTCATTTCCACACCTGTGCGTAACACGGGATCACGTTGTTAAATTCATTTTCTGCTACGATTCACAAGGTGATACAGTTTTCGATATCCGCCATAAAAAGAGTAAGCAACTTCAAGTGAGAAATACGAACAGATTCAAAGACTTCACTAAGTCACTCACCTTGGTGACGTCATTACAATCATCATCATCCGCGTTATGAAACTCAGAGTATTTTTTAAGCGTTCGGTTTGAAAATATAATACAACACGGTTTTGGTTTATGATTTGATATATTCCGTATCATTTCTGCGCCCTAATGTATATCATACGTAAATGTAGTGCATAGTATTCAGATTTTTAAGTGGAACTACAAATAACGCCATGTGTTTACAAACAATATGGAGATGATAACGTTTGTAAACAATACAGATAGGTATGACCGGATTGACGTAAATATAAATAATGATTGTTCGAGATAACGTGAGGTTGAAAGAAATAACTGAATTCAAAGGCTAACAAATATGCAGAAAACAGGAAGAATGGTGGATGTTTTAAGATAAGAGTACAAAAAACTCAAAATAGAGAATAACTGAATGGAATCCATGAAAATTCAATACCAGTAAAGGGTATGAGCGGTAGTTTGGCAGTCTGAAGAAGCCATGTTAATGATCAGACGTACGTCACACTTGTTTCATAAAAGTTGGTACATCTAGGAAACAGTGTTTTCTTCAACATTTTGATTTCAAAATGATTTTCAGTCCATTTCTTCAACCCATTTAAATACCCTCATTTTGAACGTTGAAAAAGGTGGGGACGACATAAAAGTCACTTTCAACACCAACAAATAACTTTTGACAGTAGATCTCGTCAATGAAATATTCGACTGATAATCTTACGATCCAAATCAACCAAATTTTATATGAAAAATTCCGAACAAAATGATTAATAAAAATGATAATATATTCCTTGGAGAACTCCACATATAGTGTATTATTTTTACACGGCAAAATTGCTTCAGAATAGGTTGTTAACTTTAATAGTGATCGTGTGTACGTGGCACAAGCAGTCCCTAATGGCCACTTCGACGGCATTCTTAATGAAGTCTGGTTCTCTTTCTTTTCATACTTTAATTATACCTTGCAGTTCAATTCAGTAGGTGGGTACGTAATGATTAAATATACACAATTGCCTTCCGCGCAATGATTAATTGAAAAAAGAAACAATGTTGTTCATCCCCTAGAGGGGCTTGGAAGCAGGAAATAACCGACGATAAATAAAGCGTAAAAACATTCGTCCGCCGAAGGCTTACCTTGCGTGACGTCGGCTGCGTGCAGAGAATTATGGAACGGATTGTCCTTGACGTAGTGATCCTCTAGGGTCATCATAAATGTTATGAATGTTTTTGGAGGAATTTTGAGCGTAGTCAGAAGGTCGCGAGAAGTAAAGGTGGTCCATGCCACACACGTCAAAGGTCTGCCGTTGCTCAGTTCACCTAGAAGAAAACGAAAATGTTTATATAAGTTTATAATGGCTATAAATTTGAGGAATATATGAAAATTTGATATACTGGAGTTAATGTTATTTATTATTACAAAACTATCAGTTTCAAGGTTTACCACTTCATTAACACGATGATATATTTTATAGGAATAGAATTTCACTGTTTTATGTTAACAGAAGCTGGGAATTACATGTCCGAACTGTTATTTTCAACAAACTGTCGGTAAACCGGTTGATTTATGGATGAATTAGCTTTTATCACTCGAAAGTTTGTATTGGAAGTTGAACTATAGACACCCTACAATTTAGTGATTAAAATTTTTTTGAAAAAACATTTAGACGTTGAATTAAGCATAAGCAATGCTCTATGAAATATTGATCTGTGTCAAAGAACTTAGTTATGTAAATAAGATCTACTGTAGCAATAACTGTTGAGTTGCAGAACTTCATTCAAGACATAAATCGAATGAAATTTATTGAACCTCGAAATTTGTCTCGGTAAGATTCACTATTACTCGCAAAATGAAATAATTTCTTTCAAATTTGAAGAGGCAACAAAGGAAAGTGTTAATACTTCACATCTTCAATTTTTCAAATAATTGATGGACTCCGTGCTTAGTAGGTACGTGATAATCTATCATGATAAAAAAACTATTCGCGATTCACTCCTAATTTTGCGGTTATAAATGTAGTTGAATTGAAATCAGTTGTTTTTCATCGTCAATTATTCTTCATTTATTTATTTTCTTCCATTATACATTATTTATTTCTTTATAATTTATTCCTTGAAACACAGAAATATTAATAAGCAGCTACGTACTCCCATAAATTATGATAGTTTTATTAGCAAATCATCATTGTCCATGTATAAATATTTTATTATATGGTTGAGAGCGTTAATTTCTTCTTTATGCTTACCTATGCGGAAGATATCCACTCCCCATCTATCGATATCCACAAGGACTCTACCGAGTTCATCTTCGTACGGAGTCTCCACTCCGTATGTTGGCAGTCTTTCACCAGTGAAACTGTTAGTGTGGTGTAATGGCTTTCTGTTGATGCCAGAAATTTGGGACATAGTATTTGGACCCCTTGGTTTTTCTTTACGAGCTGCCCCCTTATTAGGGGGCATCTCTTGTTGCTCATCAACTCGGAGGGAAGGAATGTCGAGCTCCTGTTGTTTATCTGTGTTGAAAATATTTATTATGAATATTTTTGAAAGATGATTATAATGGGAAAAAATACATGTTTAGATAGTACGCGAAAAAAATTGTCTTATACATTTCTAGAAGTTTCCTAAGACGCCTGTACTATTATCAATCACCTCCTTTTTTGTCTGTTATTTGAATAATTTCACAATTTTTCTTTGGATAAATCATTTCCTTGCCCCCCTTCCTTTTACTTCAAAATAATTCGGTAAATATTCATAATTTCGCTTTCAACTTTCGGAGCTCGGCTTTTGAATAACAAATTCAAAGTAGGTGGTCGAAAAGTTCGCGCGACGTCAACTAGACGCAAAAACGAAATTCGAGGATATTAAATGATGGGTTGAAACGTGTGATTTTGCGGGTTCACGAAGGGTCGTCAGGTAATCGGATTGTTGAAGTTACGACCGAGAGTTTAATTTATATCCTAACGTGGGAAACGCAACTGGGGCCAACGAGATACTGGATTTTCAGAAATAGAAAATATCGCAAGAAGATTTTCTATCTAGAAATACATGATTCATTTTGGTACCCACTTGAATGACGCCAGCATCTCTTTAAAATTGTATACGAATGACTATCACGTCGTCTTAGGAAAGCAATCATTATACTCCAAATCAGCGGTTCTAAAATTTACACAGATTGAAAATTATTTGAAGAAATTTTGATACAAAATTTAGTTCAGAAATTGGTGGTGCATAGGATCACCAACGAATATTTTTGAATTGTCGTTCTCCCATCAACAATATAACGAAGAGTTGACGTTTTATTTTGATTTTTAGAACAAAATATGCAAGTGCATACTTGAGGAAACCTCTGACGTCAAAATGATCAATATTTGGAGATAATATCGCTATGGGCAACCAACATATCCTCATAATATTTTAGAGTCGTTGTCATAATTCAGGCTGGTACTTGCTGACTGTTCGAAGAACACAAAGGCAAAATTTAAACAGGGATTTTTCGTACCTTAACAAGAGAGAAAGATATTATTCCTCAAATGATCGAATATTACTGGCTAAAAGCAACAAACAATGCAGGGGGAAATATTGGTTTAAGATTCGATCAAAATGCGAAATCCTCACGACTTTGAAGATCATTCAATGACGCGAAAAAAGTCAATCAATTTTCCAAATTCAGATGGAGTTCGACATGCAATTCGGTGAAATGATTAACGAACGAGGACATTCGCATAATGCACCTCCTTCAAACAGCTCCTCGTTCGACGAAATCGAGAAGGGAAGAATGCTAAATACGTGTTTTCTCGTGGAAAGCACTATCTTTAAGAGCCCGGCTTCCAATAATCCCCTCAAGAAAAACTGAGAACGCTGACGACGTACCTCGGAAGGTCTCTTTATCGTCCAATTCATATCTATCGAAGAAGGCGTTCCAAAAAAGAGGACGAGTCAAATTTTCTGCGGATTTATCGGTGAAAACTGAAAAGGAAGTTTGAAATACTTACCGAGAAACGTGGAACATATGTATTCGGATATTTGATTTCCGGATTTACTCGATTCTGAGAAATGGGACAGCTCCTTGTTTAGCATTCGTTTGAACTGAAACAGAAGAAATATTTGGTCAAACAAATATTTATTCACTTATTGATAAAAATGTTAACATTTTTATTATTTAATACGTAAATTAAATTGCATCAGAAATACGTCTGCTTTTAAAACACTTGTTATAATGTTAGAAACCTTGTTTGGTGGTCGATTGATTACGATAAACGTCGTTTCAGTGGTCTGCATTGTCATTGAATTGAGTGACAAAATGTCGTTAAGGATGAAAAGTAATTGGTAAATCATAAATGTAGAAAACAGTTACAAAGAGATGGGGTTCAAAAATACTCTCTTGTGGAACACCGGTCCCTTTTTTTATCTCTAGGTTTTTTTATCTCTAGATTCTTCTAGCTTCTCCATCAAAATGCATTATAAATACACCCTGACACTTCTCATGGAGATATTCTCTAACTACGCAACAGTGTAAAAGAATGTTTCTGAACACAGATAAACGCCTTCGAAATGTCCATTAAAAAGCGGGCTGCAGATCCTCTCTTTAATCATGGTTTGCGACAGTTTGCAGACTGCTGTTATTGTATTTCTACAATTCAGAAATCCAAATGGTACTTTGAAAAAACCTGACTTTCGTGAAAAGTCTATTTTCTAATAAGACTCAGAGGTTTTTAATAAGTTAATGATACAATTTTGTATAGATTAGGCAGCTTTTTCATGGAAATTCATGAGCACATCTATAATAATGAAAGACAGTAGTCTGATTTCGACTTTAGTTGAACACGTAATTAAGTTGTAAAGTTGATAGACGTGAATTAGTCTCTCAGTTATTGTTATTGGGCTTTTCACTTAGATTAAACCGGATAATCTCATTGACAAGTTGGTCGTACAACAAAATCAACGTGAATAAATTCCGAGTTCATTTCAACTTTAACTTAATTTTTCTACAGATCAATTTCGAGCCAATTAAAATTGAATAATGGTAAATTAAAATGGGGCGGGAATGCTAAACCTGCGGCTAAATGTACAAATTCCGATCTTTTTCATATGGTATAGATCGTAGTTAAGATTACTCAGGAGAAACGAGTAATATACTCGTTACATAAATTAGTATTCACTATTTAGTATTGTAAATCAGCGTACAAGGTCGTCGCATTTCACAAACTACACGTGTTACGCCGTTATCGATATTACGCTAAGTCGTATCGTATTTATGAGTTACGCAGATAAAAATGATAATCTTATTCAGAACGTATGCGGAACATGATGCTATCGGACTAGGAGCAGAATACGAGGATATTTAGGTGCTCGAAGAGATCAACCCGTTAGCCAATCGACACGTTAATTCGTCAACGATCTAACCTCAAAGTGACCTGTTCCGAAGAAGACGCGGATGCGGCCAACCACACCGGGGGTAGACAAAACCGCACTACGCGTTCATAGGAAACAGATTTGCGCCAGGATTATTGCAGCAGGAAGGCGAACGCCGATGAATTAACAGCTGTTTAATATTTTCTTGTTTGAGTTATATTTTCATTCTTTTAAGACCTCACGATTTTTCTCTCTGTCCCTGTAACGGTTTTCGTATAAATTATTCTTACTAGGTGATGCATTTGATGAACTATAGTAACATTTTAACGTATTCGGAATTTATGAATTATCAAATTTTAAAATTAACAATCAAAATTTAAATTTTTTGGATATCGACATTTTACTTTCTTACTGAAATTCTATTTGTACATTTATCTATCAACATATGACAGGCAACCTAAAACCGAGTACCATAAAAATTAGCAAGTTATCGAGATAATTTGAGGTATGGAAGGATGAAATACCGGGTAAAGTTGTTGATTAAGTGGTTGCTACCACCTCTTGGGTGGTTTGATGGTTTGAAGGGGGTTGACGTGGGGTTCTCCACACGTTGAGAACTGCTGATGTGGAGAGATGTGGAACCAAACGGTAAGTACTGATTCATCATTATTCGAAAACGAGAAAAACCATGCATTTTGACACATTTTCATTGTCTTAGTGTAACTTTCTGAACGACTGTGCCAAGCAGTTTGAGATAGAGGATAATTGTTTGTGGAAAGCTCATACATCGATGCTAAGTATGTCGATAAATATAGTAAAGATGTTACATTCAAGTATTTTTACTTCCAGTAACTCGTGCTAGTTATTCCTAAGCATAAAACTGCTAAATTTGAGCAATCACTCTGTTATCAAAGTATTAAAATCTTCAACCATTTACCACCGAATTTGAAAGTACTGAAAGCTCATTTGTTTAAGAGGAGGGTTAAATCTCTGCTCTAAGCAAAGGCATTCTATAGTGTGGCAGAGTACTTCGATGGTTTTAGTGTAGGCAATAATGTATGAATCAATTTTTTGTTTCATATGTTTGTTTATTTTCTTACCACAAATGTTCTTCACCATGTGAAATTGTCTCAAATGTTAAATATTTCTGAGGTAATTTTTTCTTTTTTTCAGATGAAGTTGTATACTAATTTAAATATAAATTCAACCAATATTTTTGTTTGAACCAATATTTTTGTTCGAGGGCTGAATGGAAGATCAGACTCAAAACTGAATTCAGTCCTTTTGAGAATATTTTTCTTAGTTGTAATTATTGTATCAATTGAATGAATGTAATTTTACAATGTAAGGAATGTTTCTCAATAAATTTTATTTAATTAATTCATTTATTTAAAGTTCATTCATAGTAATAATTTTTTGCTGCTGAATATTTGTTTTTTATCTTGATTCTCGACAAAAAAAATATTTTTTGAAAGTGAGGATCGAATGTTCATTTCACTTGGAATTCATAACAATTATATGCTACAACTTGTTCAAGATGATCTGGCTAATGCGTATGAAAAACATACAAACAAAAAAAATCGTATAAAGTCTGTCAATAATGATAAATGGACCGAGTACAATTATAATTGTTTTTAGAGAGTTTAACGCGCAGTAAGTCCCATATTTGTATTTCGAATAGATTGTTAATTGCTTGCTGTATAAATTGTTTTGTTTTGACGCGATGGTATCAATTATAATGATCAATTATGCAAACAACGTAATTTACATTAGAAATTGGCGCATAGTTCATCAGAAGTCTCTTCTTTAAAGGACCTCCCGCATATATAAACAGTTCACCGCTTTCAGAAAGAACGACCGCCAAAAATGGCAAGCACTCGTTCGCAGATGTGGGAAGATCTTGGAAATATAATGCAGTTCAATTTAGAAGTAGCTCAGATATTTGGAGCTGTATTTGGGTAATTTGAATTTGCGCGCAGTTTGACATTTTTTATGCATTCAGAATTCTGTGTATATATTTTTTCATGGAGAACATTTTTGAAAATTTGTAAATTGTCTAAAATAGTCAACTGAAGCCGCCAACTGAATACCAAATTATGTATATTGATTGTTAAAATACACCTTTTGAAAAATACTGAGTAAGAATGTATTTAATTCCGGTGAATATTTTTTAAGGTAAAGAATAAGGAAACACCTTTCAATTTTCTTGCCAGAAACACGTTTTTTCAATGCAAACTTTTGGAACTGAATAAAAAAATTAATCTTTTCAAATTATCTATTGCAAATTTGAATTTCATTAAACCTATTATGCATCTCAGAAGATCATTAGTTAAAAGATAATGAATTGTCAGTTAATAAAAATACACGAAATAAAATAAATGAGATTTGCCAACTCATAAAAAACAAACCAATGAATCATTATTGATTGCTTTGATTCACGCATTTTCAGAAAAATACTTGAGTTAACTGTCACTAGTATGACTCATAAGTAGACTCATATTTCTTGTAGGTTCTTTATTTTATTCAGAGAATTGAATTATACAATAGAAAACCATTTTTGTAGCTATATAATTTGTAGAACTGTTTTAATTATCATTGCAGTAAGACCTTTATTATTATTTAGACTTAATGAGATTGAATTCTCGCTTAACTCTTGGTGAAACATAATTGAATATTAAAATAAATTAAACTCTTGGCTTAATGTTTCACGATTTATTTAACAATATGTATAGTCAACATGTTTCGAGCGTTAGCTCATTTTCAAGACGTCTTGAAAATGAGCTAACGCTCGAAACATGTTGACTATACATATTGTTAAATAAATCGTGAAACATTAAGCCAAGAGTTTAATTTATTTTAATATTATTTAGACTTCCTGTTTCAGTCCAATACTTTTACTAGTTTTATATGCCTTGAGTTTTTTGCCTTATAGCTGAAAATTAATAATATTCTTGGCAACTATAGATCAAAAAACTGGAAAATTTAATTTGCTGTTTACGCTTCGCTACAAATTCTAGCTTTCTTATAACTTTAAAGTAAATAATTTTCAACTTAAATGACAGTATTAATGCCAGAAACAAATAAGTTCGCCTTCCACTCCACTCCACTGAAACCGTAGATCAACAATGCACAACAACAATAGGTCCTAGTACAAACAGATTATACGAAAATGTCCGAAGGGAGGCTGCACCGCAATTGAAGGTAGTTGAATGAACTGCAGATGATAGATAATTGTTGTAAGTGGAACACACGTTATTCATTTTCCTTCGATAAGATCAGTTGATACATTCAAGGAAGAAAGAAGTGCCAAGAATACTTTCAGTTTTATTATTGTGCAATATAAAATTTGACCAAGAATTTTACATACTGAAAACAATTTGATTTTTTCAAAATTGTTACTAGAAAATGTACCTCTTTGTCCTGAAAATTTAAATAAACTGACGTTTGGATATCCATCATTTGAGGAGTGGTTACCGCTTTAAACTTCATTGCACGTTATTGTGAAATCTCCAACGTTTAGATGATGATTATACCGTTGCATGGTGTTTGAGTGTCAATTAAATTAGTGTGTAAAGGCGTTATTTCTTCATATAAGCAATTGGTCATAATTTTGATTGCTCATTATTAAAAATAGTCTTTGAATTTTACCTTAAGTTTTTCATTGCGTCATTAACTACTTATAATATCAATATTTTTGATACCCAACTACACCCAATTACCGAAAATGAAACAATGTTGAATATATAACTAAATAATTAAAATGAGAAAGATAAAACAAAGAACTCAATCTGATTTGAAAAATAGTAACTTTTAACTAGATTAAAGCATTCAATGAAATATTACGAAGAACTCAATCGAAATCAATTCATTTTAGTCAATTTTCTTTGTTCACATAACTCCTGATAATAAATTCTAAGGAGTCAATGTGAATGTCACAGTTATTGGCAACTCTATTGAATATAGACTCCATAAACCAATTGGGGGATTGTATTAGGGAGTTGGTCCTCAGAGTCTCTAGGTGGCATAATTCTCTATTACGAGAATTTTGCCTAGGAACACGAAATTTCAGAGCAGACAAGAGAGGAGGACAATCAATACTATTGTGCAGATTTGTACAAAAATTTCAGTGATAAAGTTTCTCTCCTGCTCTGCAATGAGATTAAACTAAGTCGACTCAATAATTCGTTATGATTGACCCCTTTCTGTGGATAAACTTTATCCTCCCTCCAAACTAAGAATATCAAAAACCTTCTCTGAATAGCCTCAAGATGGCGTTGTTGGCAAGTGTAAATGGCATGCCAGATCGTGCTGTCATACTCCAACTTGCTACGGATTAGGGTATTAAATAATCCTATGAATGTAGAGGAATTATTAAAATATTTGCCATTACCTATAACGAATCCATATATTTTCGCAGCAGATGAAATAAGTTGGGTGATGTGTGGGTTGATGAACGATATTGAAGATGAAATATGGAAACATTTTTTTCATTCAGAATAGAAAATTGAAAACAATTGTCATATTACAATTAGAAGTTTCTTTTGATTAATTCTCGATTTGTTCAAATTTACAAACTGAGATACAACGATAATATTTGTGATATTTTCATAGTATGGTCAATTTGACGTCTTTCAATGTTTATTCGTTTTTTTTTCATATTTGGTCTTCATTAATAAAACTTCCTACCACCAGAAGACATTGATGGATACACAACTTCCATAGGTAGATACATCTCTGCGTACGTGTCACTTGATACTGGGTATAATTAATCAATTGTTGAAAATGAATGCGTCAAATATTGATAATTATAGAATAAACATATATTTCCGGCTTAATGGACTTCCTGTTTTCCTATAGCACACGATAATTCACGGACACCAGACATTCGAAATTCAAATTTGATTGTAATAACTCCCTCATTAAGCGCTTGTTAAGTATCAAGATTTTAATGGGTTTGTTGTAGCGATTTGGATCGATTTACCGTACGGTTCATTTCCACTTCGAAGTTAATTGTTGATTAGATGCATCGGAGGAATTCGAAACTTCCATTCTTTTCAATAATTCGCAGACGAAATCCGCTTTCTTTATTAGAGTGAAATGCAAGGTGAAAGTTTCTTTGAACGTGTGATTATTCGTTCGCTCAGAATTTCTCCGGCTCTATTAATTATGATTGAGCAACTGTTCTATTCTTCACTTTTTCCACTCACGTAAATTATATTCGATATTAACTACGATTTGGAATAGCTTGGAAATAATGAGGAATAAATATATAATTGTTATTTGCCACTAAATGATGATTGAAAAATCAAAATTACATCCAATTTCTGTACACTTCCATATATTGTTTAGTGGTTCATTTACTTCTGCTGGTGATGGACGAAGACCGAAATCATTTGATTTAATTATTACTAATGGAAAATTATGGCATCACAATGAAATATTATTTCAATAATTTCAAAACAATGAACTGTAAAGATGAATAATCGAGAAATATCATTTTGCGGCGTATTTTCTCAACATTTCCTTGAAAACTTTCTGATGATGAACATATGGAAAACGAAGCTCAAAGAATAAATATGGAAGGCCATTATTTTTGTATGCGAAGGGTTATGCCTTATTTAATTTGAAGTACATACAGGTAATTAAATTTGCTACTTTCCAATATCCACATAATGATCGTAGATGCTAGAAAATCTAATTACGTGCCTACTACTTACATTTGAATCTTGAAGATTTTAAAGGAACCCGTTTTTTCAAATTTGTGATGAATGTTCTCAATATTATGATTGGATTCCATGTGTTTTATGTTGTTTAATTTATATATTTGTACTTCTTTTGATTTATGAGTCTATTAATTATATTTTACCGAAAACGTGTGACCTCAAACTCTGAACTAGTACCTGTATACTTCACATTAATTTCATTATCTGGACCCATTACTTAATTATAGTTATCGCAAATATGTTTGAGGCTGATAATGGAACGACCACAAAGTAACCTGAGATAAAAACAGGATATGTTTTCCTATGATAACATTTGTAATATTAATTTTAGATAAGCTTAATCTTGGTTTCGACAGTGCGGTGCTACTTTGAATTATATTCAGAAATATTTCCTCGCATTCGATGAGTATTTCCAAGAAAATAGCTACATTTTCATCAGAACTTTGTTTCAATCTTATCACGTCTAGATATACTGAATCATATCCAAATATGGGCATTCGAATATTTTATCAAGCTTTGGACTTTGGATATTAGTAGCCTTAAATGTAATAATTCTTGAAATTATTCAGTTTTTTCCAGTAAAAACTGTCTCTGCTATTAACTCATGAGTATTTACGCGGGAATAAAACCGAAATAAAGGAGAAAATACCTCGTTTGAATGAAACCAAAATGATTACTGCCTCGTTGCCTCATGCAACTTTCAACTACTTGTAGAGCAACAACTATCAAAAATGAGTTTATGAGAGATGTAGCTGTTTTTCCATGCATATTTTTCAGGAACATTAAGTTCAAAAGATACCTACACTTGCAACTTTGCAAAAAATAAGGAATTAAACGTACTTGAAGATGTTGATAAGTAAAACCGTACATGTTTTGGCATATATTAGTAGCTATATTTGATAGTCATTCTTTCAATCTCAACGTCAAATACCAACAGGATCAAAATAGTTGAAGTTATCTAGCTTCAAAATAGAAAATTTATATATTTTCACGTTTGATGGGATCATTTTCCGAAATTTTATAGAAAGAAGAGTTTTAGCAAAACAAATAATTTAATGACTGAGATTGAATACTCGCTTAACTCTTGGTGAAACATAATGATCGTGAAACATTAAGCTCAAATGTTAAATTCAATTTAATATTTAATACAAATAATTTATATTTACGAAATTATAAATGAACGAGTGAAAGAAAGTGTATGGAATTCTACCATGAGAATTTTGAGTGTTCGGATATTAATTAATATTAGTTTCGATTCAAATTGAGATCATCTTATTCGAAACCACATAATTGAACTAATTAAGAATTGGGATACAATACACCAACATTTTCTTGAAGATCTACATGTCTACACTATTGATCAGTTGTTTCGAAATAGAAATTTTAACAGGATAAACAAATTCAACAATTTAGACATCATCCAGCTCGAAAAATCTTTGAAGACAAGGACAAATTTGCTGTCAGCAACAGATCTTATCTGTTGACAGAAAATGTGTCTTTATCATTCTTGAATCTTTAAGTTACAACTATTTCATGAAATTTAACATTTTGCGTCCCTCCATCAAAACTGTCATTAATTTCCTTGTGATAAAAGCAAGAACTTTACCTTAATTTCTGAAATAGCAGCCGTGAGTGCAATATCAGCCATAATGTTCAACCAAGGTAAATTCGCGAAGAGCTGTTCGGAATTGGGGGGTATTCTTTCCAAATTATCATTGTTAATACGAGCGTTTCCACCTTTGGGTAACACTCTACTCAACAACGGATTCTCATCCGAAGACAACATCTCGTCCTCCACAGCTGCACAATCACTAAGTAATACGTATAGTCCGAGAAAATAGTCTTTTAAAAAATTAAAAAATAATTCACTTATCAGAAGCACGTTTTCGAAAATGAAAACTGAAAAACACAATTTGAGCGTACAAGCAAGTGAGACGTGACTGAAAACCTCAGTTTTCCTCCCGTAGCTCACTTTTGCCGAACGAAACAGCTGAACGCCAGCGATACAAATGACTGTACGCGGCAACCGAACCGGTCGTTAAATAGGAAAACGGCGATCGCTTTTTGTTTGAGTATGACTGCGACGTATGATACACGCCTACTATTCGCTTCGCTGAACGGAGATCAGATGGTGAATTTGAATTTCGCTAGAATTGTTAATTTAGATCGTCGCTATGCTATGATCTCGTGCCGATACGATTAGATAAGGACGCAATGGAAAAGGACAAGAGGAAAAGTTAGATATCACGTACAATCTTCCTTCGATATACGGAATGAGAATTTTGTGATAGACAAGTTATTTGTTTGACGCGCATTTAGAATGGATTCGATTCTGCCAAGAATTTGAAAAATTTTACTCGTGGAACCAATGGAATACTAATCCAGTTATTTTTTTGCAATTGAAAATAAAAATTTGCTATAAATTATTTTTAGTGCATCGAAATTCCAATTGAATTTAATTTTCAAAAAACTTCTCATCCAAAAAATGCCTATGTGAAATTTATTGATTCGCCGTTCTAAATTTGAAATTGTAATGAAAGTTGATTTGAAAATTGTACGAACGTTTCGATTCCTATGAACCCTTTTTGAATTGTTTTTCATTAACTAAATTGAGAAAGAATTCAATTTTCATTTTGCCAGTTTTTCCAGTTTGCTCTGAATGCCAGTTTCATAGAACATTTTTCATAGCACTTCTGATGAGAAATAATATATGCTGATACTTCAGATATGACTAGGAAGTTTTCGGTATAACCCTCATAAGGAAGCAGCGATTGATACGTATTTCTAAATTGATGGTTTTTATCGAAACTCAGTCAAACTCTGCTTGGCATTTTTACTTTGCAGAGAACCTTTGAGTGGTTTTTGACGCAAAGATTCCGCATTATCTATACAGATTGAAAAAACTGAACATTTTTCGACACGCAAGATCGTTTGAATTCTCACAGAATATCTCACAGGCCATCCATAAATTACGTAAGACGAATTTCATGATTTTTTAACCGTACTAGCCTCAGCTAGTTACATTTGTGACAATCCCCCTCTAGCGTGTCACACATTTGCCAATTTTACATCTAACAATTATTGAATTAATTTATTCATTTGAATTAACGTGTCTCGACTACTTGGTCATTGACACATGCTACAATTTTTACAGTTTCATGTAATAGTGTTATGCTACAGATACTTTAATATTTAAACAATTTAATTGTAGTGAAATTAGATGGGACTGTATTCTTTCTAGATGTGTAAGTTACACCAGGTTGTATAAACCACATTGCCCGATAAATTTTAGTGTAACTTCGAATTGGGCCGTTGTGCTCAGAATGTCTTTGGTGTTGTGTTTTTGGTGTTGATCTTTGATGTTACGAACTGTCTCATTTTTTGGACACCAGATGAGTATGTGTTCAACTGTAAGGGTGATATCATCACAGTATTTGCACTTGGGTTGTTCGCCTGAATGCATCAAATAACTGTGGGTCAGTTTCGTATGTCCTAATCTTAGTCTACTAGCTACTATTTTGTCTTGTCTATTCAGGGCCAATCTTGTTTCTTTTTGAATTTTAGGTTGAATTTTGTGCAGCTTGCTGGTATCATTTTTCCATTGAACTTGCCATTCTTTAATGATTCTATTTTTTATTGATTGAATTAGATCTGTATGAACTATAACGTTTATAACATCAAGATCTGAGGATTTTGCAAGCTTCGCGAATTGGCGCGCTGCTTCATTCCGCAATTATAGAAATAATATAAATTACTGAATTGAAAACTGAATGAGGTTGATTTCCATCTGAATAGTTTTTCAATGAATTTAACTTCTAGTCGAACATTTCGAGAAATAAACACGTTTAAAGAACGTTTACTTATATTAATTGAAAGAATTTTCATCTTCTTGAGTATTGGACTTTGGACCCACTCCCTTAAATTATCTATAAGTGTCGTAGCAACCACTTTGTTCTCGTTTTGTGTTGTTAACACCACAAGTGGCAGCAACACTTTCAGGACGAATCTTTGCGACGGGCATAACTTGTTGATGTTGATGTTATTGCTTGTGATGATAACTAACCTGGTTTGATGCAAAATCACTACATAGTATAAAGCAAAGTCGCTTTTTCTGTCCCTTTGTACGCTTTAATCTTTGAAACTACGCAACAGATTTTGATGCGGTTTTTTTTAATAGATAGAGTGATTCAAGAGGAAGGTTTATATGTATAATAACATCCACTGAATAGTGGAGAAGTACTGTTATTTTTGAGGTTTCTAATGTGATGTCGTAAATAATTACATTTTTTCCGCTTACATTGCAAACGCAGGCTGAACCCTACGAGTTTTATCAAAATAATGTACTAAGTATTGTACACATTGAAAAGGTCTACAAAAAAGTCCGTGATGGTATATGTCTATCTCTTATGGATAACCCACAATAACTTTTTTTTGTCATTTACTTTTTGCGACAAATAATGGCTAATTTTCGAAGCGATTTTAACCCATACAGCATTAATCCTTAACCAATTAAATACCTTGAATACATTGTTCATTTAATATAGATATATATAGGCCCTTTACACCGTATGATTTAAGTGAATATTTTCGAAGATATTACAGATTTAAAAATTGCGGGGCGTAGCGTTTGCGGCGTGCGAAGCCGGGGCGGGTCGCTAGTATGATATATATAAACTATGATGAAAAGATGCTACATGCTAGCTTAAACATTTATGTCTCGACACTGAGGCAAGAGCTATAATATGGATCTTGCTTCAAATGTGATGATCGAAGATTCAAAGTTAGCTGAAGCAACAGTGGGGCGAACTTACGTTCAGGGTTTACATAGAATTGAAATGTTCTTGAGTTTTCGTTAAAGATGCAAATTAGGTGTCTAAACAATTATATTTCGAAATCTGATCTCATGAAATTAAGGATCCCGAAGGAGGACCTCCTCCTTAACGTCTGACACGTAACTTATGGATGGTCCTTCATCATTAATTGAAGAAATTTATCGTAGAAAAATGTGAAAAATCAATTGAAGAATTGCGTATGTGTATGCAAATCATTAACTTGGAGTTTGCTTTAATTTTCTCAAAAACGAAGATATGCCTTCTGATACATTTAATATTGAAAATGAGTAAACTTATATGGAACTTGACCGCTAAAATATTCATTGTTCATAATAATTGTGATTTGCATATAATAAAATTGCGCCCATATTTATATAGAATTATTTCTCGAAAGAAGAAGGATATTGACTTGACGTGAGATTCCCGATGACGTTGGAAAAACCCATTCTATAATTTCATATACATTCGAAACGGATCGAAAGGCATTAAGATTTATATTCCATATTATACATTCCAAATAAAAGCGGGTTCTTCCAACATTCAAATCCGGATTCCACGAACGTCATTGCACACAGTTTTCTAGTAATGTCAAAGTGACACTGTTGGCGCCGATTTATGTAAAATCGCAGACCTGGCCAATTTCATTATTCTTAAATGTCAAAAAATCTAGATAAGAGAACGTCTTTCGAATATTTTCATTAATTATTATGGGCTCAGATGTACAAATTGACCTTTGTCTATCAACATATTTCACAAGGTTGAAGCAGCGATACAAATTCAAAATTCCTGTTTTTTTCCGAAATACCAGCCGTTTGGAATTCTTTCCAGATGAGTAGGCGTCTATGCTTAAACGGACATTCGATGCCGTCATATCAACAATAATTGATAAACAGATAGGGATAAATTTTCTGATGCATTTCATTTTGCCAAGGATGTACCTGAACAGCATTATTCTATGACTTCACTCACTGATACATCGGAAACCGCGTTTTTTGAAGAGTTGCCATCAAATTTCCAGTCTATATTTATGCTCATACGAGCGTCATTATTGAAATTTCTTTCCTCTACAACCATTATTCAAAACGCTGAATATTATCAGCAGACTCAGTGTTACTTATTAATACGGTTTTTCCTTTTTCACATCACGTACGGATCAACTTCTATAAGAAATATAGTAGTAAGTTTCTCAGAATCCCCGATGTGCAAACTCGAATATAATTTTGAACAGGGAATTCCAAACTCATTAGCAGTATGACATAACTAATAATATTAATAATCCAAAAATTACACATGAAGTGATTAGTTTTTTCATTGAAAAAATCACTGTCTAAAGAATCTAATAAAAATGTTGACATGCTTTCGAATATTCCAATCTGAGGAACGTGAGTACCAGATTCAATTATCAATTGCAATATGAAAACTGTTCACTTTCCACCTACTTCACGAGAAATCAACAAAGGCGAGATATGAGAAAATTACAACGCAAAAATTACTCAACCTATATCTCAAAATACAAATATCAGAGTGCTTTGAAGTGTTTTTATGAGTACTACTCGATTGTTTTGGGTTTGTTTTGAGACAAACCTCATCACAAACTTCTGATACGTGTTCGATAGGTATATTTTCTACATCATGGGTTCTCAATCTGTTACCCTATGCGCTTGTACCCTAAGCAAAGCAAACGATGAAAACTTCAGTGGACTTCAATGACCATTTATGGAAAATATATATTTTGTCGCTTGTCGAGCCCCCTTTGGATCGCGTTACGCCCCCCCAAGCGGGGCGCATCCAACTGGTTGGGAACTCCTGCTCTACACATATATGAGTTATTTAAACTTCCGAAATGATTCACATTATTAGATCAACAAGGAGATTTACCTGAAGGCGGCGAATTATCGAAACTACTATGCTGTTCGAGTTAATTGGGACAAAAGATGAAAAACAATATTTTCGTAAAATCTTACCTTTTAATGAAGTAAATACATACAAAATAGCGTGAATTCTTCATAATAATATGAAGTATGTCCTGCTTTCGCAGTGATAACTTCTTGAACTCGTCTAGGCATCGATTCCACTAGCGTAGCGCGGATTTTCTTCAATTCGTCATCATGAAACCACACCTGAATTGCACTTATAATCATTTTTTTTGTAGTGCAATCCATTTTTGCTAGTCGTTTCTTCAAAATATTCCAAAATTCTCAATGGGATTGAGATCAGGTGAATTTCCCGGCCAGTCGAGTACTTTTATTTCGTTCTCACGCATAAAGGCCTGCAATTGTTTGGAATCGTGGCATGGAGCCAGGACGTGCTGAAATGTTCCATCAAACGTTTCCATGAATGGGACAATCCTGGTGCGCAATATTTTCATATATTTCACTGAATTCATCGTCCCTGTTATAGGAGCTAATCGTCCAGGTCGATTAGTTGTGAAAAAAACCCCAAAACATTGATTTGAAGGATGTTTTACTGTTTGTTGGATGTGATCAGGCCGCAAAATTTCCCCATCACTTCGTCTAACAACACTTGATTTGTACCCTTGAACAAACAAATGTGTCTCATCACTAAAAATCCCCTTCTTCCAGTCGCTCACAGTCCACGCACTTCACTTTTTGTCCCATGCCAAACGTTTCTTCATCATTTTCTGGGTAAGCAGTTGCTTTCTTGCAGCAGTCGTTTTCGCACAGTTGAGGTGCTCACTTCCACACCAGAAACCATTAAATCCCTCCGAAGATCAGTGCTTTTCTTTCTCGGATTAATTTTGCTATTTTGTATCAACAATTTTTCTGTTCTTGGAGTAGTTTTGCGTTTGCGGCCACAGTTTCCTTTTCTTTTTGGAGACGATGAGCCACTTTATTCAAATGTTTTTAAAATTCTCGAAACGCTGGACTTTTCCACACCAACAGCTCCAGCTATATCTCTTACAGTCATTGATGTGTGTTCATTAATCGCGATAATTTTGGAACGCTTCCTCGGAGTGATATCCATCTTTGGACAAGACAATACAGCACGTATCAAAATTGAAACCACCAACTGTCGCACCGGTAGGCTCACAACTGAATTGCTGGCGAGGAAAACCGGTCAGAATGTAAATGATGGTCAGGGTCGAACCCTCACGTCACCTCAGGTAGTAAACAAGCAGGAGTGAGGTTGTTTGGGCCACCATGGTACCCACATACTTATTACAGTAACTCAAACGAAGAAAAAGAATGTTTGTCGAAATTTATTCGAACCGCATAGTAAAATAATTTTGAGCAGAAAAATTTCTTCCAATATCCCTATTGCTCTGATTCAAACTACGTTCAGAAAATTACTGTCTTAATTAAAGAAAACAAGAAGGCAAAAGTATTTCTTGATTTACTCTCCAGATATCTCAGAATCTGCCAAAGTTTCATATCAATCTTCGAAATGAAATATTCTGATACTTATTCATGAAATTGCAAAGCAGACATCAAAGATTTTTTTCCTTTTGACCACTAGGAATTGAAAATGATTCAAGCGTCATAACTTCGTCTAACTGATAAAGAAGAGAATTTATATTCGTCTGCAAATGAAATATAATAAACTGTGTATTCTATAGAGGCAGTATTGCGGAAACCACAATTGAATTCCTCTTTTATATTCCAGTTTAAAATCAGGCTTATCCTATTTTTTTGGGTAATTGTTCATCTTCAATCGTCTGAACCGGTTTCGCAAGGTTATGAACGGTCAAAATTTCATTACATAATATTTCATGGTAATACTGCAACTTAACACCAACGCTTCTTCCGTTTGCTCTGGGGATTTCAAATTCTTTCTTTCCATTCTACTCTCGCTTGTTTTCATTATCTTTTTGCGGTAACGTTTTACGTAACCATGGCGATGAGAAGTCTTTTCAATGAAAAAATAATTTCTACTTTGGAAACTTCGAGAATCGAATGAGGAATTGGTAATTCTTCTGGAAATACTTGTTTTTCTCCGGAAAATAGCATTAAGTGAAGATACCCGAAAAACAAATGAAAAATTTAACCAAACACGAAGAGTTAAAAAATGTAGGTACTTTCACAGCAAAATGTAATGCAAATGTATGCAAAAGCTTTCGTTATTTTCCGTTTCATATTATTTCTGAAATAGACAAATTTCTAGATGAAATACTGAACAAGAAGAAAACAATAATTCTCGCCTATTTCAAAATAAATATTTTTCCCATATTAATAAAGTTGAAATGACGAGGAATTTCAAATTTTTCTCATATGTAGGTTGTTTAGAAGGTAAATAATTAAATTATCTTTGCCTTTCTATTTATTACGTCGAGTGTTTTTTGGTCCTAGTTTCTGAGGAAAATTATGAATACTAATTCGAATTCTAAAAAAACCAAAAAATAAATTTTATCAGTAAATGAAGACAATAACGAGAAAAAGTTTGAGATCTAAAAAATTATATTATAATTAACGATTGTGATTCCAATAAACGAAATTTACATCAATTTTCATGTGATTAAGAGCAAATTTTGATACAATCTAAACTTATTTTTGAAATTAAAATCTTAGACAGCAACTGAATACTCTTGACGATCTTCTGAATCGTTTGATTCTAAATAAGATCATCAACTCATCCTCTGAAATTTCGAGTCGAGGTTACAGAAATTTTCACGCATAATAAAACCCGACCGTTTAGAGAAAAAAGCGTAATTATACTACAAAAACTTGTTCTCGGTACCTTGAACTGACTTTTGATTGCTGAGTGATAGCCTAAAAACTATTATTATTTCACGTTATAGCTTCAGGTAGTATCAGAACGTATCGCATATATTTCCGAAATGCTCTGTCTCTCATAGAACATTGAGGCAGCGGAATTGGAAAAAAAAAGAGCCATAAGCTCAGATTTCAACATAATAATTATAATATAAAAATCATTATATTTATAAGAATTAGTTCAAATGAATGAGGTAATCAATTGCAAAAAACTCGACTTGAGTTTATAAAACTTTTGACAATGAGTGAACAGCAAGAAACTTATGTCAAGTGAAGGAAACAATTTTAGAGGTGCGGTCAAATCAAAGTGTTTTTTCTACTTTTTGAATGTTTTTGAACCAATATGACAAATATAGGCTACGAAAAATACAGAACCCTGCAATGAGATTTCTATTTGGAATTCCAGAAGATTGATTACAAGTTTCTAAAATCCATAGAGATCAAAGAAGAATCAAAAGACTTACTATTCCATCGCATTGTACATCTGAACGTAAGGGTAAGTTTTCTTATTGTGGAACATCCCAAGTGAATTGGATGTTACCCCATTTCCAACTGGTTCTTCTCGAAGAGTGGGAGTTACTGAAAAGTTGTCTGCGATTTTTCTATTTTTCTATTTTTTTTGCACCCCTTTCTTCCTCAAGTGCTTTTAATTTAATGTTATGCTTTCTAATTCATGGAAGGGTGGCAGAGTGCTTCAGCGAAACATAATCCCTTTGTATATTGAAGTTATTGAGTTGAAACGATAAATTCATTCATTATTATTATTATTTTCGAATATATTGTTCTACTAATCGATACGTGATTCAATATTGAAAGATGAATTAACCTAGTTCTTCATCAAACAACTAGATATCCATTAAGCATCGCCAACGTGCAAAATAGTACACCCCGATGTGATATGTCCTTGTTTGTCTGTATGTATCTAACATTCGACCTTGTCTCTATTCCCAACTCAATCAGATTTGAATTAATCCCTAATTTGATCCGACGATGTACACGGCACGAGCTTTATTGTTATCCATGTTTTCCACGGTTCTCGTGGAAAATTTGCTTTCAATAAAAATAACCGCATTCTAAATATTTGCATTGCGACCCAGTTTACCCCCATTTACGTAAAGCACTGCACGAGAATGAACAGTTGTTTGTTATTTGAAGGTATTAGCTTCGTCCGTGGACTATAAAAAGGTGCAGGATAACTCTGGCTACTGCAGAATACAACGGAAAAAATCTCACTGGCGCCACGATATTTCAAACTTGATATTTTAAATCATCGAACAAGAAATTAAGAGTTCGAGGATGTCATTTGTTAATGACTCGAAGTAGGCGCAACACCTAATTTGTCATAATGGGCTCAAACGGCGAAATGGAACAATAATTAATGACGATCTGAGTGATTCAACGGCAAGATGGACTTTTTCATGAAGGAACAAAGTGTACCAAATTATTATCACACTAAGATTTGACGTTTCGGAATGCTCCTGACAACGAAACAAATTTGTTCACATTCCTTCTGAAATATAGTATACATTTGAGATATCAAACAAAAACCGCAGATTCCCAATCTTGAAATATACGGTTTATTATAGTCACGAAGAAATTTCGTAGTCTTTCTTATCCTAGAAATCTTAATCAATCCCATTTTGAAATATTATGTCGAATATATTAAAAAGAGGTCCAAAAGGCACAATTTAATGATTCAATTCAATATAGCTCCTAAATGCGTTTGTGGCTCTGCAAGTGGAGATTTGGTAGCGATATGTGTAGTAGAGGATGACCAACCATGGGGTGATGTGATGACTTGAAAAAAAAAGATATAATCCAAATTTGAGCTGCCCAAAAGGAGAGAAAGACCAAGGAGGAGGCTTGCCTTCACCAGGGGACGCAAAGAGCTGGTTGATGCTTTGAAATGATTAAATATACAATTCCATGATTAATTGGAAAACAGAAAACAGTCCGAAGCATACTGGGAGAATTTTATTTTCTATTTTGGTGAAACTTTCTGTGATAGTGCTAAAGGCAACATTAAACTTTTATGGTGCTCTTGTGTTCTCGCTCAAATAAATGTCAATTCAAACTCAATAACAAATTATCTAAGTTTTCCATAGTCAATTTATACTAATCCAGCTTAGTATTATCTCTGGTGGATATTTACGAGAAGTCAGTTTGTTTGTCTAATTGTTCGAAAATCGGCATCCCAACCAGATAAAATTCAAACAAAAGCAGCAAAAAGTAATAAATTGGCATTAATAATATATGAATACGAAGAAAGTATATTTTATTGCTCACGGATAAATTTTTTATTACGCGATAAATGATAGAGAAAGTGGAAATTGGAAAACAATAATTTCACTGACGTCTGTACAATTCATAGTCAAATCGAATGATAAATTACCTCGCATAAATCAATTCCTGGATCTGCGACCAATTTGGCTTATGAATTTAGTACCAAATTATGCAGGGCCGATGTACGTGGCTAGTCGAGAAAACAACCGACTAAGGTGCAGTAGAACTCGGGTTCGAGTCCCGCTGAAGGCATGGGTGTTTGTATTTGTCTATGATTTAAGTAGTTTAAATAATGAAATGTGCTCGGTAATGTACATTGATAACAAGCCCAATGGCCGTTTGGAACCGGCGTTAAACTGTAAAAAATGAATAAAAAAAGTTATGCAGCAAAACCTAATACAATATTAATTTCAATATTAATATTAAAGACAAAAAGTTTCTTCGGGAAAGTTATTTCTCTATATAACACGTTATTTATGTCATTTATCATCTAATATAAAAAATGTTTGGTCGCAATTTGCGTTTTCTGAAAAACTCTATTTGATATGAAAGAGAATTCCTTCTGAAGCTATTCGTACTTCCATTATTTCTCCAGCTTGGAAAAATCCGCTAGAGTATTAATTTCAAGTATACTCTGAAGAAGCGCTCGACTTGAAGAGAAAAATCGATACCTTCGCGAAGTTTTTCAACGAACTACAGCCACAGAAATAACATGAATATTCCTGGAGAACACCTTTCTATAAAACAACCAAGAACTTCAGGTAAATGCTTGTTTCTACAAAACAATGCAATAGGTAATATTGTAGTATTATTTTGTATATTAGAGCGAATTGCATATGAAATGCTCATAAAAAATTCCCACAGAGTGTTATTAAACTTATATGCCAAATGCCCTGAAGTATTTATAATAATAATAATAATAATATTTATTTTAGCATTAGCTATTACAAAATCATACATACATTGAGGTTCAAAATATATTATTTACAATTTTATGTTTAAAACGAACTTAGCTAATTTACGCTTGAATACCTTAAGGTCTCTAATTGTTTTTATGGATCTAGGTCATTTATTAAATGCGTTGAACCCTTCATAAAATATACTATTCCTATGTTTAGAATGCTTACAAACCAGCATGTAGAAATTGTCAGCATTTCTTGTATTATGAGTGTGCACATCACTGACACATGTTACATTTTTCATTACTTTATATGGGAACAATTTGTTTTTAACTTTAAATATAAATATATATGTAGCAAAAAGTATTCTTTGTTTGACTGACATCAATTCTAAACAATTTGGCATGCTTTGCCAAATTCAAAATTTGACATTTCAAAATTGTTCGCATAGCTCTATTTTGTAACTTTTGTAACTGTTGAGTTTTTTCTTTACTCAATCCCAACAACATAGTGGAACAATATTCAAAGTGTGGCATAGTTATGGACTTAAGAGACTTCATATATGTGGTCAGATTTTTTCCAATTCTTTCGAGAAAATTGATTTTCTTGGAGATTTTAGACGATATCAAGTCGACATGATCATTGAAACTCAATTTCTCATCTAACATAACGCCTTAGAATTTAACAAGTTTTACCCTTTCAATGTTCTGTTTTTCAATTTTAATACTTATATTTTCATTACTAACTACTTTAAGAATTCTACTTGTACCAAAAACTATAAATTTAGACTTTGTAACATTCAGTGATAAACTGTTATCGCTTATCCATTCATTCATTGCTGACAAGTCTCTATTGATCCATTCTGCCATTGTCTAGATATTTTCACCACTAACAAAAATCATAGTATCATCTGCGAACAATCGTATAGAGCATTTTTTCACATGCAAAACAATATCATTGATGTATAAGGAGAATAGTAGTGGACCTAAGACCGTACCCTGAGGTACGCCAAAATCAAGTCCAATACTGTCCGAAATAACACCATTGAATTAAACTTTTTGAGATCGCGAATGTAAATAAGAATTGAACCATTTGTTTACTAAACCCTCAAAACCAATTTTATTTAGTTTTTTCAACAGCAATGATCTACATAAATATATATATTTTGATATACGTTTAAAAAGTGCAGTGATAAACCATATGATAATTAACAATCTAGTGCTGATTTTTCATCACGAGCTCACCAAAATGACCTCGGTGAACTTTTGGTCGATTTGATCCTCGACTTGATCCTTTTGATCACACGCGTTTATGACGTATGGTGTCATAATTACATCGTTAATTTTTTCATATTTCTGCGGTGAAAATTGTCAGCGATTCTCAACCTCCCAAAACATTGCTATATTGTCTTCATTGGATATAACATGATATTGTAGAATGACTGGATGCAAAAATTATCTAGTAATTTTGGAACATATATATGGGGGTAGATACAGAATCCTCAGATACTATACCGTACGTCGATCAAATGTTATTACTCGAACCAGCTTAGATCACTCTGTGTGTTGAAAATGCAGTAGATTTCCAAAATTCTTCAGAAAACACAACGTTAGAATACTTAACTCATAGAAATATATTGAATTAATATATTTGTATTAATTCATTATATTTCATAATATTATATGAATTAACATTATATTGAATTAATATATCGGCTTGATTTAAAAAATATTTTATCGAATTATTGAAATATTTCATCAAATTATTGCTCCGAAAAAAAAAGTTCAACCAAGCCAAGTGTTATAAATTGAAAATATTCAACATTTTTTCACCAAGATATCAGCGAACATTCAACCAACTTCAATCATAGAAATTTTGCCACATGTTCTATCTGACGTAATTATGAATTTATTCAAAATAATTCTCGATTGAAATGATTTTAATATATTATCAAATTCATCTCTTTATGGTAAATTTCAATGAATCAATTCGAAGATCAAGGTTTTCTAGTCTGATGATGCCTAATTTGAATAATATGGCGCCTCTCTAGTCCTTTGATTACTACATAGACATTTTCTTATGGTTAGAATATGCAAAGATTAAAAAATTCGCGAGTAGTAACAATCATTTTGGCGATGAAAGTAGAGTATGACGAAATGAAACTCTCATAAAAAGTGTGAAAGCTGTTCAGAAATATCAAGTATTGAAACGATTAGTATGAAAATTATGACCATAATTTCATGAATCGTCTAGGTAGAGTATTATTTATACAGAACATATTTGTGTGAAAGTATATTGGCGTGAGGTTTAATTTGCAATTACTTAGTAGGTAAGCATTTCGCAGAATTTGTTTCGAATAAGGAATTCATGCATGTTTGTAACTTTTATATAATGATCTGGAAGATGATGAACTTCAATTAATACGTTCATGCAATATTTCTCAGTCGAAAAATAATCATAATACTAATTTGACTATGAAAAATTAGGAAAAAAATCTGATTTCCTGATTTTGAGACATCACTCTAAGTGCAGCAACTTTTATTGTCTACTGATGCAGTGCCTCTATTAGGTATGTACATCGGGTCTGAATGCAATAATAATAATATTTATTGTCAAACATTCCTAACATCCTCTTTCACATTTATTAAATTAATACAGTAATTATAACCAAAAAGAATGCTCACAAAAAGATTGAATTGAGTTTTGAATCTGTACTTCCAATCATTTCTCCTGCGAAAATATTGGTTAAATTTCACGAGGAATCCACAATAACATTCGAAAAAGAATAATGACCTCAAAAATATGAATCCTTCAAGACAATTTGACTTTATGAAGTATAGTCATATTAAAAATATATATAAACCTATGATGAAAAAAATTGATTGATACATTTCTGTATACATTCAAATCATCAAAGTAATCTGCCGCATTATAATATGCTTTTGTTGACAGGAAAGAACTTCTTCGAGAAATGAGCATCCACTTATTTCAAACTCGACGGTAAATGGTTGTAGATTTCGATACGCTGATAATAATAGTGAGTATTCAAATTTAGATGAATTTAATAAACCTATATTCATCTTCTTTGACATATAAAGGACATGTAGGGAATTGTCATTGTCATTCGATGGAAGAAAACATATCACAGAATAGTAGCAGTATTCTGTGATCACATTGGGACGCACCACCATCAACTGTCAACATATAAAAAGGGCTACCAACTTGCAATCTCTCTCTTCTCTCAGAGCTCTTCTCTGACTGTCATTTCTTGAATTACTTCATGTTGATCGAATGTTGGGCACTATTGTAGTGAAACATCTTGTTGTTTGGTTTGGCTTCGTCTCTTGGTAAAAAAATGTTAGAGATGTTTGTTTTTTATATTACCACTTACAATCACGTCGGGGTCACCAATTTATACCTCTTGTGCTATATTATTCTATGCGTGGAAATATTAAACGTCACTTGTGTTTGTTGGGAATATATATTTATGATTATTTACAAGGAACGAACTATTGAACAAGTGGTTTGTTGGTATTCGACGAAAGTGAGAATGACAGATTGTTGAACATAGAAATGACAGTTAGAGAAGAGCTCTGAGAGAAGAGCGAGATTGCAAGTTGGTAGCTCTTTTCATATGTTGACAGTTCATGGTGAGTAGTCATCACAGTAATATCACAATAGTGATACTATTCTGTGATATGTTTTCTTCCATCGATCGACAATGACAATTCCTTCCAGACGTTTATGAACATATAAACAAGATAGGTGAGTAGATAACTTTTAATGAAGATAGGCTCACAAAATGTTTGTCGATGAATATCAAATATATGAAATAAAAACCCTATTCATATCTGTGGAGCAGCCCCACAGTAGAATATAGTTCAGATAACTATGTTCAAGACTGTAAAACACATTCAGAATACAGTTTCTAGGTGCAATGTTCTTAAGGTGCAATTGCACATCAAGATTGATGAATTAAGAGATTGCAAAAAATTAGTTATTAAATTTTTTACATAAAACATAAATTCAAGTTGTACATCTTATATTTTTATCGACATATATTCCAAGAATCTTTGTTTATTGGAATGATGAGATAGTATTGCCTCTATATTTTCAATTCAAGGTACTGATGCTATTATTGACACAACTTATGCATTAGTTTACAGTCACCTGAGCTATAATATAGTTCTTTGGGGTGGTTCATCTGGATCCAATAGAGTGTTTTCTGCACAGAAAAGGATTTTTCGCCGCATTTTCAACTTGAAACGTCTTGACTCTTGTCGATTAGTACAATAAGATTCTTCCGTTAGCTTGCATCTACATTCTTAATTGTTTGCTTTTTGTTCGCCAAAACTATCAGATCTTGATAAACTTTTTAGCTTCCATGGTTATAGAACACGACATATAAACACAATATGTATTCCATTACACAAAACAGCTAAGTTCGAATTGTCCCCGACATATGTAGGTATAAAGCTCTATAGTCACCTACCAAACCAGTCATGAACATGAATCAAATAAGTTTCAAAAGAGCAACCAAAGGAATATTGTCGACTTTTTGTTTTTATGATTCAAAACAAAATTTTCTCACTGATATTGTTGAATTCTTATCTAGTTGACTTTAATTTTATACAAAGACATGTCCTATATGTTGTTGTAATATCTAAGGAATAAATATATTATTATTGTTATTATTATTACCTTTCAGACAAAAATTAACAAATACATTTTTATCAACGTTCACCATCGAATTGTTCAATCGTCACCAGTTCAAAAACTCTTCCAAAATATAGTTTGAATTATTTTATTGAGTGGAATGTTGTCTATCCTCATTGACAACCTAATTATCTCAATTTCCTAATAATCTGATAAAGTCTGGATATTTTGATGGAGCTCCTGAAGTAATTCACCAATTTTTCAGAAAACTTCGATGAAAAGAAGTTGAATAAATCTCTAGAAATACTATATATTGAAAATCTACAATTTGAGGGGGAATATTTCATGTTTATTTACAAATGGGAATAATTCAGCAAAAAAAACCTTGTTATTTTACACCGTTCCAGATTAGAAATCAACATCTAGTTTCACGAATTTTCAGTTTTTGACCTCCATAGATAAGCTCAAGAATTGAATTTTTTGTGAATGGACCAAATCACATCCTTAAAAAATTCATAACAATTCATTTAGCATCGATGTGATCTATAATTATGAACCTGAGAGTGCGCGATTCGCTCGCTATCTGTTCGAAATCGAGAATATTCTAGAATAAAGTAGGCTATGATTATAAATTTTGGATACAAAATGTTGCAAATGTTTTCTGGGCGAGATATAACAACGCCTCAGATCACGACGTATTTCGAAATACAGTTAGTGGTTTTTTTAATAAGTTCTTCAAAGAAGGACAGATTTGCTTTCGAATTTCTCAAATTATATACAGGTATTGGAGTCAACAACTGATCGGCTATTAACCTTCGTTAGCGGTAGTGGGCTAATCCGATCCACAAAATTCAACAGAAACCTTGTGCAATATTTATCCCACTTACTGAAACAAAAGGTTCATATCAGTTTGACCGGATATTCTCGAATGCAAACCTGCGTTCAACAGTTTGTTTACTGAAATAAGGTAGAAGAAAGCATGTGTTAACTACCATTACTGATCAGATGAATATCTCCATTGACGTATTGGAATACCCCAAGTATAACTTTTTGAAAGTTCATTTCAATCGTTAAACACGCTATATTGAACATATGCACTTGAAAATATTCATCAGTGCTTCTAAAGTTAACTTACATATAAATGATACTACACACTTTAGATTTTTTGAGTGAAAAAACTCATTTGATTCCTTCTGATTGTTGCGTCATTGTTCATTCGTGATGATTTCCGTTTTTCCCTGAATTAGGAGCACAGAGAGTGAAAGTATGCTATAAAACCCACACAGATACTGAATGGTGTTGGCGTTGGAATCACTTTGAATCACAATTGAGTTGAAAAAGATATCTAGATATATGAAATTTTGATCGGAAGGTTTTCGATATAGAATTATAAAACGTTTCTTTACATCTTAACTGAATTAGAATCTACTATCGATATAACGGGTGATTTTTTAAGCGTTAATATTGGTGGCACTGGCTGGTAATGGCATCCAAACGTCATCTGACAAAGTGAAAAGTTTTCAGTATATTCTGCCATTTCATCGTGGAAAGACTTACAAACGAGCAACAATTGCAAATTGTTGAAATTTACTATCAAAATTCGTGCTATGTGAAAAATGCGTATCGTTTGTTACGACCACGTCATGGTCGTCATAATTGACCTGGTGAATCAACAATTCGTGCTGTTATCACCCAAATTTCGCACCAAGTTTACTTTGTTGGACAAAACCATTGTCTCGCAAGCGTACTGTGCGCACTGAAGAGAATATTGCAGCCGTAGCGTACAGTTTCAATGAGGATTGTGAAATGTCAATTTTTGAATGGGTTTGGGTTTGAAAGCCTATAAAATTCAACATCTGAAAGAATTGAAGCCGAATGACCTACCACAACGTCTAATTTTTGGTGAATGGGTCTCAGAACAGCTAAATGAAAATTCGCTGTTTTATCGAAAAATTGTGTTCAGTGATGAGGCTCATTTCTGGCTTAACGGATATGTAAATAAACAAAACTGTCCCATCTGGAGCGATGAACAGCCACATGCCATACAAGAATTACTGATGCATCCCAAAAACGACAGTCTGGTGTGGTTAATGATCTGCTGGCATCATTATTGGTGCATTCTTCAAAGACGACCGTGGAAGAAACGTTACCGTCAACGGCAAACGGTATCGAGCCATGATACACAACTTTTTTTGCCCCAGTTGGCCGAGTTGAACTTGGGTGACATGTGGTTCTATCGAGACGGTGCAACATGCCACACAGCTCGTGAAGCAATGGACATATTGAAGGATGAATTTGGTGAGCAGCTTATCTCTTGAAATGGCCCTGTGAATTGGCCGCCAAGACCATGCGATATGACGCCTCTGGATTATTTCTTGTGGGGTTATGTAAAGTTGTTAGTGTATGTGGACAAGCCGAACACGATTGAAGCCTTACAGGATCACATAACACGCGTAATTCGTGGGATACAATCCGAAAAGCTCGAAAAAGTGAAGCAAAATTGGACTTTCCGAATGGACCATTTGATACGGAGCCGTAGAGAACATTGACATGAAGTTATTTTCAAAATGTAAATGGCAAAGGCCAAGTTATCAATTTAAATATTTTGAATATTGAAATATTCAATATTTGATGATTGCATTACGTATTCAAAATTTTGAATATATGATGCAAATTTAGTGTTTTATTCGATTTAAAAAAGGACTACGCTTGAAAAATCACCCATTAATTGATTTTCGTCAATTAGTCGGACTTAAAATTAATGATGATTATAATGATCTCTTTTTCATTTTGAAGCAAAAAAACCTTCAACATTCAGTTGAAATACGTATGTAGAAGAGTCTAAGAAGTTCTGACTTCTAGCGTTCAGTTCTATTATTGAGAGTTCTATTAATGAAACTTGCTTGAATATACTCGTATAAGAAGTAAAAGTTGAAAATAATTGTAAAGCATTTCTCATGATCTTTTGATTGAAAGTAAAATGAAAATACGTTTCTCTCGTATAACATGTATATGAAGGGAATACGTAGATGAACCCTATGTATGTATTCCCTTCATATACATGTTAGAATAATTCAATTATACATTCAAGGGCTAGAACTGAATCAAAACCACACGCGATTGCTTTTATTAATGCGCGTGCGCCTTATGTTTATCACAGAATTGAATATGCAGTACCAATTGTGCGATTGATGAAGCTCTGATTATTCGTGATATTCCTTTGATATGTAAACGTTCCTGATATCACCGAAATCATCCGAGTTAGTACAAAACACTGATGTCAGTTTCTCAGATAATGAGATAAAACAAAAAAATTAACTAGTGAAAAAACTTGTAGCACAAAGCTTTTCCTACTATTTCCTGAAAATTTCAGCATTACCTCGATTATTTGTTAATATAAATCGAATCACATAGTTAATCTAGAAGGCTTGTCAAGTTCCATAGGTTTTTTGATTCTTTATTATTTATCATATTTGTTCGAGACGCGAAATGAATAATTAAGAGTCATTCTACATATAATATGAAGGAAGAGGAATTATTATTATGCCTTCAGAGAGTCAGACAAATTTTCCGAATTATTGCATCACAGATTTTGCGCAATAATGATCAATATAGTATTCCCGGGAGAAGAAGCTGTGTAACGTTTGAAACCTGCGTCAAACTGTAGCTCCTGTCGTTAAAATATCAATGCAAATGAAGGTTCCTTTCGATGGTACAGATCAAATCGAATTCTACGATTTGAGAAAACATTGAGTTGTTGAGTAATAGTAATAATAATATTTATTAATCACAACGATTATTCACATTACAAAACAATATTGCACTGAATAAAATAGAGATAAGTCAAAAGGAGAGAAACTATTTTTCACAAAAGACAATAAATTCATTTAATGAATGAAGTTCGCAAATCAAGATGAAATTGTGAATCCACTTTCTAAAAAACATAATTTCTTCAATAACTTTTGAATGCTTATAAGCAAATTGAATAAACGCATGGCCATATAGAGTGGTCCCTTTTCAAATCTACTGCTATCATGAATAGGAAAGAGGAAATGATGTACTTGCAGAGTGTAATTTTTTTTGATATATGGCAGAAAATAACCTCTTTGCAACTTGAGGAAGATGAAGAGACGATAAACATATAGACCAAACACTGTTTGTATTCTGTTGGATCTAAAAACTACGCGGCATTATTCTCAAGAACCTTTTTTGAATGAGAAAAATTTCGTTGGCACTAGACGAGCTGCCCCAGAAGATAATTATGTACACGTTATGTACGAGTATGATTTAATACAGATTGGAAACTGGCAAAGTAGAGTTCTCATACCATCAGCCTCCATCATCAGAGTTCAGAGTCTACTTCACCTTAGCAACATGATGATGCCAGCGTAATTGTTTGTCCAAAGTAACACCCCAGAAATTCACAGTGTCCTCAAAGGCGATCAAACTGCTACCAAGGCACAAAAAAGTAGGATAGCCTTCCATCGACTGGCTGCCACAGAAGAAGATACCTGTCGTTCCTGACAAAACTGAACTGCACCATCCAAATTGCTCAGGTAGCTCTTAGTATACTCAAAGTATTGAAGTATACTCTTTGAGTACACTTCAGTGTGGAACAAGATGTCATAAAGCAGGCCCTATTTGTTTGGCGATGTGTGAAATTAACCTATATTGAGACTTTTCAAAGAAGTGCATAGACAAAATAAGTGTAGTCTGTCTATTCGTAGTCGAATCTAAATATAAATAATATATAAAAATCAATACCTAAATCTTCGAGCAATTGGCTTGGGAAATATTCAGTTAATGCTAAATTGTGCAGAAACACATGTTTCGTTATAAAAATATACGAAAAAAGCGTTTCTTCAGTAGAAATTTTCAAGTGAAAAAACATTACTTTTAATTCAATCTTATAAAAAAAATTTTTGTCGCGTATTGCATCTTTTGAGAAACTCCTTCGATATGATTTACAATGTATTCTGAAGCTCCTCGTTCTTCTCTTATTCCTCCCAGCTAGGTAAAACCAGCCAGAGGATTAATATCGTCCACACCTTGAAAAATAAAATTCAAAAACAAAAATAATTGCCGTCAATAAAAACTGTATTTGTCGTAGTTAACTAATCTATTAACAAATCCTAGTTTCATTAAATAATTATGATTCGAAAGATTTTTTTTCTTCGTTACGAAATATCATTTCAAAAACACATTGATAGATTACACTGGGCAACAATTTGTATCATAATTTCTGTTGACTTCAATTTATATACTGTTTCAGAGGGAAATTGACATGCTGATTTCAAAAATTTTATCAGTTTTTTTCTACATGTCAAGTTTTTTTCTACACTTGTTGCGTATACTATACTGGAGTGTTTGAGAATGTGGACAAAAGCATCTTGCGTTTGGTATACCAATAATTTGGTGAGAACTGAGAGACCACTCCAATGATTGTTACTTTTGTATAGTAAAAACTGCAGGATATAACAAAAAAAAATATATGAAATAGATTAACCTAGTTAACCGTCAGCTATGCGCCCTGAGTCGTATTCAGCTGAAATTCCAGTGCCAGTTTTTCAAGAAATAACCTCTTTAGAAATACAAGAAGATGAGTTAAGCGACGATCGAAGTGACCCCAGCAACAAATATTTTGAAGTTGACGATGATTCTGTTCGTAAAGGATTCAATCAGAGTGAGTTAAATGACTTGGTACGAAATTTGGGACTATCCAAAAAAGCGTCAGAACTTTAAGCATCAACACTGCACAAAAAAAACTTATTAGTAGAAGGAGCCAAAGTCACCTACTTTCGATCGAGAGAAAGTGCATTTCGGTAGTTCATTCGGAGTGCTGATAGATTTGTGTATTGCCATAACATAGTTTAATGAAAGAATTGGGAATTCAGATCATAATGCAAATGGATGGCGATTGTTTATAGATGATAGCTCAAAACGTAGATTGAAGTGTGTTCTCCATAATGAAAATTTATTTGGTTCAGACCCAATAGGTCATTCAGTTTCTTTGCTTGAAGAATACGAAGACATAAAGAAGGTCATTGACTTGTTGCAATACAATTTACACCAATGGATCATCTGTGTTGACCTTGATCCATTGGTGAATGAACAGGGTAAGCGATTCCAACAAGATTTTAACGTCATTGAGGCAAGGTATCAAGGGAGTTGCGATGTCAGTATGATGGCTGACTGATATTGGAATATCAAGCGAGAATGTCCCCAGATTGAACATCCTAGGAAAAGTTGTAAGCGAAAATTTCTACCCAAATATCTTTTTTATTTAAATGAGAGGTAATAAAATTCATTTGAATATGAACTATCACAGAGTTGATTCATCGTCCATTTAATTTATTCTTTTTTTATTTTTTGCATAAACAATTTAACTTTTATATATTATAATATCCTTTGAACGAATAAAATGTTCTAATATGTTTTGTTAGTACAAACTTTGTTTTCTTCTGTATGACCATTCTGTATGACTTTTAGAAAAATCGATAATGTTTTTGAATTCAGAGAGCAAAATTCAGTCAAAAACACGTCACAGATCTGAGACAACAAAATTGCTGTTCTCCAGTGTTATTCCATGTAAATCATTATAAAGGTGAACAGTGAGATATCTCGCAATTGAAAATCTACTGAAAAGTTCACTGAAAATAGGCTCATTTGCTTTTAAAAATCGGGTTTTCAAGGACTTTCGATCCAACACATTTTTAACTCGATCAATATTGAAATAATCATTTCATTTTGATTGAAAATGAAACAAAATAAAGAAATTACACGAAATATAGAAGCTGCATCGTGATAGAACATTTGATATTCCAAATCTCCTAGCAAAGCTATATAATGTAGAGTGTTGAAGTTACGGCTTTGAAAACCTAACCCTTGAGAGGAATCCTCGTTGGAGGTTGTAACCCAATTCAATCATATAACGTTACAAAGTGATCCTATCACAAACAAGTTATTAGTTTTCGTCAATTTGCGTAGAGATTATCTCATTTTCACTTAAACTTGATCAAATTTACGTCTGCGCACATAAAGAAATACATGTTAAAATATTTGATATATCTAAATTTATAAACAGGAATTTATAGATAAGAGTTAATTTTAAATTTTCACTTTTTGAATGTTTTTCCTTCTATCTAAACGATGTGTGGAAGATAAATAATTTTATCGTCTTCACATCGCATTTTTCATACAATCTTGATATTTGAAACGAACACTGAATCACTGAACCCTGGGATTCAAAAAAATAATACATTTGGGTAGGTAAATCAATCTAAAAAACCTTTCATAAGAGCCAACAAATCTATGGTAGAGTGTATCAAGTCAACATCATCATTCTCAAAAAAGTTTCTCACAAACACTGTTAACTTAGAAACCAGAAAGTACAATATTAATGCAGAAATTGATTGATGAAGGTCAGATTCGAAAGTAACGTATATCTCACTAAGAATTTTATGTATTTGTGTCGTCCTGTATACATGTTTCTTTATTTTCTTGAGATTCTCTTTTTAGAATGGATTTTTCATGGTCCTTATCGGCGATGCTCAGCTCCATCGTGTTATATTCTTCCAGATAACACTTACCATGCAATCTACTGGTTAACTTTAGTTCTATTCATTAATTATTATTCGACACAGGTTAAAACATTCTTCTGATCTTTGAATGTTCGAAATTTAATCAATACTTCAATATCCTTTGAAGTTCTCAGTGGAAATCATAATATTAAATAAAAATTTTCACTTTCATTCAAATTTTCTTCCGAATCAAACATTGTTTATATATTGTTCAACATCACGGCTTAGAGCATCATTGAAGGATAAATAGTCACCTCACGGGCGAAGCAGTTTTCAAATCTCCCAATCCGGAGAGAACAAACGCGGAAAGCCTGAAATGTGGCGAATTCCTTCAGAGGTTGTCTGTATTTCTTAGTTTTTTTTTTGTATTTACATCTCCAGGTTCGTACAACTTGAACTTGGCTACGCCGTTCTGAGGAGAGCCAATAAGCTCGAAATATATATGTCATATATATTATACCAATATATATTATTTTGAAAGTTTTTAGCAATAACAGGCTCTTTTGATATGAAAAAGTTTATTTTTTTGACGCTTCGTTGTTATATTACAACTTTGTTTAAATAAAATAATTTTTAAAATTAGTTTTGACAAAGTTGTAATATAACGACGAAACGTCAACAAAAATAAACTTTTTCATATATATAAATATATATATATATATATATATATATATATATATATATATATATATTATATATTATATTGATAACATTCCTTTGTTAAGTTTGACACCATAGAGAGGTTGAATAATCCTTCTCAAGACATAGATATGATAGATAGATCAACCAATAGATATTATAGAAAACTGATAAAGAAATTGTAAAAAATATTAGTTGGTGATAATGAAATTATGTGTGAATCAATTAATGAACAGGGTCAACGGATGTATGGACAACTTTAGTGCCTAACGAATCTGTTATCAAAGTAGGCCACTTTTATTTGACAATAATTTGCAATAATCGTTTATTGGCAAATGTAACAACACCTCAATTGTAACTATTAAATTGGATGAGATCAAGGTCAAATTGTCTTATCTATCGAGGACAGCGATCTCAACTGATAAATGTTTTATGTGTATATGAAGATACTGCCTGACTTTATTGAGATTAACACTTGCTGAATAAATTGAAAGATTGACTCCTTAAATAATCCCACGAGACATCAAATAAATAGTCCACGATGCCGGTCTGCAGTCTAACCTATCCGCTTTTCCAGAGGCGATGTATTAGATTGATCTTGAATACCATTCCTCAGGGCATAACTTTGATGGTAAGCATAGCTGTTTTTTTCATAAAAGGGGAAATTGAGCATATAATATTCGGATTTCAGAGACATTCATTGCTAGTCGCTTTAAGTAAAGAAACTCAGTTATTTTTTGAAGTATTTCTACTGAAATACTTTTTCTTCATTGAATTCATATGTAACGTGAGATATTTCAAAGCTTTTTGAAAATATGAATTGTAATAAGATTCTACTTCCTAAGATTTTTAAGATTTACTTCAAGAACTACTTCCATATTTTTTGGGTCTGAATTAAATGTCACTTTTAACCAGACAAAAAATATACATCTTAGAATAGTAATTTCTTAATTAGCTCGGCAAATGACAAAATGACGCGTAGTGGCTATGATACAGAAAATTAACGCAATAATTACAAAGATAACAAAACACTTTCTACGAATGTGATGGGGATAAAAACAATATATTTGTTGTTTTTACATTTAATAAACGTGATAAAAATGAAAACAACGAAACGCGATGCATCGCTACTGCTTGAAAAAAATTATAGTAGGATGAAACCCGTTGAAAAAGGACGAGAAAAAAATTCAGTTTATAACAAAACTGAGAGGAAAAATAAATTACGGGCGATCTGAGGTCGGGAAGTGGATGTGGGTGAGTTTTTAAGGGTAAAAGACGGTGTACCCCGATTTCCGGTAAAGCCCTATGGAAAATAATTGAATGACAAAGTTGTGAGTTATAAAGAGGCCTACAACTTTTGTTATCACACTATTTTCACATAATCTCAAAATTTATGTAGAAAATTCAAATAATCAAGCTAGCCTAAAGACACTCAATTTTTTTGATTTGAAATATTTATTTTTTCACTTTATTTTGACTTAATATCTAAAAAACACCCTCATTTTCAATCGAAAATTCTCGCGTCAAAATGTCAGCTTTTTGAAAAAACTCGAGGAGTTTTTTGTTCGTTAAAATCTCTTTTATCTGATAATGTAGAAAAATGAATACATTACTTACTACAAATGTTCTCAGAAAATGCAAAGAAAAGAAAAACTCGAATCCGAAATTTTTTCCCCCCTTTAAATCATATATTTCTTGCAATCTTTATGATTTATAAATTTGTATTTTTTTGTTTATCAATTTAACATAGAATCTTACATTTTTCAAGTAATTAAAGTGTAAATTTTACTAAATAGCTCAAAATTTTACATAGTGATTGAAAAAAATTTCGGATTCGAGTTCTTTCTGTGCATTTTCTAAAAACATTTACCATAATAATCTATATATTTTTTTTCATTATCGGAAAGAAGAGATTTCAACGAACAAAAAACTTTCCGACTTTTTCAAAAAACTGATATTTTGACGCCAGAATTTTCGATTGGAAATTAGGGTGTTTTTTCGATATTAAGTCAAAATAAGGTGAAAACATCAATATTTCAAATAAAAAAAATTACAGTGCCTTTAGGACATACAAAGGTAAGCTTTCACCAAATTTTGTGGGAAATTTTTTTTTTGCATAAGATAATAAAAACCGAAAACATGATTTTTTGAATTTTTTACATAAATTTTGAGGTTATGTGAAAAAAGTGTGAACACAAAAGTTGTAGTTCTCTTTATTACCTACAATTTTGTTATTTAACTTTTTTCCATAGGACTTGTAGTTTTGCCGGAAAACGAGGTACAACGTTTTTCACCCTTAAAAACTCACCCCCATCCACTTCCCGACCTCAGATCGCCCGTAATTTATTTTTCCTTCCATTTTTGTTATATTCTCGTCCTTTTTTAACGGGTTCCATCCTACTATTATTTTTTTTCACTTTTTACCATTTTCAAACTTATCGACTCTCGTCTAAAACTACGTGAGTACCTATTATTTTATAACTCATATAATTGTTAGTTTTACTAATCATTAGAACTTTTGAAGAAGAGAATATATTATAATACAGAATCACTGTTATCGATATAACTTCCGCACAATTTATAAAAGGAAATACCTTTCGTACATTCATTATATCTCTAAATTATTTTTCACAAGCATATTTTTAATTTTTATATTGAATTTTTGATATCGGTGATTATGTTCCATAGACAAGACACAAATATTTCCGATAACTGCTTGTGAGATTCGATTAAAAGTTTTAATTATTTGGCAATCATCAATGCCATTCACATCTTTAGCTGACGGTTCAATTTGGCGAATTCATCAATTGATTATTTGTTTTTGGTATTTATTCTCGAGTCGCTTTCGAATTCGCTTAGATAGGTTCAACGAATTCATTGAGGAAATGTTTCGAATACTATGAAGAATTTTCTTTTTTCAGTTGTTTGGCTAGACGAAAGAGAAACTAAAAGCAAGTTGCTATTGCTTTCATAGAGAATAAGAATATATAAAGATACGTTGAATGTCGATTGTGTTCTTCAGGAAGTATCTCTGGTTGCAAGGGCTTGTAGGACAACTTGACTTTGCAGTTCTTATCGCGAATTGTGGTATTATGGGAATGCAGATGAGAATTTACACATTGAATAACGTCATATAGTCTAGTGGACCTACTACATACATATATTTCAATTACAACGGATGGAAATATTTTCAAAATAATTCAGATATCAATAGAGCTGTAAAAATGGTTCTATACTTCTTATCCATCAAGATATATTCGTTTAGACCAGCTTTTCCCAAAGTGGGCGATAAGGCCTCCTTGTGGGCGCTGCAGGCTTAAAGGGGGTGGTAAGAGACCCAGAAAAAAATGTTGGCGTTGTGTATAGACTTGGGGGAAGGGGGCGATTTGTAATTTGATCTAGCTAGGAAGACTCTTAGACACCGACTGAGCTCTCGACTACAACTTGTAAACATCAAATAATATTAATTAAGAGATTGCTTAAATTCGGTTCGATATTTCTCTCCGTGTAGTTCATGCATATGTCCTGTTTATTCAATGAATGAAAGAAAAATCATATCAATCCGTTGCTACGTTTAGAAATGAAAGTAGACACAAACGAACAAATAAAAAGGCAATAGATACACTTTCGCATTTTAATAGTTATTAGTATTCCTAGATAGTTAATTTTCGCTTGCAATCATTTTTTAACAAGTTTTTGTTGAATAACTCGATTTGTGCATTCCTGTATCAATCGGCTTGTTCATAGAATACTTGTTCTTACTTGTTGAGTACGATTGAGCGTCGAACGAAATGAACGAGTTTATGCATGTTTGTCATGTGGCGACTTGCGGCTGTTCTTCAGTAAATTGGAGCCTGATATCAACAAACTTATTAAACAGCATTAGATTCATCCTTCACATTAGTTTTTATGTAAGAATAAATTATGTTTGTTTTATTTCAAATAAAAGATACTCTGTCTGAATACTATAAAGTTGCGTTTCAATAATCATTCTCATTGGCAGGTGTAGCCCGTAAGAGTTAACTTGAGACCTCAGCGCCAGTTGTGTACTACCTACTGCGGTCAGGTATCAAGTTAACTCTCGCAGGTTATACTAAAAGTCTCGTTTAGAATGAATGTTTCATCTTAGCTAATATAGCTCACTATAATTAATTAATTTATATTTGAAGTTATAGTGGTTTTAAATTAGGTGAAAAAATGGGGGCGCTAAAAAACAATTTATTCTCAAAGTGGGCAGGAGACAAAATAAGTTTTGCAGCCTCTGGTTTAGACCGAACGGATGACCTAGAAGACATTAAGCCAATTCGATGTGAGAGGACACAGGAAGAAGCGGAAACAGTGAAAACATTATAAATGAAACAAAATATATATAACTCTAGTTTCTTCTTTTTTGTCAGTGCAATAGCTACTCTATTCATAAGTGTAGTAAACAATACGCAGTAAGAGTGTAGTAAATATTTGTTTACTACATATCAGTGGCGTTAAAATTCCAAAGTACCCTAATGGAAAAATGTATAAACAAATTGAGCTAATGTGACATAGCAATTTTTCGTTGAAAATCAATAACAGATATAAATAAAGCACTGGTGACCTTTATGCTACCACAATCCAATAATGATAATAATTAATTCATCTCAATCAATAATAATGTCCGAAATCTATTTTGAATATAACGATAGTTTACCAAAATACTATGAATAAACAAAATATGTTTTGTAAATTATTTCAGATATATATTTACTCTTTTTCGCTGAAATATGACTGAATCCAGTGAAAAAGATGTAAAGTCATGTAATACTTAACTCTTTCTTATCAAATGGCAGATAGTCTTTTCTTTTTGTTCGACATCAGGTTCAGCTAGTGTATACTAACTCTTGTAGATCGCTCGGCTGAGTTATACATATAAATTTTGTTCTAACGAACTTGATATTTAATTTTCTCTTCTTGTTTACGTTGTTGTTGTTAATGAAAGGTCTAGTTAAGTTGATTTAGTTTCTTTAACTTTTACAAATAAATGTTCAATCAATTGTACTTCATTTTCATAGACTCTTTTGTTATTCAATTCAGTTATAATCCGAAAATAACTCTCTATTTTTATAATTATTTGAACTAATAATTGATGAGGCCGATACTTGATGTAAATGGATAAACATAATGAAACAATTGTTAAACTGATTTACACATATATTAAAACGAATACTACATGACGTACGTTTCGATGAGATTCACCTTTTTGGAATGCTACGTGCAGACTAAAATAAAAATAAAACATAAAAAACAAAAATGAAAAATCAGGTGTATATAAAATTAAATGTGGTAGTTGTGATAAGTTTTATATTGGTAGATTGTTTAGAAGTTTTCAAATAAGAATTTCGGAACATAAACGTAGCTTTGATAATCAGAGACAGATTCACATTATGCAAATCATTTGATTAATGAAAATCATATATTCAATTCCGATTTCGAAATTTTGATTACCGCAAACAAGGTAATGAAGCTTAATTTGTTAGAATCACTTCAAATTAATGAATACAAATATTCTGGAAACCTTTTGAACAGCCAAATCGATCATACCTCAAGCCCCCTTCTCAATATTTTCAAAATTACTTAGTTTACTACATAGTAGTTCAGTATGAATTGATCCCTTCTATCTGTTATCTACCTGTTTTCTCTGTATTCATAATTTAAGTTTATATATTGTATGTATTCGAGAAATTGTCATTAGTCTGCACGTAGCATTTGAAAAAGGTGAATCTCATCGAAACGTACGTCATGCAGTATTATTTTTAATATATGTGTAAATCAGTTTAACAATTGTTTTATTAAAATTATTTGAACAGTTTCATTAGTTTAATGATTGCAATTTTATATTTCGCGTAGTGCTTTCATAAGTTTGATCCAGTATCGTTTATTAATTATAAAATAATTGATTGTTATATTTGTAGAGGTAACATGTCAAATCTAAAAACATAATATTTGTCTAAAGTGGAAACTCTAGAAATTGTCGAATATGCAAAATTGATTAACAGGAATGAGGAAATGAGACAACTTCCTCATTTTTTCTGATGCAATAGTTTCCGATTTCCTTTGAAAATATTTCAACGAAAAACCTGAACTTGAAAATTTACATCACAATTCCAATTCGAATGTTTGAAGGTTTCATTTACTAAATCGACCTAATATATACAACGAGGTTCATTTGGCGTGATGTTAAGTGAAAATTAAATGAAGGTATATTTAAATACCGGATGTTTTCGAATATTTTGAGATATTGTTCTGGGTCATTCGTTATTCATCTTCAAGACAAGTGGATCTGATAAATATATGTGATAAGTCTTGTTGTTGGTGAAATACAGAATGACACTGGAACTCATAATATTCGCTTATGGGCTGATGTGAATCTACATGCCGAAAAAATATGTTGGTATTACTAACGATTATTTATGAGGATCATTTTTCCTTCCTAACAATTGACTGCTTCAACTCTTGTTCATTTTTTAGATACTGAATTTCCTTTCCTTAGGAAGGTGTACTCTTACGGTTTAGAGGTTTACTGATAAATGATGGTGCTTCTCCTCATTTTGCGGTCATCCCACGGGAGTTTTTGAAGACCGTTCGATCCAAGAAATATATTACAACCTGTTGTCGTCAAGGCTACACGGAAACAATTTTCTGAATTTTTGGGTATATAACGGGTGTTTATTTTTAGAGGTATAGAAGTTGAAGTTGGCATTACTATTGAAGATGGCGACCGATTTAACAGCTGAGAAGTGATTTATTCTCAGTTTGGTTTGGAAATTCATCACGAATAGACAGGGCATCATCAAGCAAGGCGTAGATTCGTCGAATGGGCCCAAAACGAGATTGCCGTTGTTCCCGATTTTCATAAGCGAATTTTGTTTAGCGATGAAGCCCACTTTTGGTTGAATGGCTACGTCAACAAACAAAACTGCCGTATTTGGAGTGAAGATAATCCTCAAGTGTATGTCAAAACAACGTCACATCCAGAAAAACTGACTGTTTGGTGCGCTTTATGGGCTGGTGGAACTCATTGGTCTGTACTTCTTCAAAAACGATGATGGCCAGAACGTTACAGTGAATGATGATCGGTGTAGAGCCATGACTACTAACTTTTGCATTCCTGAATTGAACAACCATGATGTCCAGGATCATGGTTGATTCCATTGTTTTCAACAAGACGGCGCAACATGTCACACAGCTCGTGCCACAATCGATTTATTGAAAGACACGTCAGATGATGCCTAATATCACGTTTTGGATCTGTGAATTGGCCTCCAAGATCTTGTGATTTAACAACGCTGGACTACTTTCTGTGGGGCTATGTGAAGTCTTTGGTCTATGCGGATAAGCCACGAACGCTTGACCATTTGGAAGACAATATTCGCCCTGTTATTGCGGATATACGGCCACAAATGTTGGAAAAAGTCATCGAAAATTGGACGTCCAGATTGGACTACATCCGAGCCAGCCGTGGTGGTCATATGCCAAAAATCATATTTAAAATGTAATGCTACAAGATAATCTTCCGAATAAAAAAAATTATTGTCAATCGAATGATACATCTTTGTTCTATTGCAATTTAAACTTCTATACCTCTAAAAAGAACACACTTTATTTATATCTCAAACCATTCAATCACACAATTCCGATTCCAAACTAAGAAGATCTTGGAAAGTACGAAGCCTACAATTTTATTTATATGTACATATTTAGCATTCCTAAAAAGTCTCAATATTTTCTGGAGATGTACCTACATTTAGAACACATGCTCTAAAAGGTACCCAACATTGGTCTCAATATAAAAAGACGTATAGCCGACAAGAATATTTTCGATGGCTTTGGAAACGCCCGGTAATTCTCAAAATTCATAAAATCAAACAAATGTATTGTTTCGTTTGTCATCGATATAAAACCGACAGTTATAGGATATCCTGAATAATATTTCTGAAAATACTCCAACGAGTTACTAAGAATAGATCATCTGAATTGATATTTATAGTACAATAGTTCCAATTCATGAATATTGGAAATTTTCATTGATGCAAATTGAAGGTATTCAGTTTCAAGAATAAACCGACGTAGGAAAGCATTTTCATTTCTTGCTGTTTTCTCATCCTCATGACGCCCTCAATTATTACGAAAACAGGCGTTCCTCAAGGTCCTTTCGAAAATTGGATCGAAGAAAACGTGCCTTCTCTTCTATAACCTAGAAAATTCGTTTTTATATTTTCACGTCAGAACTTGAACTTATTTGTAAGATATTCGATATTTTCCCGAAATAACTTCGTAGTCCAACAGATGTTCGTAGTAATATTTACAGTTTTTTGTTATATGTGTGGCGTTTATTGGAGAAATAATTCAGATATATTATATACTGGCTGACATACTGGCACTAATTGATGGTTTTAATGACTTGTAAAATATTGGTATAAATAACACGCCTTCGTTTCAAATATTCAGATATAATTCGAAGAAGAAAAGATTACCTCTCTCTCAGTAACGACTGTCAGTGATGAATCATCACACAACTTAGATCCCTTGTTGAAGCAGTCTTCCATCCACAACCCCGGGAATCCTATTTCGAAAATACATATTTTCTGTTTCATGACGCTCTATATAAGAACTTCGTCTACGTTATATACTTAAGTATATATTGATCTATTGAATTTAATATATAGTCTGGTAGTATATAGGTTTATAGGATTTTAAATAGACCATTATCATAAAGTTTAGTAATTACTGAACAGAGAAAGAATAGATCGAAGTAGATACTTTAACAAATATTGAACGTGATTCTTTGAATTGGCATAACTTTTTTAGTTATGAACTGATTGACATAACACAAACAATGAATATTGAGTGAAGCTGACCACTATATATTTGTGAAAACCGCATCTACATCGGATAAGCCATTTCTGAGATTGAAGTGCATAAACGTAGAGACAGACAGTTAAACATACCGTAATAAATTTCAACAATCATTGTTTTTGGTGCTTATGCGTTGATGAAGGTCCTAATAACATTTTCTTTTGTATATCTTTCAAGTACAGAAAGCGATTCGTTACATTTTCATTACATGTTCAGATGAATGAAATTAATTTTTGGAGAGAAAATTGAAAATTTTCTAGAAGTTAAAGATTCGGAAGCATCGAAATACTACGATATTTTCTTGATTTAGGAAATACAAATACAGTATATAGATGAATATCTCTAATCGGACACTTCGATAGACATTTTAAATAATCCAGCACTCCACTTAATTCAATTTATTGGTTCGAAGAGTCCATAGATACACAGCAAATTATGAAATTATTAAAAGAAATATGTGAAGTATTCACGAAGAATAGAGCCCTGTAAAAATATCTCAACTACTATAACAATATCTGAATACAGGAACTACTACAACTATAGAAGTAAAACCAGATACATAATTTAGTTGTTTCAATACCTGCATAATAAGAACTGATTAAAACAGCGTATCTGCTACAGATATTATAAAATAATATCTCGATAATTATTTTCGAAACATACGAGAAAATTTTTTCAAACCCATATTACAAGCTGCACAAAAACAGACGTCAATTGAGGATTATTATAATGAAATTACAAGTTCATCTTGTTTTTAATTGTGCCGGATAAGTGAGACTGCACTGTACAAACCAGCTTTTTGCCTTTATAACACAAACCTACTCACAAATATGTCAAAGATTGAAACATTAAAGAGACTGACGGAATATCAAGAAAAATAATCACCGTTGAAGTGAATGTTGTTGAAGAAACATCACGAAATTCGAAAGTGATTATCTTTTACATTTCTCTGATGAATTTTTGTAGTGCATAAAGAAAATCGAAACGACCTGTTTGCGAGTCCAGATATCGAAGTGTGAAATTATCATTGTTAATGTTGAATGAACAAGCAACCCGTGTGAAAAATTAACGCAATGGTTTTTCTGTACTCACATTTCGTAGAATAATTGATTTCCTACGGTTCACCTCGTTATTCATTCAAGCAACGATAACGGGACAAAAGCTGAACACAAAGAAGACGAAGTGGAATAAAGAGTTCATTAATAGGTTGCGACACATCAACCGCATGCATATATAAATATATATATATATATATATATATATATATATATATATATATATATATATATATATATATATATATATATATATACAGAAAAGTTTCCGCGGTCAGAAGTATGTATAAAACTTGGTTCTCGGAATGAGCCGCGTTCTAGATTTATATAATCTCGACGTTTCGGCTTCCGTTGTGAAGCCATCTTCAGGAGTTGGAATAAATTAGTAAAGATAAGGGTTACTCGGTTACGTGGCCTCAATATGCCTACTCCACGAACTGAATGAAGGAAAATGAGGAAAGGTTACCTGGTTACGTGGCCTCAATCTGCCTACTCCACGAACCAAATGAGGGAAACTAGGAACGATAAGAAATGATTCGGTTGCGTGGCCTCAATCTGCGTCAACTAGTTGACTCCGAAGAGTAGGCAGGTTGAGACTTCGGAGTTAACTATTAGAAACGATTTGGCTCGTGGAGTAGGCAGATTGAGGCCACATTAACATTTAAGAAAGAAGAAAACACAACACCGAAGTTGTTCCTGACACAAAGTGACTCCCGGAAGGGGGATGTAACGCCATCAAGTGCACTATGCACTGACGTTATAGTATTTAGTGTATTATGTTACGGTAGAGACCATATCACAAATTCTGTAATCCTTGTACCTTGTACTCGTATCATTCTGTGATTCTCATATTATTCTGTGAACTGTCTGACAGTACTTAAGGCGCGACATATTATTTTAACCTCCTATTCTGTTTGTATATTTTGTGGACGCAGAGCTCAATATTAATATTTAATCGACATTTAATTCTCGATTTCAGCTTTGTTACATTTTAGAATTAAGTTAATATTTTATTCATTGAATAAATTCTTGTTTCAGTTTTAAACATTCATCGAGAGCCATTGACTATTAAATAAAATAGAAAAATAACTAAATTATATATACACTATTTTTTTTTACTTTTCTTTAATTTTATTGACTAGAAGGAATGATTTGTGAATCTCGAAACTAGTTATCTTTTTGCCCGCCTGGTCGTAGTTATATTTTTCGCCCCGATCTGGAGCGATTAGGCATGATGCGATTAGGTATTCTTATACATTGCAGACAAAGTTCAGTTGTGTGTTTGAGTGAAATGTCTACGAAGCTTCAGAGGTACTGGGGAGAGTTTTTACGTCTTTTCTTCGATAGAGAGAGCTCACGTGAATGTTCTCCTCACTCGGATATAGGACTTTCTCATTTAAATTCTGAGTGAATGATTTTTGAAAAAATTCAATTATCGAAACGAAAATAGCTGTTCGAAAGGTTTGAGATGAGAGATTCAAATTTGATGTTATCTTGTGTCTTTAATCTTTTCTCTTCGTTGTTGTAGGAGGTGCTACTTGAAGATACTTTCTTCCTTCAGAAAGTTATGAAATTTGTATGCAATTGTAGCTAATTTTCTTGTGAACTAGTCCATCCTTTTGCTATTTTTACGTGATTTGATTGGTCTTGTCAGAAGTAGCTACAGTTATACCTTTTCCAAAAAATTCCGATTCTAAGGAATCAATCATTTGTTTCTGGAAAAATTTAAAAAATTGAAAATCACTTTTTCATCATCATGAGAACATGTTTGACAAACATTAAACAACGGAACACAATACAGAAATTGAATCAAAATAACGATAAATGTTAAAAATGGTCACCTTCTGCCTGTATCTTCTTCTCATTGATCGACATATCTCGAAAACAGTTACTCTTAGCAAATTTGGATACCTTTCACTTTTGAAAATAGTACATTTTTCACGGAGGAATTAACTAGTTTACTAGAAAATGTGCTGAAAACAAGCATAATAAAGTTGTGATTCTCTGAAAGAGGAAAAAATCCATAGGAGGAGCCCTTACAAATGGGAGCCAATCTATCATCACATTTGAATATTAATTCTTAAGTTTTGCAGGTAATTGCCTTTTTATTATGCATTTAACAGACGAAAATTCCACAGATGTTTCAAAAAGAAAAAATAATTTTAAAAAATAGATATTCATAATCTGCAAAAAATATCTATATTACGACAATAAATAAGATATATCACATTCATTTCTTAAAACTTCACTAATCGGTTTAACAACATGCAATTATAAACTTTTTGGTCACTATCGATTTTAGAGAGTCTCTTAGAAGCTCTATTTACGATGGAATTAACGAAAACAATGTAGTGATTGTATTCTATGTCTTTTGTATTTTTTTTATTTTACTCATTGGTTCAAGTAGCGAAATTCTAGGATATTTACGAATAGCTTTCGCATTCAAATTTGGTGATTGAGCATTCAAAACTACCGTGACCGAATATTTTGTAGGATAAGTCCTCTGGAAAACCCTAAGGCAGGTAGATTATGCTTTGAAGACGGATTGTAAATTCACGGATCTTTTACGGCATCTCCTTAAATAGTATGGAAATTCCTTCTATATTGGGCAAGATGCAGTTTTCTGAATTGCCTTTACAAATATTGTATTATTGTAAGTAATTTTGTTCTGTAACGAGATCTAAAACGTTTTAATTATTTGGATAGGTAGTCAAAATACAACTCAGTGGCATTATACTCTAAATTAAGTCACTTGTGATAAAAAATTTATTACTAGTTTTTATTTAACCCAGATAGATCCACACTCGATGTATCTAGGTTAAATAAATAGATATATACAATTTGAAAATTTTTAATAGACCATCCAAAAGGCAGTAAATCATTCGAACATTGTAAATTACTTTTGTTATTTTTATATCTTTTTCCAAACCATCGAGTGTTGATATTGGGGTGTCTAATACTACGAAAATATATCTGTGTTACAAGCAAATGATTTATGAGTATCAAATATTTTTTCAAATGATTAATATTGTTGCTGAGTGAATTTTTACAGAATATGAATTTAGCTCTGCTACTTTATAACATATTAGCTTGACTTATTTGAATTTTTGTAATTTTATATGTTCTGGGATGCACGTTCATATTTCCAGAAATAGGGAATGAATTATATGAATTAGTTTATAGCCGTATCATCAAACCGATAGAGAAATTTTCAAAGAATCATGTAGGAATAATGATAAAAATGTTAGGAATCTTTAGAGAACAAATCCCAAGTTTTGACGATTTACTTTTCAGAAGAAGTTGGTTTTTGACTTTTCGATGCTATAAAGTTCCTATATATCTATATAGGTATATATTATATAGATATACGAAAATGGGGTGGAAAGTTTACGGCCTCAACAAGAAAAACAATGTTTTAAAACTTTTCATTTGCTCAATTTTTCAACATAATCTCCATCAACACTGATACATTTCTCATAACAGTGTTCTAATTCAGTTATACTAGTCTTAAACGTAGATTCATCAAGCTCCTCTAAATACTGATGTATAGCTTCGATAACTTCTTCGTTGTTCTCAAATCTTTTACCGCCAAGTCATTTTTTGAGGTTAGGAAACAGGTTATAGTCGCTAGGGGCAAGTCTGGAGAGTAAAGAGGATGCAGCATCGATTCAAACTTCAATTCGTGGATTTTGGACATGACAAATATTGACGAATGCGCTGGTGCGTTATCGTGATGAAACAAAATTTTTTCTTCGCCAAATGATTTCGTTTCATTTGCACCTTCAAACGTTGCAATAAGTCTTATTCTTTTCAAGGGCATCATTGTATATAATCCCTCTTGCATCCCAAAAAACAGTAGCCATAACCTTGTTTGCCGATAAAATTGTTTTTTCCGTCTTTGGAGTAGGTTCTTCCTTTCCAACCAACCGTTTTGACTGTTCTTTATTATCAGGAGTGTAGTGGTGAACCCAAGTCTCATCAACAGTTATGAACCGACGCAAAAATTCGTTTGGAATGCCCCTATACATCGGCAAATTTTCGGTGAGAATATTTTTTCGAATCAGGTTTTGCTAAACGCGGCACCTATGTCGCACACAGGTTTTCCATGCTCAAATGGTTTTGTAAAATATTTCGCAGACGTTCAGCTGACATCCTACATATCTCAGCTATCTCATGCACTTTCAATGCGGTCTTCCAATACTATTTGATGGATTTGCTCAATCATTTCCGAAGTTGAGACCTCAACGGGACGTCCTGAGCGAGGTTCGTCAGAGGTGCTCAGACGACCCATTTTGAATTCAGAAACTCACTGCTTAATAGTTGAGTATGATGGGGAGAAGTGATGAATTCATCTCTTCTTTCATTTGTTCTGATGTAAAACGTTTCAAATAATTAGAAGTATTTGATGACAGCACGTTTCTCCAATTTTTTATTTTCACAAACAACGTGAGCGTTTCACAGAATGTGCTGTCAAACGCAAATTAACGTAGCGATTGGGCTGAAACTTTTCACCCTATCCTCGTATTTGAATATGTGTCATCAATTGATAAAAAAGAAATCCAGTGGTTTATTGCGACGAAATTTTTTTAAAATTCAGTGGACCTACAGTTTAACGCCGGTTCCGAACAGGCAATAATCATCATCATTAAATTACTCAAATTATAGAAAACACATATACCCATGTTTTTACCAGGGCTCGAACCCTAAGCTTTCCGAACCATAATCAAGTGTTCTCCCGACTAAGTCACGAAACCGGCATTTGACGACGGAATATTTCTGAAATAATTCAAGTTCTTCGTAAATGCTTGTGCAAATAATTATATTAATATCTGAGTAATTGATTGACTAATTGGCGATAAAAATGATAGTACTGAAGTTACATTCTTACCAAAACGTGAAGGAAATATAATGATTATTTGATTAGGTAGTAATATTGTAAATTTACTTGATTTAAGTATTGATCTACTTCATAAATGATCTATAATTTTCTTATCATTAGTACACATTTTATGACTTTGCTATCAAAAAAGTGACACGAACTTGAACCAGTTATAACCAGTTGTTTTCAGTAATGTCTTGTCTTTATTTCCTGTTTGGTTTGAAGGTTCATCAGAAGCAATTAAAGATGAGTGGTCCCTTTTTGATATTCTTCCATTAAATCATTAAATGATGCCTCAAAATTTGAAAGTAACACATCAACCTTGAAGGAATTCAAAACTTGTGATATTTCGAAGAATATTCTCGAATTTTCAGTTTGTAAACATACATTCGACCTTGCCAAATGTCATACGGTCATAGGTGAGTTTATGTCTGTTATTTGGGCGTTGAGGAATATCTAGCAGAATTTTTCAATATTAATGAGGTAGAGTTGTTTTTTCGTCGGACAATATCGTTCCATAATGGCATTCTACGAGTTTTTTATACGTAATGTGGCGCCAGATGGATAAATGTGATATTTTGGAAAGCTTGTATTAGATCCAGTTTGGACCGGTTCGATCCGGCACTGCAGTTTTCGAATTAAAACGTGCCAAAATTGTTGTGCAATCATGTCGAAATAAGTTTTCGGTTTGATAAAAAACTGTAGAATTATTAAAATAAATTAAACTTATTATAAATTTATAAATTATAAATTATTATAAATTTAACTCTATTCAATTATGTTTCACCAAGAGTTAAGCGAGAATTCAATCTCAACTCTAGATTACTTTGATAAATTTTTAAATGGACTTTTTATCTCTCTGATAATATTATAACGCAATCACAGGAAAGAAAATTGAAGAATTTGCATATATATTTGATTATACCACACATAAATTATAAGATATTAATTTATGTGTGTATTATTAAATTATAAGACCTTATAAGATTGTTTGGTGTTGAATTATTATCATTTGGAATTTATATGACATTGAATGTAATTCTCCTTTCTTTATGTGAAATAAAAAAACTGGAAAATGTGTTTTCACAGGAGGGTAACTCCTTTTTAAAGTCAAATATTCCTTGTAAGAGAGACGTTTGTAAGAACGAGAGCATAGAAAAGAAATTGAAATTCGAAGTAAGTGCATTCAAATTCACACAACTCCGCTAAATTTGTGAACACGACGTGATCTGATCGTGAGTAGAAGAAATAATCATCCGTGATACGCTGTTTTTTGATTTTAAGTGCGAAAATATAGAAAAAGGTATACGATCCTCTTTGTTATATATCAGTTGTGTTCTTTGGTCCTCATTCCAAGTTGGTCATAGAATATACCCGGGTGTGTTCTGCGAAAATAGCTATAAGTATTGAGTTTGTAAAATTACACCTAGTATGAATCCAGCATTTGATAGAAAAGTAGTACTTCGAAACGTCGTCATGCGTATTTGTATTAAAATTATGAGAAAATTTTGAATATTGTTTCATTATGGATATTAATTTTCTCCAAGTACGGCTTTATCAATCATCAAGTATTATTTATGATGTTATTACATATAAATTTATGCAACAAAATGCCGAAAAAAATGGAGAACATAATTTGTCACATCCTGGAATATTGTATTGAAATATATCCTGAAATATAACTCAAATAAAATTTGATATAAAATATGATTTCAATTCATCAACCACTCTTACGATTTATGAAACCGGTAAAAACCCGAGATTACACATATGACTAATCCATTTTTTTAAGTATACGTACATCTAACACTGGTTCGAAATTAATTGCATTAAACCATTGTGTTTCGCAATTTTTTTCAGAAAATGAATGACTTCATACACGTCCAAATGAGATTATGGACGTCCGTGTTTGCGCCGTACAAAAAGATTTATATCGGGCAATAATTCAGTCATTTTGCTACTGAAATTCCAAATATTTATTCAATTCGCAACACTCAACTTATAGCGAACTGAAATTATTCGATGAGAGCACTTCATTTTTTTTGGAATCTGTTACGTGATTTTTACAACTTCGGGGAAATTCATTTATTGATCAACGGCCAACAAACTGTATTTTCAGCAGTCGGTATAGAAATAAACTGAAGACGCTAGTTGGAAAATTACTGTTTGATGATTCGAATGAATTACTTCATCCTTGAAAGAGAGTTTTTACGTTATTCGATTAGTTATTTCAAAAGGAACATCAATATTCTTCCGATAATAAACGATAAAAGCAATTTGATTTAGACGTCGCAGAATCAGATCAGATTATGTAAATATCATCAAAGAATGCTGTGGTACTGAACGGAAAAGCCTCATAATGAGTGGAGAAATGTGTTCTAATGAAGCGGTAAACAATAAACGACGTTTTTGTTATTAAGAAGACGGACGATTTTATTCGCTGTTCTTGATAAATTTATGAAATTTTCAATAAATTTGCATGAATATAGGACCAATAGAACTCCAGCTTCCACTGGAAGCACTGAATATAATTTTTTTATCTTGCGATACCAGTTTCACAGAAAAATGTGTCTGTGAAGTTCGTCCACATTTTGCTAAATATTACGAGGCATATTGTGGAAATAGTGAGATTTATAACACGAAGCTGAAAATAACCAATGATCCATAAAAGCAAGGAACTGGACGTGTTTCGGGCTACTACTACAATGTCAAGAGTTATAACAACTCTGGGTTACCAATTCGGAAATTTGTCCAGCAAATGAATTATTTTGCTGTTAAAATAAGGCAGGCGTTACGAATCAGATTTTTATAATGGATATGAGCTTGAACTGCCACGATTTTGACACTATATTGAAAAATGATTAACTAACCCTCGTCAAGTTTGTTATCTACATAAAAGTTTAATATTAAACAAGAATTTCAACCTCGTACCTGCATAGATAGAAACCGCACAAAGATAATTGAAACATTATAGATTTAATACCATAAAATTCACATTGCTTATATGAACACTTGAGTTTTGGAGCGTAATATGATCACATTAACTGAATATAATTTTATGACAAAGGTTTCACAAATATAAAGGCTACCAGAATGAATATTAGGACAAAGTAATTGATAGCTACCTGAAGAATTTGGACTAATAACTTAAGATGAAGATAGATGGATTTCCTTCATGCAATAAATTGAGAAATATAACAGGAGTTCTACATGGTAGCATATCAGAACCCCTTATCTTCAGCACAGTGTTTCCCAACTTGAAGCCCACTCCCCACAGGTGGGCACTTTGATTGTCAAAGGGGGCAATTCGAAAATGGATTCACTACGGATTTAATCATTTCGCACTTAATGGTTGTATTTCCAGGGGGCTTAAAACGTCAGAAAGACTAAGGAGGAGCATGGCACAAAAAGGCCAAATGTTGGCTAAATGTTTCACGATTATATTCAACAAAACGAATTCGTCAACATGTTGTCCATCCCACTCTCCGATGAAAATTTTAACAAAGAAGTGAAAACTTTGAAACTTTTAGCAAATAATAACGGTTATGATGAAAACATGATAGATAATCTCATAAGAAAAAAGCAACGAAAAATTCTTTTAAATTCAATTTATCCCTCTGAAATTATAAAAAGCAAAAAAAAATATCATTTTATTGATTTCATACCTCATCTCAGCGAAAAAATTCGCGAAAGATTAAAGAAAAAAGAGATAAAAACCATTTGTACTAACGAAAGAAATATTAGGTCACTTTTAGTGAATAATAAGAAAAGATGAATGTTAAAGACAAAAGAGGGATTTATAAAATTTTTTGTAATGAATGTCCAGCGTTTTATATCGGCCAAACAGGTAGAGAAATAAAAACTCGGGTTGACGAGCATAAAAAGTCGAATTTGTACAATGTTAATGAAACTGGATACTCAGAACATTGTATTAACTTCAACCACTTCATAGAATTTGAGAAAACCAAGTTCTTGCACACAGGTAATAAAGGGAAACGTTTAGACCTTTTAGAAGCAATTGAAATATGCCGTTCTTGGAAGAAAAAAGATGACATCTTAAATGAACAGGTAGATTTCCAATAATTCTCCCTCCTTACATCCATTGTATAGATATAAATTTGTTGTTCGTTCCTTACTGTATTTTAATCTTGAAAATGAGCGCACGCTCGAAACATGTTAACAAATTCATATTGTTAAATAAATATAATCGTGAAACATTAAGCCAAGAGTTTAATTTAATTTAATATTTAATTATATTTCACCAAGAGTTGAAACATGTTGACAAATTCATGTTGTTAAATATACTCGTGAAACAGTAAGCCAAGAGTTTAATTTAATTTGATAGTTAATTATGTTTCACCAATAGTTAAGCAAGAATTCAATCACAGTCTAATTTATATATTCATTGTTATATAAATTGTTTCAAGATTTATTGAAAAATAATTTGAATTGAGTGGTTTCGATGAAAATATTTTCAATTCAGAATATATTTGCGTCGAATAACCAGATTGTTTATTCTGAAGACAGGATAATGAAACATAAAAATGTTATTTATATGTTACAAGGCTAATATTCTAGCTGCAGTAGCTTTGAAGATATTTCATAACATCTTTCTTGTTTTTTTCTTGGCAACATATTCTCAATGCAAGTACTAAAGCAATCAAGCCTTATGTTTCCTCACAGTAATTTTTGATTTTAATTCAAAGATACGCGTTCGCCAGTTTTCACAAAGTGGAACAGAAACAATATACATTATTCACAAATATTATGATCAAAATAGCTCATCTCAACATGCAGAGGCCACACGATAAGCCATGAAGATATGGATATTTAATAAATTATCTACGAGAGATTTGTTTTGTTGACTCGCATAATACTGAGAGTATGTGTTTTTCTAATTTTTCTTATTCAATATCAGGTCGATGAACTGGACGAAAAGCCAACTTGGCTTGATATTGGAATTTGAATTTAACCACAAAATCAAAATTGAATGGACCTATTAAAATTATGGATACTACTGACACAGTTTATGTAATTTACTGGCGTATCGCGGAAATCAGTTTAAATTCCGAGATTTCCGAAATATTTAAAAATTTAACAACTGGACCACATTCAATCTGTTTTATTTCACTTATCACTCTTTCTTCTACATTGAGAAAGATGATATACAACTACGTATTGTATAGTATAGAGTACAAAGTTTAATTTGAAATATATCATAAACCAGTTCTGACTATAAAGAAAGCCGGCGATCTGAGTAATAATTAATTGTTTATTAAATTGACTTGGAATTTGCTTTCGAGTCTACAATAATGACGAGCAGAGGCCGTTTAACCTAACCGAGTTCATTTAAAACTCCGTAAACTTTATTTACATGTTGAATTCAAGGACTTCACTCAAATTGTAATATGCACCTAAAAATATATTTAACACTTTATGGAATTTCATTCATAATACTATCTGGAATAATATAAATAAATGTAGGTTATTGGAAATATAGAACACCAATGTACCGTGGTTTTGTTTTATTACAGGAAATCCGTTGATTTATATTGTTTTGTTGAACTAGTAAGATTCGAGAAAATTGCATATATCTAGGGACGAAGGTTACGAATAAATATAGTATATATAAATATACTATAAAATAAACCATATATGAATCGAATATATAGTATATACTCGATATTTTTTTTCGATACCAAGTACTTTTAGCATCGATACTTTGAAGTGAAGTATCGAGCACGTCGAAAGCTTAAAAGTACAATTGTGTATGCAATTATGCAATATCACTATTCCATTTGAAGATTGATAACAATTAATACCAAATAGGTCACCTGAAGTATCCACACCTGAAAATCGATACAGCATCGAGTGAAATCTTCGATATACTCGAAAATATCGTTTCATCCCTAGAAATATTCGAACATTGGGATCACAGATTTGGTCAGAACCACAAGAAATAAATAACAGCTCTGCCATATTAGTGACCATCGGCATTCATTCGTTCTTTTGTCTGTTCGTAGACTAAGCTCTCTCTACCAGTAGTCGGAGTTTGTTTTGTTTTTGAAACATTTTAATTTCTTGAATAAAAATGGATACTCAGAAATCTAATGTCTGACAACATCGAACAAAAAAGAGAAAATCGCAAGCTGCAAAAACATCTTTGAAACCGTGCGGTTTTGTGGTAATGACTTGTCATTTGAATAAGCATTTGAAAAGCCACACTAGTTTTATTGTTCAATAATTGTTATAGCTTCCATTTTGAATTTCTCGTAAACGATTCGATACGAGTATCGATACTTCTCATTCAATACGACTAAGTGTCGATACTTTTGAATCGATACCGAGTAAATATCGATACTTGACGACCAAGTACAGTATCGAGTAAAAGTATCGATAGCTCAATGGTATCTCTACATATCCCTAGTAGTACTTTCAAAGTTGAGGCTGATATATGCAACGTGCTTTCCACTTTCAAACCCCATGATGAATCCAAGACATAATTCCTTGACATAGTCTAAAAGTATTTTGCCATATGAAGATTCTTGACAATAAGTAGCGAAAAAGATTTGTGATTGTAACAACATTTGATCAACAAAAATAACATGCAAAATTTTTCAATCTACAATAAATATGCGAAATGACTTTATTCAGCGTCGATACAAGCCTTCGCTATATCATTGACTGTCGAAGCATTTCGAACGCATCAGGGTGGTTTCTGTTAGAGTCACATTTAGCCATTTTTTCGATAACGTGGTGCATCATCGTGAATAAACCACATTGAAATTTTTTGAACGTATGGACCATTTTTCGAAAACTTGGCAGCGTTGTTTCCAAGAAGCTTCGATGTACATATCTTGGGAAGTTTTTTTTAGTAGAAATACTTGTCCAATTAGAAAGTCACCTACAACTCCAACGGAATATTCAACCGTGACTGATGTTGAAACTGACTTACATAAACCAAAAGAGAATTTTGATATGTATATGATGAAGACAAATATGATTGTTTGTTCGTCCTTTTTTTTTTCAAATCATAGGATGAGATATTCTTAAAAACGGACAAGAAATTTCATAAAATTTATGGAATTTTTACAACATGTTTAACTAACACCATAAATTCCATTATAACACATAGAGCTTCAGTTAATGAACTCGTTATGAAATGTGTTCAAGTGATGTATTATACAGCCGTGTAATAGAATGAAATAAAAAATTCGGACCGAAGACAAAATTATGGAGCATTTCAAGTTCATAACTAATAACGAATGAATCATTATCATTCAAATAATCCAAATTAATCAATAACCAAAATAAACAACTTTTCAATTGTGCTGAGGTTACACAAATTAAGTGATGCGATAAGCTTTCGCGATGAGTTTGGCTTTTTTCGATAGATAGGTACAAAGAATTGAATTCTCTGTGATTTAGATCTCTTTACCATGATTCAGATGGTGCTCACGAATGTACTTCACATCTATAAAGTATTTTTGAATGGAAAAGATTAACTGGCTAAAATACAGATAGTCAGCTCACACAATGAAGTGAAAGAAAGACTTAAATGAGATAAGGATGAGTAAAGAAGATTCCGATCCTTATTCAAATTAAAAGAGAGCGGTACTTATGGTTGTCATTATAATTCGATCGAAAGGTACGTACCATTGACAAGAAAGGTTGTCTAATGTTCACTATCAGAGAGGCTTACTACGCATTCATCGAAGCAAGAATCAGATATGGCATTCTGCCATGGGACACATGTGCATCGAAAGCAAGAATATTTGCTCTCCAGAAGAGAGCAGTAAGAATTATCTCCTCTCTTCAATATCGTGACGACTATAGAAGTGCTTTCAGCAAATATAAAATTCTTACCTTTGTATGTCTGTATATTTTTGAAGCGCTCATGTTTGCTTATGGTCTCGTTGGAGAATCTTGCTCGGGTGCGGATTGCCATCGGTATTCCACCCGAGATAGATACTGCCTGACGCCAAGTTTTTGTAGGCTCACAAAGTCTCAGAAAAGGCCTTTTTACTTTTCAATATATTATTCAACAAGTTACTAAATTGTGTTCTGATCTTGCCGTCTCCACAATTTAGAAGGACCATAAGAGCCTTTTTACTTGAGCATCCCTTCTACGATTTTCAGGAGTATCTTTCTTTCCGTTTTGACTAGATCGGGTCGCCTTGAGACCAGTTATTGTTGTGTTTCCAAACACAGTTGTTTGTTTGCTATGGTTTGTTTGTTTATATTGTGTGTGTCTTGTATTCTATAAAAGTCCATTTTATTTATGATTATATGGTGGTATATCTGTAATGTATTTATAATTTTATATTGTTGTTTTCAACTTTATAAATTTTTTTTCTCTTTCGTGACAATTGTAGGCACTATGTTGTAACACGTGCAATCTATCTATCTATGTGATCATTGTGATTTTTCAGCATTCGAAGATCAGCAGGGGCTCAGTTGCCGAGTGATAAAGAGACCCTATACGCTTTCGGCGTACTGGTTCTGGTGCGTTCGATTCCTACCGTGTTCTTGAGACGATAGAAAACGGCGGTTGACTTTAGGTCCAATGGAACTGTATAGTTCTTATAATAATAATAATAATAATAATAAGCGTATATTTCCAACAGGTAACTACCCAACTACAGGAAAATACATAATGAATAAATATGGTTACTAAAAATATCAATAACAACATAGATATACAACATTATGAAATAGTTATAATAATAAAAAAACATTTTCAAATATATTGATCTAAATCTAAAATGTCAATATCTAAATGTTCAATTATAATAATAATATAGGAAACAAATCACTCAGAACTCCACTGGAAGAAATCAAGATACCTCACTGTTAAGATTTAAGTACATATTTACGATAGAAACAAGTGAGTCCCAGTGCAAATCACAGCAGCTTGATATCTGGTTTGCAGTAGAACATACAAAGCTAAGCGGCGATTGCGAGAGAAGATTGGTTCTGTGGGTTTTTGAGTAAGATGTCTGGCTTATTCTAGTACACCTAGGAGGAACGAAGAAATTAAGTTTACTCAGAAGCTCAGGACAGTCGAGATTATCATTGAGCAAATTGAATAAAAATTTCAATGCATTCAAACTTCTCCTGGTGTGAAGGCTTCTAGTGTCAAACCTCGATAGCAAACAAGCGTGATCACAACCCCTAGGTGGATATAAACCATCCTCTCGAAATGCGAGCCATTTCAAGAAGTTCCTCTGCAGTGCCTCCAGGCGGTTTATGTGACAATTATATATTGGTCGCCAAACAAGACAGCCATACTCAAGTTTGCTTCTCACTAGGGCATTCCTATATCTCTAAATATATATAATTCATGGTTATATCTCTTAAATATAACCATGAATTCGAAATTCTAGACAATTTTTGAGTTCAGAAGCCATCTTAATTCTCATAATCTATTTATTTTCAGCTTCGATTGTTTTAATTTGAATGACGTCAATTGAGCATAACTTAACTATTTATAATGATTGTTATTCACTAATTAACTGAACACATACGATAACAAATGATATCGTAAGAATAACCTTTCGACGTTTAATTTTCATATAATGCACTAATTTGAATGATGCTAATGGAATGTGTATGAATAATATCGATACATTAATCAATGAGTGTGAAACATCATGAAAACACCACGTGGTGAAATGGAAGATCAATAATTTGTGAACATTTCAACATTACAAGATTGAAAGTATGAGAAGAAAAAACCGGATATAAAACATTGTTATCAACCCACCATGAAACAATTGTATGTTATAAGCTGTTAACAGATATCTATCACGTTTAATTAAGATATGCTTTTCTTAGGTTATTTTATGTGCAATACTGAAGATTTGCAGTCAAAAGGTGTCCAAAATGAACGCAAGATTTCAGTTGAATGAAGAATACATTTTCGTGTTTTCAGACTGTTATTGTTTCAACGAAATGTAACTCTCTTCAAGTTATGTATCACGCCAAATTCTGTGCAGTCGATTAAGGGGTGTCCAGAATGAAAGAAAGATTTTGGTTGAGTAAAGAAAAAACTTTCGTGTTCCTATACTCGAATAGTTCATTGAAATATAACTCTTCTCATATTAGTTACAGTACCACACAAAACTCTGTGCAGTAAAACAAAGAGTGCCCAACAGCAACGTCAACTTAGCTACACAGTACTGGTGAGAACTAATGATCACAGACCTTTGATCAGCTGCTGTTTCTATGAGCGGAATAAACCAATATTCTTTCGAATTTTTCTTAAAAATATTCGTTGGTATATATATATATATATATATATATATATATATATATATATATATATATATATATATATATATATATATATATATATATATATATATATATATATATATATATATATATATATATATATATATATATATATATATATATATCTAAATATTATAGTAAACTATAATTTTCTTTCGATAATTTTTTGACAACTTACTCCAAAGAACTTTATAACAGAGGTGGTTACGTGAACATGAACAATGTGATATCTCTGTTCTCCTTCTAGGAATAAATGTAGTAGATATTGAAATCGGTGTCTTTATTTATTGAAAGCGTAAGACAGTTCACTGTTTCGTACTACACGGTATTCTTCAGATATTCCTCAAATACACTCTTATCGATCATAAGCATCCCTCATGCACCTAAAACGACGTTTTTTGCACGTGGCGTAGCTGAAGATTACCGTGTAGTACGAAACATTCAACTGTCTTACGCTTTCAATAAATGTAGGCACCGATTTCAATGTTCCCTAACATTTATCCCTGAAAGATAATAGAGACATCACATTGTTAATTTTTCACATAGCCAGCTCTGCTATGATGTTCTTTTCAAAAAATTGTCGAAAGGAAGTTATAGTATACTTTTAATATTGAATATTTGCAGGTGCGATGATATGAGCACGAGAATTCTTTTTCTTGTAGTCGATTTCTCTCATAAATTAGTATATAGATTGTGTTTTTATATATATATATATATATATATATATATATATATATATATATATATATATATAACAAGGAAATGAAATATTTTTTGTGCTTATGGCATATTATATTTTATTTTCTTTATATATATATATATATATATATATATATATATATATATATATATATATATATATATATATATATATATATATATATATATATATATATATATATATATATATATATATATATATGTATATATTCAATGTAACAAATATATGCAGACAGAAATCCGTTAACAAATGAAATCCGAAAATCAATATGTTTCATTAAGTATCCACTACTATGATGAATAATTCACCTATTTGTCGAAATACATTCATGACAACAATTTCAATAATTTCAATTCATAGAACCTCATGTACAGAAATTATTAATTATATTTCAATATTCCAAATTAACCATTTACTCACATTTCAGTGAAATCAAAGCGCCACTGTGAGAGATGATTTATTGCGTGAATTCTTTTTATTTTCAGTTTTTTCATGTTTCAATGAATTCATAATATTAGTGGAAGAAAGCAAAACCTTCATGACGTAAAAGAATGACTACAGTCATAGATAAATACATAGATAAAGATTTACAAAAGACATGGAATAATGAAGAAACTTATTGAAATAACTTGGTTACTGAAGTTATGAGGCAATTTTCAATTTCAGGAGATTCATAATAGAACTTCTCATTTGAACTACCCGCAATTTAGACAAGGACAGACAAAAAATTCAAACTTTCTTTGAATGTTTACCCTAAACATGTACACACATGTAATCGAAATGAATAAATTATATTTCGATAGTTCAAGTACATGAAAAGTTTACGCGATTTATAAAACATACTCATTTCCAGTTGCCATTTTTTACGAATTGCAGCTTTCTAAAATCTTCCCACAAATTCTTGAAATATATATTCTAAAATATCTATTATTGACTTTCAGACGAACCTCATCTTTTCATGTATTCAAATTCGCCTCAACGCAATAATCGAGAGTGACAGGTAATTTATTTACTGAAAAGCTGATCAAAAGATGACTTTCACTTATTATCGTTTAATTTATATTGAAATGGATATTTTCGGCATACGTTCGATTAAACCGTTGATCTTTTGGTGATTTTATAGAAAATAAGGTTTCAATGAATGTCCTTCAATGAAAGTCCTTCAATTACAAAAATGTCCTTCAATGAACGACGTTTTTCTCTATTGAAGAATCTAAAGCAAAGAGACCTGAAATGAGAAAAGGCATACAGACCTATCATGAAATTGAAAATAAACTCTCTAATCACTTGATCAAAGTGGTGATTTCTTCCTTCAAAGATCAATACTGGAACATGCGTCGGTAATTCAGTTTCTGCATTATAATTACCTCGAAGAAAAGATGCAAAAAACAGCATTCGTTTCTTCGATAGTGGACAGAGAGATCAAATATAAATGTCTAAGAATACCAATTTTTGAGTACATATACAAATTGAACTCATTGCCGAAGAGACGTTCATAACATACAACGTTTTGTTGTAGGTTATGTAGGTAATCAGAATACGCAATGGTGTTTTTCGTGTCCTGAGCTTGATCAAAGCAGTCAGACCAGCCCTTGATAATCTGTTTCCTCTTCAATTATCTGTCTAGAATCACTAGAAATATTGCATTATTCTATCCTAGTCTAAATATCTGGAATTGTACTTACAAGTTTTACATCAATCGAAGTGCTTCTTTTTTGAATATAAATTTCTCTTCCGTATAAATATTTGAGGTGTAGAACCTTGCTTTCGCTGTTTTGCAAAATATAGCTCTAGTGGTAAGTGGTAGTCGAAACAAATAGATCGTAGATATCATTCGATAAGGCTAGGTATTTGTAAACATAACGCCATCGAAATGTTAGTCGATTTGTGTCTGCATCATAAAGTTAGTCTCGATTAAACATGTCGGTTTACGAGCCAAATGCTCGTCATTTGCTGGAGGTTTCGATTTTCTGCTTCAATATGAAGAAATCTGCGGCTGAGGCTCATCGAGTGCTCTCAAATACCTATGGTGAGCAGCTATCAGTGAAAGAACATGCTGAGAGTGGTTTCAACGTTTCAAGAACGGTGATTTTGACGTCGAAAACCATCACGAAGAAGAAAGAGAGAAGTTTTTTGAAGATGCAGAATTGGAAGCATTACTTGATCAAGACACGTGTCAAACGCAAAAAGAATTGGAAGGATCATCATGAGTGACGCGAAAAACTATTTCGAAACTACTGAAAGTCATGGTAATGATTCAGAAACAATGAAATTGGGTGCCGTACGAATTGAAGTCGAGGTATGTTGAACGCTTGTTTGCTTGTGAACAGCTGCTTGCAAGGCAAAGACGAAAAGAATTTCTGCATCCCTAGCGCAGAAAATCAAATCGAATCTTTACGGTTCCAAGGTCATATTCAGTTTCTGGTGGGACCAGCTCGGCAGAGTGTATTACGAGTTGTTAAAACCAAGTGAAACAATCACAGGCGATCGTTATCGAACGCAATTGATGCGTTTGAGCGAGCATTGAAAGACGGCCGTAATACAACAAAAGACATGATAAAGTGATTTCACAGCTTGACAATGCTCGACCTCATGTTGGAAAAAAGTCATGACGTACTTGAAAACGTTGATATGGGTAGTCCTACCTCACCCGCCATATTCTCCAGACATTTCTCCCTCGTACTATCACTTGTTTCGATCAATGGCACACGGTCTGGCTGACCAGCACTTCCGTTCTTATCAGGAAGTATTAAACTGGATCGATTCGTGGATTGCTTCAAAAGATGACCAGTTTTTGCAACGCGGGATTCGTACGCTGCCCGAAAGATTGGAGAAAGTAGTGGTCAGCGATGGACAGTACTTTGAATCATAAATGTATAACCAGTTTCTCACAATAAAGCCTCGAAGTTCGGAAAAAACGGCGGAAGCAAAGTTGTACACCATAATGTAAATTTTTTTTCAAATAAATCTAAGGAAGATTGACTTTTTTGCAGATCAATAAGAACGTTTGGTTTTCGTGTGCAATTCAAATTGTTGAGAAGACAAAATTCATGTCATGTATTGAGGTCCAGGATTGACATCACGACGAAGTACTACAGAATGAGAACTAACAGTCAAGGAGAACTATATAATCAGCCAGATAAAGTGAGAATTATAAACTTATAAAGACTGAGATGGACCAGCCATTTTGAAGCACAATATCAACGTGTCGTTAAGTTGTTATCGGAAGAGATCCCGGAAGGAATGTGATCTTTGGCAAGACTGGGACATTGTAAGGAGATAATATGGATTTGCGGACCCTAAACATCGGACGAACCGAGAAACTAATGCATATAAACACGGCAGGTACTGTAGCTAGAGAAGACAAACTCCCGCTTGTTGTGTTGAAGAGAGAAAGAGAGAGATTATGGGCTTGTTGAGTTTTTTGAAACTACTATTTGTGGTTTAGTGTCTAGAAACAACTTTTGAGTAAATCTCCAAAACTGAACAAAAGCCCTCTATGGAACTAATTGTTTCATACTTTCAACTTCCTTGAATGGAACAATTAAAAATTTCCACATTAAAATTCGAATTTTATTAGAGTATGAAAATACGCCACAGTCGTTTATAGACTACCGTAATTTCCACTTGATTTGATATTCAAAGCACGTCAGCAATAACTTCTCACATTAATTTCGTCTAATTTTCCAGTTCAACAACTCATCAGGCAATCCCTCTGATCGAACGTGTTTATCGTTTCCGCATAACTGAAGTGTTACTTAGATTTTCGGAAAAATTTATACAAGCTCCTTTCGGGCCGGAAAATTTCTCGTCGAACTTGAATGTTATTAACTACCGTCAAAGAAAAATAATGAAATTTTCAGAAGTTGAAGTTTCCCGAGAGCTGAGATAAATATCAGCTTTACCTACGTGTACTACTACGAATATTTTCTGAAGGTGTCTCAATTATTTAATTAATTAGATAATTTTTCACATTGAAATGAGTATTTATTTCCCCTAGCAGATATTTTGTTCTACGAATAAAGTACTTACTTACTTTTTTTATACTTGATAAAAGAACATAATCACATAGGTACTTATTATACACTTTGAACAAATCATAATTGATCGTATCCAACATAGCATCAATATTCTCACCAACTGTACAACATCGTATCATGAGCGAACAAATAAATGCTTCTACTCTCGACAAGAGTTTATTAATACAATAACAATATCATTAATATATAATAAGAAAAGCAAAGGTCCCGGGACGGTCCCTTTAGGAACACCATAATCATTTTTGATATAAAGCGAAACAAAGTTTTACAATTTTTACAAATATTTCACATTTTTCTTTCTATGAGGAAAGTGAGACTCAAACCATCTCAACACAAAACTATATAGCGCAATGTTTTCAGTTTCTCCAGATGTAATGATCTATTCTTTGTCTCAAACTCTCTACGGAAGTCTGCAAAAACTACTGACGTATACTTGCAGCAATCCATAGCCTTCAACTAGTTGTCAAACCAATATCTTCTTACAGGAAGAAACCGTATCGATCTTTCAGTAGTTCTTGTGGGTTTTCAGTTTGAAACTGAATATGATATGCGATATACAGCGTGTTTTATTTGAGATTTTTGATAAATGATTTTTGGAAATATGGAGTGAAGCAGTAGTATCATATTGAAAAAACGTTATTCTTGCTTGGGTAAAACTCAAGTGAGTTGTTTGGACATCGGTAGAGTTCACGTGATTTTATTAATAGAAACCTGTTTCGAAAACAGATATTTTCCAAGTAGAAGATATATATACATATATATATATATATAAATGTACTTTCAGGAAACGGTTTGAGACAATGCTATTCTCTTGCCAAGAATGTAATTCGAAAATATTTATATTTCCAACAGCGCAATATTCGTGTGTAAATTGCGTACAGTAATAAGCTCCAACAATAATAAATAACACTTCCTCGATGCAGTTTTGACATGAGAAGGAACATTTTCACTTATTCAATACATATTCGTATATATATATATATATATATATATATATATATATATATATATATATATATATTATTTCGAAAGTTTTTAGCAATAACAGGCTGTTTTTGATATGAAAAAGTTTATTTCTGTAAAACTTTTAATAATTTAATTTAATTTTAATAAAATATATATATATATATATATATATATATATATATATATATATATATATATATATATATATATATATATAATCATGTTTTGGTGGGTCCATTTCATAATCATTTTTGGAAATTCAAAAAGACTTTTTTCTCATCTATGGAGTTACACGACAAAAATCGAAACTCATAATTTAATATAGAAATTTGGTGTGAAAATATTCAATTTAATCTTTCCATAATTTAACAAAGGAATTCTACTGAATAAAGATTGAAAAAGCACATGAATAGAATCATTGAGAACTTTCTTTTTAGTCTCATTAAATATTCTGTAAAAATTTAGAAAAGGAGAAATTATTATTAACAGTTATTCTAGGCTATGATCGCGATGGTAAGCCTGCATTTTCTGTTGATTATAAGTCTTGTGAACAGCCCCAAAACATAAACAGGGTTCAGTCTACTCAGATTTATTTCTACTATGTAAAGAAAAGTATCGACAGGAATGAAATAAAACATATGGCTCTCTGGAAACTGGTCAAAAATATAAAGAAATACAAAAAATTCCGTTGAAAAGTCCATGGTTTAACAACTGTAAGAAGATAGAAACTTCATAAGGATTACTAGTAGACTAAGAAGTGGTCATGCTGAGTCATTAAATTATGTCCACAGAATAGGTGTGAAAGATTCTCCAGTATGTGAATGTGGAGAGAATGGTACATTCCAACATCTCATTTTGAAATGTAGTAACTTCAGGAATAATTGTACACAACTACTAGGTCGAATTTCGACTAAATATAAGCAGCAATATAATCTACGTTTTCTACGTAGATTACTTGAGTAGATTATTAACTACTTAATGACTACTTAAGTAGATCATTGACTATTTTCTAGTAGATCACTTAAGAATATGGAAATTCATAGAGTTGTACACAATCATATCAGATCAATCAAGTAGAAGATTTGATACTGACATGGCGTTTTTGAGGATTGATAGCTTTTCGCAGATTAGGTAAATTGGATACTGCAGATCACTGGGCCATGTAAAAACTCTCTCAATAAGATTGTATCAAACTCGACAAAGCTACTTCATATTGTAAAATTTTTTCTATCTTTCAATTTATATTCTCACTTTGTCATTAAATAATAATGAAATTTTTAATCTATTATAGGAGCATACTATTCAAATTTGAGTTTCGAAATTGTTAAATTGTTAAATTATTCAGTCATTGAATAGTTTAAATATATAATAGTGTTGGCGTTTACTTGATGTAAATCCATTATAATTGAATATAAACTTAAATTCAAACTTAAGTAAAAGAAGAAACTTACGTTGAAAACCTACACATTTTTTTATATAACAGCCGTGTAAACGGCTGTTATATAAAAAAAAAAAAAATGTGTAGGTTTTCAACGTAAGTTTCTTCTTTTACTTAATTTTAGTTTGCCTGCATTAAATATAATTCTTAGAATAATTATTTTATTGTTAAATTCAAACACTTGAACTTATGATTTGCACTTTATTGACTACATAGCATGACGCGTTTCGTCGTTACAAACGACTTCCTCAGATGCTTACAGAATAATATTATTCTGTAAGCATTTGAAGTCGTTTGTAACGACGAAACGCGTCATGCTATGTAGTCAATAACGTGTAAATCATAAGTTCAAGTGTTTGAATTTAAGTTTATATTCATTGAATAGTTATTTAATGACTCAATTAGATGTTTGTCAAAGCCAAATTCTTTTGAATAAAAAAAAACTGTAAACTCACCTTATTTCAGAAAATTTTTCATGAAGTCATGAATACATAATCAAATTCGAAGCATTCAAATTTTCAGTTAATGAGGTACATTGAAGTAAAACTACCAATTCAAAAAGCCCAGAGAAACCATATAACAGAGTAACATGGACTTAAGAAGTACGACCGACTTATAAGGAATTTTGAATAACAACTTTGAGTAATTATTCAAACGACAGCTTTCATAATGACGAAACTCATCCATCATTATGAAATTCCCTTGCTTATAATTGACGATAATTGATAGGTACCCGATTCAATAATTCTGATCGACAGTAGCGTGAAGATTTTCAAATGGGGAAGGGGAGGTTTACCGGAGATTTTGAAGCCTCTTTCCGTGTCTCTGAAATACAAAAATAAACAGAATGCCCAGGAGAATTGTTAACGGTTTCCGAAATGAATATTTATATTTTATTTTTTCATTAGGGAAAACATTAATTTCTTCTTATGTGTGCTTTTTTCACTCTCAGAGTTATTTTTTGTGTTATCTGTTTTTGTGTTATTGTTTGTTTTTAGGAATCTTTCAAAGCCGCGAAGAAAGGGGTCATAATTCAGAATATGTTTGTTCCACCAAAATTAGCGTAGTTCAAGTTCATAAACTTGGTGATTTGAATCAGTAAAATCAGAAATAGAGCCTACTTAGAGGAAGATTGAAGGGGAAAAATCGTATTTGACAAACTGCAATGTGGTTTCGACTTCATATTCCCGTTTCCTTTTTTGAACACCTATATATTTGAGAAATGAATCAGATTTAGCAGAACAAACCCAAGGTCAATAACACTTTGAGTATGGAGTGAAAATTGTTAGTAACCGCAGACAATGAGCAAATTTCGCCTTACTCATAGGAAAACTTCGGCAGCAATATCAGTATTGTACAGGATACGGGAAATTGCATGAAGAATTCACTGGCGCCAAAAATTCCTGGACAACGTTTCAACGTTACGTTAAAATTATTTCCATAATTATATATACTTCAAAATTTCAACGAACAATCATTTGATGATATGAAAGTGAGCATTTTTTGAAGAAGCGTGATTTGCAATTATCTTTTTTCCAGTAGAGTGTAATTCATCTAGCGAGTGCATATATTTCACTTCATATATATACCATTTCACTTTATACTATATATCAATTCAAGTTGAAAATTTACATTAGAAAGCTTTCAAATTCTGATCATGCTGTTTTTGAAAATTCAGCTACTTTGGTTGGAATAAGAAAAATTTCAATACGACTGCAAGTGGATGAACAATCTTATTTTTCAAACGAAAATAATTCAATAAAAATATTTCTGTTAGCATCTGAACAAGTCGTTTGTAACGACGAAACGCGTCATGCTATAGGGTTTCTTTTTAGAGGTCTGGAATTTCAAATTGCAATAAAACAACGAGGGATCATTCGATTGACAAGAATTTTTTTTATTCGAAAGATAATTTTGTGGTATTACATTCTGAGTATGATTTCTGGCATATGACTGCCATATGGCTGGCTCGGATGTAGTCCAATCTGGACGTTCAATTTTCGATGACTTTTTCCAACATTTGTGGCCGTATTATCGGCAATAACACGGTGAATATTGTCTTCCAAATGGTCAAGCGTTTCTTGCTTATCCGCAGAGACCAATGACTTTACATAGCCCCACAGAAAGTAGTCTAGCGGTGTTAAATCACAAGATCTTGAAGGCCAATTCACAGGTCCAAAACGTGAAATTAGGCGGTCACCAAACGTGTCTTTCAATGAATCGATTGTGGCACGAGCTGTGTGACATGTTGCGCCGTCTTGTTGAAACCACAGCTCCTGGACATCATGGTTGTGTAATTCAGGAATGAAAAAGTTCGCTATCATGGCTCTATACCGATCACCATTGACTGTAACGTTCTGGCCATCATCGTTTTTTAAGAAGTACGGACCAGTGATTCCACCAGCCCACAAAGCGCACCAAACAGTCAGTTTTTCTGGATGTAACGGTGTTTTGACATACACTTGAGGATAATCTTCACTCCAAATGCGGCAGTTTTGTTTGTTGACGTAGCCATTCAACCAGAAGTGCAACGCCGATAAAATGTACGTAGTGCGCGATACGTATTCCGCACAGAACCATTATTATCGAAATAAAATTGCACTGTTTGCAAGCGTTCTTCAGGCGTGAGTCTATTCATGATGAATTGCCAAACCAAACTGAGAATAAATCACTTCTCAGCTGTTGAATCGGTCGTCATCTTCAACAGTATTGCCAACTTGAAATTCTATACCTCTAAAAAAAACACCCGTTATGTTGTCAATAAAGTGTAAATCATAAGTTCAAGTGTTCGAATTTAAGTTTATATTCAATGAAAACATTTGTTGAAAATACACTCAAGGGGGGTCAGTGAGATCAATTTGGTCAACCAGAAGATCAATTTCTTTGAATTATATATTCAAAACAGAGTGTGTTTCAAAGAATATAAAAGAAAATGATTTTCATTTATATTCTCCTTCGATAATTTCATTAATTCTCTTCGTGTTGTAAATTGCCCAATGTTCAAACTGGAAAGACTGAATGCTCGGAAAGTATTGATTTTTAAAAGAAGTAGAATATAATTGTATTCTGTGCCGAATAAAGATTCAGGATATCATATTAGTATATATATTATATCAGTTTACAACTTTAATTTTCAGAAGATGGCAGTGTTACCAAAATTACAATCACAGTAAAATTTCTATGACTCCTTTCGATAATGAGAGTGGTAATAATAAAACAGCTTGTTTATGTTCATGACAAATATCACGTAGAAACGATGAAGACTATCAAATATTCCCAATATTATTTAATGTTCAAGAAGGTCAGACTGAGCTATTTATATAAATTAAGAGTAGTGATCTGTTTTATTGGACATGCAGAAAGTCACAAGTTGTGATGAATTCCGTTCTGCTGTTACAAATTGAACGCTTGAATCATGTGAAGTCGCTTTGATATTCTTGATGGGTATATATATATATATATATATATATATATATATATATATATATATATATATATATATATATATTGTATTAATATTTTTATAGTGAAAATTGAGAATTGAAATTACATTTAAAAATTTTTGAACCCAACCGGGATACGAACCCAGGTCTTCAGGTTTACGCCCCACTGCTTTGGACCGCTTAGCTACCGAGGTCTACACTTTGTACTCGACGCTCGGATTGTCGTCTTTGATACCTGCAGGCGAAAGTGGGTGACTCCTACCCATCCTCCCAGATGTTTTAATTTTTCCGTGAGGAATGATGATAAATATAGTACAGTAATTTTTCGTGTTAACCAACCAGGTGCGGACATGAATAATGTATCAATATTTTCATAGTGAAAATTGAGAATTGAAATTACATTTCAAAAGTTTTGAACTCGACTGGGATACGAACCCAGGTCCTCAGGTTTACGCCCCACTGCTTTGGACCGCTAAGATAACGAGTCTACACTTTGAGATGCAACTTCAATTCAAAACTTTTGAAATATAATTGCAATTCTCAATTTTCACTATAAAAATATTAATACATTATTCATGTCCGCACGTGGTTGGTTAACAAAAATTACTGTAATATATATATATATATATATATATATATATATATATATATATATATATATATATATATATATATATATATATATATATATATATATATATATATATATATATATATATATATATATATATATATATATATATATATATATATATATATATATATATATATATATATATATATATATATATATATATATATTTATATATATATATATAAAGGAAATTCAGTTTTTGTGTTTATAGAACTGAATGAAATATTTAAGAAAAATAACACTACAACATTTATTCGAATTTGTTTTTATAATTATATATATATTTTATTTTTTGAAATTGATTCATTGCCGGTTAAAGATAGTTTATTCTCAATGTTTTTAGCAATAACAGGCTTATTTTAATGTTAAGAAAATTTTTATTATGTCCAGTGGTCACATCTTAGTAAATTGGTAGATTTGTTAATAATTTGAGACAGTATGATCATATTTCTCATACTTTCCCCTCGCTTAGATGGCTTAATGTGAAAAATCTGTTCAAATATTGCCATCTCTTCCTTACATATAACATTATATCAATATCCAGTGCTACATATCGTCATTAAAAACTTATTTCCAGGGATTCGGTACATATAGTGTGTCGGTTCGTTACACCTTTCAATTAACTATGCCTGTTCATCGATGTGCAATATTTAATCCATCATTGTACAATAATTTGGATGTGTTAGTCCTCATTTAGAAAAAGTTTGAAATCGTTGGTATTGGAAGAACAAGTGTAGTGATATATAATTACCCTGATGTAATAATTTGTTTCTTTCCATTTGCCATTTTATGTTTTTTTTATATTCCTTTTTTGTGTATTTCTTTTTTGTATATTTTTATCACATACTCAATGAATGTTATCTTATTTCAATTCCACATACATGTGTTAAGTTTTGAAACGATATTTGTGTGTTGTTTTTTTATAATCAAAATTTCATATATAATTTTGTATTGGCTGCTTCAATTTATAAGGGTTCAAGTGTGAGAATAGCTCAGGCAAAATTTCGCCTTATTCTATGAATTCTATGAAAATATGATTTCAATAAAGGGATATTATTATTATTATTATTATTACATATGGCATGATATTTATAATATGTATTTCCATAAGGCGAAACCAACAAATCATTTTTATTTTCTATTAAGTTCAAAACTAAGTTGCTTTATATAATTGCTTTTTTATTGTTTTACATGCATTGACAGTAGGGTTATTGAAAAGTTCAACAAAATATCAAATCTAGCATCGAAACAGTTATACATCGTTAAATATTTGAAAGTTTTATTACGTTTTCACAGTAACAATTGTGTGTCTCCAACGACATTGACATTTGAAATTGCAAAACATCAAATTGGTTATTATCCACTGATAATACTAGATTTGAAATTATATAACTTCGTTTACCTATGTACGTAGTTTTAAGGATAAACGATTAAGTTTTATCTAATGTATACCTCTATTACGTGAATTTATTGTTTCGAATATTGTTGAAACATAATTGCGATGTTAAATGATAGGTGAAAATAAAAAATTAGTCTAGGTACGTTCACATAACTTTATAATGTTTCATTTCTATGGGGATAAATTTTGCGAACAGCAGAAAATGCGGAAGTGATGTTCTCATTATTCTTCTAAAGAAATACAACAAAATTTATAGAGGAATCAACGAACTAAAGAGAAATTGAAGTGTTTTCACCTAGTATGTGTTCTCCAGTTATATTAGACTGAGACAGTCGAGATTTGAAGAATAGATAAACTGGAATCACAAAAGATTGTCGTTCTCAAAATTTGAAGTATCAAGTACAGGGCTACCAAATCACAGATTTGGGTTCGAATCCTGGACGTCTTTGGGTTCATTTGTAATAAAACAAATGAATAATGAGTAATCATTTAGTTCATAAGCCCAACGGTATTTCAAAAGTGAAATGATAATGTAGTTTAATGACTTACAGATATGGATGAAGATTTACGAAATTGAATTGATGTATAATAAATCGATGTCTTATAATTTAATTATCACCTCATTAGTTGACTTGAAAGCTTAGGAATATTAATGCTGTGAAAACATTGAAATAGCATATTGATCGTCATAATTGAGCAAATGTTCCTCGACAAAGAAGGCTAAAGTTTTCGATACAGTAACTATCATTATTTATAAAAGTTATCATCAATGAAAACTGATAGTTTCTCTTCATATTTTCGTATTCTTTATATGTTAACCTCGTATTCCTCAATTTATTGCTAAGTGCGCTAAAATTGAGTCTTCTGTTTTCTCGCTCAGTTTCTATAACACGTCTGTGAGCTTCTTTTTTTCTGTAGCTCTATGGTTTTTGTGGTGTCTGAAGCTCTTTGAGATATTGAAGAATATATTCGAATCCTCTACGCCTCATACACTAAAAGCAAATATTTCGAGCGTACTTTCATTTATGGTACCGGAACTTTTGCTACTAAGCAGAGGCATTTCTAAGAAACTTCAGACCTTTGGAAAAACAACGAAGAGAAGAATATTGAACGCAAAACTCGAAAATCGTATATATACGTTGCAATAAGAAGAAGATGAAGGATTACACATATTTTGGAAGAAATATGCACATACATTGGAACTGGGCAGGAGAAATGAGTAGAATGTGTGATAATAGATGGACCCTTAGAAAAGAAGGGTGACTTAGCGAAAACAAGAGATGAAGAGAAAGGCAAGAGCAAGCAACGAGATTAACATGAGGTAAACCATTAGGAGAACATTACTGGATGCAGAAACGAACTAATGAATCAGAATTGCTTATGAACTGACATTTTAGTAAGACCTACCTACGAAGTTGGATACAATGGCTATTGATGATGAAGATGATTAGCAACCACATCAACTCAAAATCAATTCACATTCGACGAACAATGGGATATATGATGTTTGCAATTATGAATATATGTGTAACGAGTTGCATTTCATTTGAGGTAGGTATCCTAGATAAGGAAAACCAAAAATATTCATTCAATATGACGCATAACTCAATCTTAACTTACATCTTTGAGTATCCGATAAAGTAATAAATATTGACAACAGTTTGAAGTACGTCTAGGATATAGATTGAAAAAATTTGCTGTCTGAAAACAAGTGTCGATTAGAAATGCGTTTGATACGCATATTATACTGATTAATATTTTTTGTTTTTTTGGATGATTATGATCGAACTGAGTGTTTACAACATAATCGCTTTTCATTTTATCTAACATATACGTTAAAATTTTGAACGAATTAACTACGAATATATAGAAAAGAAAAAGTTTTATTGTTAAAACTTTATGATGGTGTTGCGGTCGATGTGATATATTTATTTTGATCGACTATCAATAATTTTGACATGCCACTCAGAACAGCGCAATGTGTTATCGTGATTCTTTATTTTAGTAATTTTCAGTAATTCGTAATTTCAATTTTATTTTTGTTTCATTTGGTTGCTCCATATTATCATTGCAATTCATTTATTATAATGATATTATTACAATAAATTATTATTATCAATTGATTTTAGTTTTATTTTAGTTTACTTCATCGACTATATTTCATTAACTTCTGTCAATGAAATAACGTGTGACTTTGTGATAGATAATATTTTATTTTCAGTTTGTTCCATTTAGTTATTGTCTATTACTATTTCAATTCATTTTAATTTAATTTTCGTTGTATATATTCGCTTATACTCTCTTTTGTTTTTTTTTCTTCAATTTTTTCTTATTTATTATTATTTGTGTACAATTTGTTATTTTTCTCTGTAATTGGATGTAAATTTGTTGGGTATAAATGTATTACTATTATTGTGTCAACCAGCAACAGTCGAATATTTCCACTATTTTAGGCCACTTCACAATTTTGTACCATTTTCTGAAATTTGTACCGAAAATACATAACCATGATTTTCAAAATTTACTGCCACCAACAATAAGACGAATCCATCAATTTCTAGAATTCGAAAAATTAACACAATTCACAACTTTGAAAGAGTTAAAAAAAAATTTGATTTCAATTGATAAGTAAGTTCTCGAAAAATGTTCGTTTTAAGCTCTCTCAATTCGGATTAATTGGTGTTATAGAAATTTTTATGAGGATTAGTACTGAATCAAAATTAATCGAATGTCAACCAACTGATCAAAATAACCAACGACGAACTGAACATGACCGCGTCATAATACGAAACGTCAATTAGTAAACCCGGAAAAACGGAATATTTCGAATGAGCTTTAATTGGCAATATTTTTGTGACATATCTAGCGAAATATCGATATTTTTGATACGACGAGATAATAACTAGCACATATTTGGTTGAACCGGAGTTTTAATGCAACTCTATGACGTTCAAATAAACCACATCGTCAATGGGATTATAAAACTCATTGAAACCGTATATGGCATTAAAATAAACGAAATAAAATTTCGCAAGGCATTTTATATGCTCAAACACCTATTTTTGATATTCTTTACGTCAATGCTTGCATACATGCTTGCTGGGCGACGAAAAGTTCACAATATTCTTTCAATCAATATTTTGTTATACCATATTGTACGTTTTAAATAATCATCAGTATTAGTTGCGTGTTCTACAACGCAAATTAGGAATATTTCACATTTCTCTTGATGATTCATATTTTTTATGTTGATATTTGATAAAATAAATATCGTTCACGGACTTCTTGAATGAATTTGATGATACTATTTTAAAATAAACTAATAAATATATATTGCTTCCTTACTATAACCAAAAGTGCATTTCGAGAGGCGCCAAATTGAGACATTATAACACAACGATTCTTCCAGAATCACAAAGTGAAAAAATGAGATTAGATTTAGAAGATATATCTTTGCAATTGTTGAACAGTATGAACGAAGTTAAAAAAGAAATGGATTCCTTATCAAAGGATATGAATGATGTTGAAGACTTAGATAACCTTATTACAAGCTCTTTAGGATTCAATTATGATGATGAAAATGAAGATATTATAGAGGATTTGAAGATTATTTTAGAAGAACTGAACTATGTGATAACTGAGAGTGAGAAGCAGAATATTATGTTGAAAGAGAATTTGAAAAATATTAGGATAATGAAAGGTAATTATCTATTAATTAATAATTTGACTAATACATATTGAAAAAAATTATATAGAATATGATATTTATATATTGATCATAATCTTTCATTTTCAAATTTTTTTCAGAACATTCAAAATGTAGTAAGTGCTACAATAACCATGAAGATGTGATAACTTCTAGTCCAATTATAAACTCTATTCAATTAGATGGAAAATTGACAACGAATGTGGTTGATAATCATACAAATTATAAAATAGGAAAACTATGTCCAGTTTGTAGTCGTCAATCTACGCAGCTGAAACAATGGTTATTGACGGTCATTCAAGAATTAGAGAAATGAAAGAAGACCTCAGAATGAACTAAATATATCAAACGACAAATACGATAACGGAAGAAATCAGAAAAAGACAAAGTTCTCTCCACATGAAACAGTTCAGAATACCGGAGAAACTACTCGATATAATTATAAAGAGTGAATGCGAAACAGAGTGGCTAAAAGAGGTCCAAAAAGATCTACAACAGATCAATATAAAATATTTCGAAAATCGCACTGAGTGTCGCTATAAAATCGCACATGTGAAGTTTGAGCAAAAATCAAATCGCCAACCTGGAATAAAATAGACAGATGAACGGAAGAAAGAGCATTCAGAGAGGATGAAGCGTTCTTGGTAGGAAAAAAGATGAAGCAAAAGTCCTAAGAATTGCGAATTCAAGTTCAATCGCTCTCCTCATGGGGAACAATGGGTTATAATAATAATATTGCTTTCTCATGAAACCAAATTTTGTAGAAATATAAACATAAAAAATATTTTCCCCTTCCTTTGTTGATTTGATGAAAAGAAGGTCTCAATTTATGTCAATTAACTTTCCACTCAATAATTTGTGGAACACTGTTGGGAAGTATCATAGCTCCATTTTAATATAATTGGTTAGAATCAATTACAAAATTATTTATTTACTCCAGCTGCTAAAGCAATGTCAAAAAGTTCAACAATTGTGTTAGCATTACGTTCAAACCATCGATAATTGAATAAAAACAAGTAGTTTCACTAGAAATGTCTTGTTTTATCATCTCCTTTGGGTTGGATGTCACCTTTCGGACACAGTCCAGAACTACAACTTATCGTTTATTTGGTCGAATATCCAATTATCACCGGGTTTCCAATGTCAATTTCCCACAGAAATATTGACGTAATGTTAATCGAAAGTCTTCGCTTTCAGGAAATCGTCATTATTGTCAGATTTCTGTTCCCCATTACTTTCTGATTTCAGATTATTGAAGGTTTCTATTTACACTATCGTTGTTGGCTTCTCCATTTCATCACTGTAATTTCTACTTGCCCTTCATCTAGGTATCGGTTAGGGTCGATATTATGCTTTACGCTCTTTATAAAGCACCAACTCTGTTTTCGGAGGTTTCAAATTTCGCGATGCTATGGAATATGCTTGGTTTTAATATAGTTGAATTTAGTTTCAGGAAATAAATAATGTATCACATCAGCACTCAAATGATTAAATAACTTTTTTCAAAGTCACTACCTACCAACATTGGCCAATACGGAAAGTGTCTTCAACTGATGAGATCATCAAAAATAAACACCTTCACAGAAAGGACAACTTGAAGTCTTGAAAAACAGGAAGAAACGAAAGAGAGTATTTGTTGGATATTATGCACAACGAACATCGATATGGTTTATCTTTCAGAGAAATGTATTTGAAAGAAGGCTCCACGACGTTGGATATATTAAATAAAAAAACTTCGTTTGGTTTCACAAAATGAAATAAACACTCGACAATTGTTTCGGGGTGTTGAACTGAGAATTTTAATTTTGAAAATGGGGTAACACCCCGAAACAATTGTCGAGTATTTATTATAAATTTGGGAAACCAAGTCAAGTGTTTTTATTTAATATAATGAACAATGTTTCACCACGAGATCAGCGAACATTCAATCAAATTTATTAAGAACCTAATGGCTTCACAACTCATGAAAGTGGTACTTTCATAGCACCACAAGACATTTCACTGCCATAATAGTAACCAGAACTTTAAAAACGTATTGGCAAAATATGAGCAATAATATTTTGAAATGATTGATGTGTTCTAGAAATAGACAACATATTCAATATGAATTTTACAATTACAATGACGATATGTTTTTTTGCAGCAGAAACAAATTGAAATAAGCGATCAAAAGAGAACCTTCAATTTTCTGTTGTAAAGTGAAATAGACGATCGTTTACAAATGGAATATCAACTAGTTGACATACATAGTTAAAACCAAACCGACCCATTTTATTCGTAGAGAGAGATCTATTAAAATCCTACTTAATACGAATAAATAAGATAATGAATTAGGAGGAAACTTTATCTCTCAAAATAGATGTTCAATTCTGTTATCAGAAAACCGCAGTTCGTCTCGCTTATACGCTTTTGTTTTGATGTTTAATTTCAACACATTCCTCTTCATTTTCTCTTATCATATTTTAAATATTTTCGAGTATTTTCAGGTTTTATGAAATCAACAACAATGTTGATCCTCAATGTTGAGGAAGAATAGCATTCAGTGAATATTCAGTTGCCGCATTTTCTGATACCTAGATTATTCAATTTCTAAAATAGCGAGAAATTCTGAAGAGTTTCTGCGATTTATTGAAAGGGAAAATTGAAGTTCCTCACAGTGTTAACGTAATGAATCCTACATTTTGTTCAATAAAGTATCCACGCAAATACCATTAGACGCATAATATTAATATTTCCTCTTCGTGAACTGCCAGGTCTACAAGAACCACGTAACAAAGTATTAAATCACGTCAAAACAAACCTGCAGGAAAATATGGCGACATCTGGTAATGATTCAGATAGTCTGATAATACCAAGTAGTGAACTGTAAAAACGGTTGCTCAAACCACACTTTCAGTCACCTAGAACATATCATAGAACACGACAACACGGAGTTTGATGCCCTTACATGACATTACTAGGCAAGACTTCAGTGTAATGCTCTTAGGGTTTATAAAAACACCATCACCAACAATGTCAACAGGAAAGGAGGCAAATGAGAGATACGTAGTGTTTTTCTACTCGACACTTCAGATAATCAACACAAAGAGCATCGGCTAACAAGGGATGGACGAGTTGTTACCTCTAAATTCCACGTCCGTTGAGGATGTCGTTGCTGAAAATAATCAGGGTGTCTCTGGCAAAAAAATAAGAAACGTCTGAAAGCTATACCTACTATAAGCCTAAAAGAACATCATCTGCGAAAGCCTACATCATTTGATTGTGCCGTCTTCCAAACGATACTCAGACAAAAATATATAATATCCTCCAATGTACAAAAAAGCGGAAGTATGGAATACCAAATTACATAATATTAAAAAAAATACATAATAAAAAATTTATACATAATAAAAAAATAAAACTTTGAGAGCATAAATTTGTTTCTTGAAGTCCCACCCTAATAATATTTTACCCAATTCATACGAACATGTGATAAATATCGTTTCTCATTTAATTAAAACGGAGTAAAACTCTTAGCTTCAATTTTCATAATTTCTATCATAATTTATTCCATGGACCTCGGTAAAAACATTTTTCATCAACCGGTTATAATTGGAATAGCAAGCACATTTCGTAATTGCTCAATTTTCGGAAAAAACGGCACAAAGTGAATAAGGGGTGTAGATAACATGTTTTTGATCTACTCTTTTTATTTGGCGACGAGAAGGCCTCATCATCGCAAGTTTTCTGTTGTTGACGCTTGTTAAAGGGAAATTCGGATGTTAATAATTGCAACTGTAACATCACAGCACAAGTTATAGCGCCTCTTTCCCTTCTATGAGTATACACTTCAAATAACAGAACAAATAATTTTTCCAACAAATTAAACCTCGAATTCAAATATATTTTTATTGCATTTTCAAGTTCTCTAGGCACTTGTGGAAGTGATTCTAGAGTTAAATCTGAAACGTTTGGGTTTTTGAAATAATATTTTAAAATAATGAAATAACGAATTTTGAAAAGTGAATTGAATTATTGTTTGATTTCTGATTTGAGGTTTCAGTTTTTTCCCCTTTCGTGAAATACATATGAAAATGGCAAATATCCTAGGAATTTCAATCTAAGTTCATATTTATAAGATTTACATATAGTTCAGGGTCTTTTAAGTTTCACTTACGGCCAGTTTCAAGCAGAAAGTTCGTGATACTTTCGTTTTCAATTCAATGTCCGAATCAATTAAATTCAAATGTTATTGTTGAAAAAAGCAGCAAATATTCAAAAATGTTCAACGTGCAGATCATATTTATATATATATATATATATATAAAATATATATATATATATATATATATATATATATATATATATATATATATATATATATATATATATATATATATATATATATATATATATATATATATATATATATATATATATATATATATATATATAAGGAAAAGAAATTTTTTGTGCTTATGGCACTGAATGAAATATTTAAGAAAATGAACACTAGAACATTCATTCGAAAAATTGAAATTAATCAAGAGAATGTTATAGAAGAGCTAGATATGTGAACGTGTACGATGTGATGTCTCCATTATCCTTTAAGCGATAAATGTTAGCGAAATATTGAAATCGATGCCACACTTGATGGAAGTGCGAGACATATATGTTTCGTTCTGCAAGGAACTCGTCAGTGGCACCACGTCCATCGAAATTGAAATCGTTGCCTCACTTCGATATCGTACTTTGATATCGATTATCTACAAGTGCGATAATATAGCAAGAGAACTACAGAATTCTTTTTATTGTAGTAAATTTCTTTCATGTTTTGAGAAATGACAACCAGCGTTCCTAAAACCGCAACCTAGATGGCGCATTACTTCATCAAATTAAATGGAATTGTTGAAAAAACTTTGAAAGGGTTATAAAATGTAGTATCTCAATTGAGAAGGACGTGTGAAATTTTCAATGTTAGATGTGTTCTTGTGCTTTTCATTGATTCCTAAGATTTGAGATGTACATTAATCTATGCATTATATACTCGTATGCATACGACTTACTTTATATTTCAGTCTTATTCACATAATCAATAGAAGATTATGTGATGATTGAAGTCGGTGCCTTTCATTTGTTGAACGTGTTGTAACTGATGAATACCTTGTAGTACGAAACAGTAACTGTCTTACGCTTTCAATAAATGTAGACATCGATTCCAATATTCTTTAACATCATGCCTAGAAGGATAATGGAGACATCACATTCTTTCACATAGCCAGTTCTGCTATGTGAAATTCTGCTTATTGAATAATTTGTCAAAAAATTTGGTTCAATTTCAATTCCGAACTATATATAACAATCCTAAGTTTCGAAAAAGCTTCTCGAATTCGATGTCTTGAAATATGAACCTTTCAGTTTGGTAACGTCAGCACAGCTGCGGGCCTTGAACGTTTTACAACAAAGCCGTTTGCCATCGAATTCGTGAATGCGTATGTTCCAAGTCTCAAAACTGGCTTCGCACAGAAGAAATATTATTATTTGAGTAGACTACATTATTCATGCAATATTTAACGAGATTCTCCAAGAGCGTCAGAGGACTTACGCAATATCTGGAATAAATATTTAGCAAGTCAAACTAGGGGAGACGGCGATATACGATGTTGAAGCCTTTTCTTCTGAAGTCCAAATACCTAGTCTTCAAATATTCAGTGTATATTACAATAATGTATATCTACTTCGTATTGGATTCATGAAAAGAAGTCAAATATGGAAAAAAGCTAATAATAAGATAAAAGTAACATTTAATATGATTCTCTGATATATTTCATCACTCACCTGAATTAAATTTTTGAAATCAATTATTAGATAGAAATTTGGAAAAGCATTAATTCAAAACTTTCCCCATGTAAGTATCTTATATATGAATCAAAGAGACTGCATTTTATCTTTACTGGTGGCGCGTACACGATTGGGGCCGAGTATACCCGATTGTAGAATTTACGTGGCTGGCTACATAACCTTGAAGTCGTCCAACGCGCCTTACGAACTTTCTATGCAAAAATATAGTTGAAGAATTTGAATTTCAATGTCCGACACTTCAAAATTTTCATTTGGCAAATTCAGTTTCTATTCAAATGATGAGGAATACTGTTACTGTTAAATTATGTGAAAATGTGTACAGATACCGATGAAGCTGAGGTTTTGTATTTTTGGATATATATTTCATCGATTTATATGTTTTATAAACCTGGAATTGCAAACTACGTAATTACAATTGCTGCAATAAAGTCCAATCTTCAATTTTTATTATACAGCATTGTGTAGAATTTTATAAGCCTCAGTAGGCACAACCTACTATCAAAAACTGAAAGGAATTTTCAATTACTTCTTATCTATGAAATTTTCTTCGTAGCAGCTGCAATATGAGTCAATGAAATCGTAAAATCTTTTTTTGTTAATCTTTTTCCGTTTTCTTAACAATTCGTTAAAGCCAAATGTTCCCATGGTAACAAATTGAACTAGTATATCTAAATATTGATAAATCCTTTGATCTAGGATGCGCAAGGATAAGATAAGTTGCCTTCAAATCGAAAACAGACAGGCATCTCATGATTATTTCACAGGAGGAATAGGCGCAGGTAGTATTCCTCAGATGATCTCTTTTTATTAGTCAGGCTCGATAATAATCTCAAGAGATTCCTCGCACAAAACTCTGTAATTTACTATCAAAATTCGTGCTCCAAGTCCAATTTCATTGAAAAAAGCTAGTAACAACAAGATAAAAGCAACATTTAATATGATTCTCCGATATATTTCATCACTCACCTGAATTAAATTTTTGAAAGCAATTATTAGATAGAAATTTTGAAAAGCCCTAATTCAAAACTTCCTCAATGTAAGTATTTTATATATGAATCAAAGAGACCGCATTTCATCTTTACTGGTGTCGCGTACACATACGTGCACGATTGGGGCCGAGTATACCCGATTGTAGAATTTACGTGGCTGGCTACATAACCTTGAAGTCGTCTTAAACGCGCCTGACGAACTTTCTATGCAAAAATATAGTTGAAGAATTTGAAACTCAATATCTGACACTTCAAAATTTTCATATGGCAAATTCAAGGGTTCTATTTAAATGATTAGGAATACTGTTACTGTTTAAATGTGTACAGATGTCCATGAAGCTGAGGTTTTGTACTTTTGGATATATATTTCATCGATTTATATCTTTTATAAACCTGGAATTGCCATCTACGTAATCGCAATTGCTGCAATAAACTCCAATCTTCAATTTTTATTATTCAGCATTGTGTAGAATTTTATGAGCCTCGGTAGACACCACCTACTATCAAAAACTGAAAGGAATTTTCAGTTACTTCTCATCTATGAAATTTTCTTCGTAGCGGCTGCGATATGAGTCAATAAAATCGTACAATCTTTCCTTATTCGTTAGAGCTAAATGTTTCCATGGTAACAAATTGAACTAGTATATCTAAATATTGATAAATCCTTTGATCTAGGATGCGCAAGGATAAGATAAATTGCCTTCAAATCGAAAACAAACAGGCATCTCGTGATTATTTCACAGGAGGAATGGGAGCAGGTAATATTCCTTAGATGATTCCTTTTTATTAGTACAGGGTCGATAATAATCTCAAGAGATTTCTTGCACAAAACTGCGCGAAAAATGTATCGTGAAATGGAAACCTCCCTGCAAGAGTGCCGCAAACTTTCAAATACACTCGAATATGTTTCGAGTTAGGTGACCATTATCAAGAGTTTTATGCATTTCGAACTTAGTTCTATGACGAACTCGTAATAATTGATTAGTAGCCTGAAGTAGGTACATGTAGAAAACATGAAACAAAATTGTGGAAATCGACCAAGTGGTTTCAATTATGAGGATAAGTAAAAATCAGGTCTTTCGATTTGTAATTTGATAAATAAAATGCAGTGCATGAATATTTTTCAGGTAGGTTAAACGCAAGTTCAAATCGCATATTCTTTATAGAGCAGCAAAGGTACTTACATCTATTGATTTCCTTCATAAGCTTTATCAGGATCTTTCTAAGGAGGTAAAGCATGAAATCGCATATCCTACATGTTACGCTCTTTTGAACACTTGCATTTATATAGCGAGAAATTCCACTTTCAAAGCATTTCAACCTGTCTTTTTCGATTTTTGTTATCGTCCGTTTTCTGAAGCGCATGAAAGAACAGAACTAAGGATATAAATATCCACGTTTATGTCCAGAATTTCATATAGTGAAAAATATTGAAACTTGAAATATGTCACAATAGTCAAAAGATATTAATCAATTGAAGAAGTGTCAGCTTTCATATCAAATGAAAAATATCAGGAAACAATATGAAAACTCATTCCAGAAATGAGTGGAAAATGGGGTTTATTATTACAAATTTTTTGGAATTGCTGAATATCAATATATATAAAATATTTACATTTCGAAAATATAATCAGTCAACTGTAATCAAAATTCAATAACCTTCGCAAAATGCGGTAGGTAGTAATTATAAAGAAATAAAAATGTTTACAAGCAGTATAGAGAAGTTTGGAGTATTTCTTCAACTGACTACTGAATTCAACGAGTTTTTCAGCTTCAGTCGTCAGTCGTCTTTCAATAACACAATCTTGAACGTAGGAATACCAAATAAAAGAGCTGGGTTTGAATATTAAAAAATTTTCGCGAATTTTGAGTTATAACAAAAATCAATATAATAACCTTAATCACCTGATGTTTAATTTGAGGGCCCCATTAAAATAACAATGAAATTGAATGGAAATTCTTAACTTATAATAACCCTTGTAACGGATGATTTTTTATGAGTTTTGTTTTTCAGGTTGGCGACACTGGTCGGTAATGGCATCTAAACGTCATCTGTCAAAGTGAAAAGTTTTCAGTATACTCTGCCATTTCATCATGGACAGACTAACAAACAAGTAACGATTGCAAATTGTTGAATTCAGTATCGAAATTCGTGCTCTGTGAAAAATGTGTATCGTTTGTTAGGATCATATTATGGTCGTCATAATCGACCAATAATCAACATAATCAACAATTCGTGCTGTTATCACCAAATTTCGCACCAAGGTTACTTTTTTGGAGATTGAAACATTGTCTCGCATGCGTACAGTGCGTACTGAAGAGAATATTGTAGCCGTAGCGTACAGTGTTAATGAGGATCGTGAAATGTCAATTCGTCGCCGTTCTCAGCAATTGGTCATGTGTTACTCAACCACTTGGAAACTTTTACGTGTTGATTTGGGTGTGAAAGCCTATCAAATTCAACTCCTGCAAGAATTGGAGCTGAATGACCTACCACAACGTCTAATTTTTAGTGAATGGGCCTTAGAACAGCTTAATGAAAATCCGCTATTTTATCGAAAAATTGTGTTCAGCGATGAGGCTCACTTTTGGCTTAACGAATATGTAAATTAACAAAACTGTCGCGTCTGGAGTGATGACGAGCCACATGCCATACAAGAATTACTGATGCATCCCGAAAAAACGACAGTTTGGTGTGGGTTATGGTCTAGTCGCATCATCATCGGTGCATTTTTCTTCAAAGACGACCGTGGAAGAAACTTTACCGTCAACGGCGAACGATATCGAGTCATGCAACTTTTTTTGCCCCAGTTGGCCGAGTTGAACTTGGTTGACATGTGGTTTCATCAAGACGGTGCCACATGGCACACAGCTCGTGAAACAATGGACATGTCCAAGGAGGAATTTGGTAAGCAGCTTATCTCTTGGCCGCCAAGATCATGCGATTTGACGCCTCTGGATTATTTCTTGTGGAATTATGTAAAGTCGTTAGTGTATGTGGACTAGCCAAACACGATTGAAGGTTACAGGATAACATAACACGCGTAATTCGTGGGATACAGGCCGAAATGCTCGAAAAAGTGACGCAAAATTGGATCTTCCGAATGGACCATTTGGTACTTCAAAATGAAAATGGCAGAGGCCAAGTTATCAATTTCAATGAAAATTGTGAATATATGATGCAAATTGAGTGTTTTATGAGGTTAAAAAAAAACTACGCTCAAAAAATCACACATTATTATTGAGCATCGAAAATTTCATCGCGGCATTATGATAAATATATAAGTGTTCATTTACAATAAAATACAGGAAATAATTCTAAAATATTTTAAGAATATTCAAAAGTGTTGAATTATCAAAAACAAATTTTTCGTTCAATGATGCCAAAGAAGATTCGATTTCCTTATATCTTCGAGAAATTCGAACGAAATTCGGTCCGACTAAGATCCTGTTTATCACTGTTATTCATAAATAATATTTCACATTGAAAATATTACATAAGAGGGTCATGGCAAATCAATGTACCTCCAACAATTTAATTGATTTTCAACACGAGTCACCAACATAAACAACATGACTAACAATTCAATTGATATCAACTGATAAGTTATTCATTTAATTAAATCAAGCACTGGTTGTAAGAAAATTGACAAATCATACATCCTTCTATTTTTTTCAACAAATGGTATACAGTGTTTACTTCAAAAATATTCATGAAAATTTCAGGTGAATTTTATGACAATTAATAGGTGTAATGAATTGAAGAAATTTTACTGAATAATGTTTGATATTATTTTTTCAGTTCATGAAAAATGTTGATTCGTTATAAATTAATTGTCAAATCACGTCGAGGCAGTATAAGGAAATATTAAGAAATTGTTTGAAATATTTAGATCAAGTTTATTTTGATTATATACATGATGTTGAGTTAACATACAGTAGAGATTTTTCGCCTATTCTACGAATATTTTGTTTCATAAATTTTTGAATACCCCCTTTCCTTGCTTCGGAGAAATATGGCTAAACAAAATTTGGGACAAAAATATTATTCCAACAAATCATGTGAGACATAGAAAGTCAATATAATTTCTAGAGAACTTCTCCAGCCTATATATGGTTATGCTTCACGTCATCAAGATTCAAAACCACTCGTGTCTGATGTTTACACTCATCAATTATCCAATTTAGTCAAACATCCAGCTTCTCCACCGAACTAGCGCACCTACACTTATGACTTCAACGCTTGAAAGAAAAAATTATCCAGTAGGTTTATCAGGGATCAAGCAGGCCATTCTTGTAGCTCACTTTGAACAATCTAGCGATCCATGTAAAGTAATGTTATTAAATCAATTAATCGATTATATTAATGATGTAAAGTAAAAAGAGAAAGTTGAGTTATAAACCAATTATAATCCCAAGATCCAATGTTAATGAATCACGAGGATTTGAACTGAAATTTGATGGTGCACGTAGTTATAGTAGATCTGACGTAAAGTAGGACATAGTCGCTTTCAAGAAGTACCTTTCGAGTACAGGAAGAGTACGCTTTTAAGAAGACTTACTAGCGATTAACCTCCCCACGTAGTTTTAGCACATCTGACAGAAAGTAAGACAAAGTAGCTTTCAAGAAGTACCTTTCAAGTACAGAATAGGACAGAGTACGCTTTTCAGGAGACTTCGTGGCGATGTTTCTCGCCACTAAGTCTTCGTGGTAGAAAAACCAATTCAATTTCGAAATTTTGTTCGTCCTATATCTTTGAAACAAGAGGTTTTTGAAAAATCATTATAATATGAAATAATATTAAAATACGTCAAGAAGTAACCTCTCAAAGTTTAGCCCCATCTTCACTAACAACCTGCAATTTGACCTGAGAAGGATTTCAAGGTTATTTCGATTCCAATAATTGTTCTATTTTGTTTTTTATTTCTTCTAGAAACAAGAATTGGCGACTATCTCAGCGACTACGGCAATTTTGAAGTCATAGTTTGTTTTAGCATCGTCTCAGGTCGTTGATTAGATTGTCGTTCTGCTTTCAAGACTAGTTATGAGCTTATCGGTGGTTTCTTTTTAATTGTTCAGATTATAAAGTGTATGCTTCCGTTGGTAGACACAGACGGAGAAAATAACAATAACAAACACAAATCTACGTGCCGCTGGCCACGCTTGAAGGTTCATTCATTTTTTGAAGTATTCTAGTACTTAGTACAGTCTTGGTACAAACGTCCGAAGTTTTTGTAGTGACCATTTCGGAACTGGAACTTTCGGGGACGTTGAAGCTTCATGATTGAAAAAAGGAAGGAGAAGGATCTTCTATTTTCATTTGTATTTGATTTATTGAGTTATCCACGATATAAGGATGGTTATAATAATAATAATAAGTTCTTTATTCTCAACAGGTATAACACCCAATTACAGAAAATAATAACAATGTTGAATACATATCTAAATAATTAGAAAAAAGATTTAACTAAATAATTTAAAAAAAAAGATTTAACAAAGAGCTCAATCTAATCTGAAAAAAATAGTAACTTATAACTACATTATAGCATTCAATGAAATATTACAAATAACTCAATCTAAATCAATTCATTTTAGTCAATTTTCGTTCTTCACATAACTCCTGATAATAAATTCTATGGAGTCAAAGTGAATGTGACAATTATTGGCAACTCTATTGAATGTAGACTCCATAAACCAAATGGGGGATTGTATTAGGAGTTGGTCCTCGGAGTCTCTAGGTGGAATAATTCTGTATTACGAGAATTTTGCCTAGGAACACGAAATTTCAAAACGGACAAGAGAGGAGGACAATCAATACTATTGTGCAGTAATTTGTATAAAAATTGAGTGATAAAGTTTCTATTCTAAGTATGGTTAGTTCACATGTGCTTCCTAATATTAAACTTTGTTGTTTTGAAAGAAATTTTCACAGTGATCAATATCAACCGCAAAAATTCTGAATCATCTGTTTTTTGACGATTATGAAGCGACATACAAAATTCAAACTATTTAAATAAGTCTAAACGAACAAGGTACAAGACTACCACCGATGGTAAGTCGGAAAAGTGATATTGAACCGAAAACGAAAACGATTGAGAAAACTAAATTTAAATCAGCGGGAATAATTAAAATCATATCATAATCAATTATCATTATCGATTAGCGAGCGGCATGGCGGTCTGGTCAGCATCAGCGATTTTCAAAACAGCGATCAAATGGTAGAGGTAACTATTCAGTCACCGGTTAAAAGTCTCCGGTACTCCGGTGAGAGTTCAGTTCAGACCGGTTAAAAGTCGCAGGTGGTAACGGTATTCAGTCACCGGTTAAAAGTAGCAGGTGGTAACGGTATTCAGTCACCGGTCAAAAGTCGCAGGTGGTAACGGTATTCAGTCACCGGTATTGAAATATCGTTAATCACTAACAAGAATTCATTATCCTCCTCTTATTTGATATTTATCTAGGTGATATATATAGTTCTATATGTGAAATACTCAACTCAGGGTTTGAACTAAACTAGTTATTTGCAACGTAGATATGTGTTTACATTAATTAATACTTGTAAGTACGTAGTAAAGTGTGTCAACCTGATCGTGTAGACTACCCCAACTTTGTAATATTTGGTAAACATTGTTTCGAATTCATGTAGAAATGGTGTTACACAATACGTCGTTCGGTATTGGGACAATTCAGAAAGAAGATGCTGGAACATTTCTGAAATGGGTATAAACATGTACGCATTGGGATCCGTATTTCAGATAAACCAAATAATTATATCTGTGAGATAACCGAGACGGGCGTAAACAAGTTCAATCTACAATTAAATTAAATTTGCTTTTCATTTGAAGTGAAATTCGAGTTGTTTTGATGATATCTTGGTAAACAACTGTAAAGGTGTCAAGGTGATTGAAAATGTTCCAATATAGGAAGACAACTTGGGAATGAATAATTTGAACAGAGTGCCATTCAAAATTAAAAACATTGAATAAAAGACATGATGATGAAAAGTAAAGAACGAAGTTTACTTCACTTTACAAACTTCTCAAAAGTAGTAGTTACAGAATCCTCTAGGTTAGTGCATGGGACACTATATTCCTCAAAGATTCATCTTCCGAACGATTTCGATATAAACCTTCATAATTCATGAATTATTGTGAAGTATTCCTACAGTGAATTCGGAATGCTCGATGATCATCGATGTTGAAAGCAAGAACATCGATGTTTTGACATCAATGTTGCTATAGGAAAAATATTGTTGTATCGATGTTAACGGAATCGATATCGATGTTAACTCACGGTCTCACCCACGACCAATAGAAATACTCGATGATGATAAATGTTCGATGATCATCGATGTTGAAAGCAAGAATATCGATGTTTTGACATCAATGTTGCTATAGGAAAAATATTGTAGTATCGATGTTAACGGAATCGATATCGATGTTAACTCACGGTCTCACCCACGACCAATAGAAATACTCTATGATGATAAATGTTCGATGATCATCGATGTTGAAAGCAAGAACATCGATGTTTTGACATCAATGTTGCTATAGGAAAAATATTGTAGTACCGATGTTAACGGAATCGATATCGATGTTATCTCACGGTCTCACCCACGACCAATAGAAATACTCTATGATGATAGATGTTCGATGATCATCGATGTTGAAAGCAAGAACATCGATATTTTTACATCGATTTTAACATCGATGATTTGGTATTCGATAAATATCGGACATCGATGTTGGGCTTCCCATTATGACATCCATGTTTTTCTAATATCGATCATCCATAAGAATTTTATGCAAATATCAACCCTTATATAGGTATTGTTCAGTTCTCAATATTACGTGATATTTATTACATTTCAGTATACAAAATGAATGGTTTGAAATTGCTCCCTCATAATAATCTACCCAAAACTATTGTTTGCAACATTTCGATGGAATTCACCAATTTAAAATTGTGTTAATCGTTGAAGAATTAATCAATTTGTTAGAGAATTATCTCGATTATTGAAAATGAAATTTATGAATTGAAATGTAACTTTTTCAAAGTTGCCTTGTAATTATAGGGGAGGTAGTAGGTGATGGCCGAATATTGATACAGTAAATCACTCCAGAAAAATAGAATTTATCGAGTAATATAACTGCTAAATTTGCTATAAGGTTTGTGAGGCCTTAACGACAACGTATAAGACAGTGTACTACGTGTACACGTGTACTTAAATATTGTAACTTGATACACTGCTACGTCTCTAAAATTAATATGATACACTACTTATTGGGGTGGAAGATAATCGAATGATAGTAAGTTGATGATAATTAATATGATATTTAAAGTTAACTTTTTTAGTTTACCTAGATGTTCACGCTTTGGTGGATGGAATTCGACTCATCTATCTAGAAAGATTTTACACAAAGTTAGCAGTGGTCCACATAGGTTTTTTATCACCGCGCACAATGTTTTAGTTTACTTGTTTGTCCATTTCTAGGAAGGTAGTTCTCGACCGCATGTGGGGGGTCTTTTTGCCCTTCAGTATTTCGAAACACCCAAATTCTTAACAATAAGAAAAAAACTTAAAATTCCTGAGAATCTCAGAAGAGTTCGAGACTTATTCCAAGAATAGGTTCTAAAATTCTTTGCTTTTTGGTATTTCATCTCATCCATTATTCTCACTTGTCAAAATAGTTATGAAGCAAAATATTGGTAGGTTTTAGGTTTTCCTCTGTTTTTGTCTGCACTGAAAACGTCATGAATCAATGCGATGTATTTTGAAAAATAATGAAGATTTCGATTTGGTTACATTTTGAGAGACCTTCCTTATATGTAACATGCTACCGTCTAAAACATAATATACAACAAATGATTGAAAAGTTTGCAACCTAGCCACATACATTCAGTCAAATCTCAACATCTCTTTTCTGAATTTGCTTGCAATGACAATCTTTCAACTTCAGAAATATTTGAAAAATTTTCAAGACTGTCGTAAATCACTGGCAAAATCAATATTTCATGCCAATATGTACAGATATAAAACTTTTCGATTGAATTTATTATGAACGTGACTTCCATAACATAGTCGGCTCTGGACACACCTAGTTAATGATGTCAGGTCTAACGTTATCACTTTACTACTACTACAATCGAGTACAGTAGACGTAATGTCTACATTTCTATAAACGTGATGAACCTATGACGTTGAAGATTATATTGGAGTTTAATTAGAGATGAAATAACGTCTTCCAACGTCAGCCAAACGCTAATGAAGACAAAAGGATGAACCTTACATGATAGATACAGCGTGAAAGTTAAAACAGTCACATTTTTCATATATTATACACGGAATAAGATTTAGAAAAAATTTACAAGCAAAACGCATACTTTTTCAATATACTTCCGATATTTCAACAGTGGTTAGTGTAATCTACATAGAAACCACAAATAACAACAGAAAACATTCAAATAGAATGAACGTCTAGTCTATTATGTAATTGAATAACACTCACTCCGCTCAAAAGATTAGTTACAATATGTAATGATCTAACACTTTGAAGTGAGATACATTAGGAGGATAATGAATAATAAACATTCAAAAACTAGATCAAGGAAACTATTGAAACAAATATCTAACGAATAATTCCAAATTCGCATCAGATATCTTCACGTGAATGATTTTATAAAATATGAAAAAGGTCGTCTTGATACATGACAATTGGACAAACTTCAAAGGAGGCACGTATTACATGTGACAACATGTGAGAACAATGAACAGGACTTGAATGAACATCCAAGCTTAAAAGGATGTACGACAATTTTAATAACGCAGGAGAGAAAGAAACCTTCCTCCTGGTCGATAGGTGGGAAATATCTTCGTGTTCACGGTACTTGGTTGAAGGGCGAACACTAATGAGGCTCTCACAGAACATCAACTCATTAGCCTAGTGTTTAAATCAGGTGAGATGTTTATTATTTTCTTCTCTTGGTTATTTGTTCCATGTTCTTGTTGTGAATGTTCTATATACATTTATTTATGTTTCTATGAGGGAGGCTTTAAACAGTTATTTTCATGTGACATTTGGATGAATCATCGGAAATACATTCACATTGCTAATACCTTCATTTATTGATTTACGTAGGTAAATTATAAATGAGTAATAACCTCATGACATGCAGATAATTATCTATAGGTCTGATGTGTCAATTGTATTACCCAAAAATAATACGAAATATATATATATATATATATATATATATATATATATATATATATATATATATATATATATATGTATATGTATGTATAACGATGGATGACTACTAGACTACTAAACAAATACTAGAAACAGTGCAAAATTCTATGAACAAATTATATAATTTTTTGTGGTATTTGAAATGAAACACATACGTTAACCCATGACACGGAGTTTTCACTTATCACTTGGTGAAAAATTGTGTTAAATAACAGTAAATTGAAATTTAAACACCTGGCTTAAGTTTCACTGAATATATTAACAATTCTACATATGCTTTGGTTGTAATACTGATATACAACAATATATCTATAAAATTAACAATTAGCACACTTGATTTAAATTTCACTTATATATTCAGGAAACTTAAGTGAACTGTGTTACTTTTTAATTTTATAGTTTTCAACATAATGTTTCACCAAGAGATAAGCGAAACCTCTGTGTCATTTATTAACAATATATCAGTTATATTGTTGTATACTTTCGATAATAGAAAAACTACCCGAAACATATGTAAAAATGATAGATAAAGTTGATACAGTGAAACTCAATCGAAGTGTTTCAATTTTAATTTAACATTACGTTAACACATCGAGAGTAAAGTGAGTCAATCTCTTGTTTCTCATATTTCGCATTCCGGCATATTTTTTGATTTCGTTCACTACCCTCTTCTTGAGTTAAGGACCAACAGCTAGGTGTGTAATGCTTTCAAAATTAGTGTCTACATTTCCATCAATGACCCGATCAATCAAATGATTAATCACACCACAAAAAGCACGCTGTCAGCTGGGCTGTGAAGCCACAATAAAGTGCACTTAGTGTTTTCAAAATGCAAATGAATTATTTGATGAACTATCATTTTCAAATAAAAAGAGGTTAGTCTCATCTTTTTCCTTTCTATTGTCTTACTGGTAGGAGGGGAGAAAGGTGTGAGAGAAATAAAAATGAAATGGGACTAAATGAAAAAAAAAAAACTGAATTAAATGCTTTAACTAGGGATAAGTCATGTGTTTTGTTTTGTTACCGAGTTAGTCACTCGCATTTCAATGATCAAATTGAGTATGTTATTAAGATAAATCTACTTAAAATCAAAGTAAATTAATTTAAATTTAAACTTGAAAATTTATATAAATTTCAGGCTTATATTTCCTACATATTCAATTTGATCATTGTAGTCATTACTCTGCTGCCTGTTTTTCTCCGGAAGAAGACACAGTACGGTCGAAAAGTTACTTAATTATCTATATATTTATATTGATTGACTACCCTTTGGAGTCAAAACTGGGAGAAAAAAAAGAATAAACCTGTAAAGGCAGATACAGTTTTCCTTCAGATCTGTTAAGAACGGAGAAAAATTTTCCGTCCGGAGGTAGGCCAATAGAATATCTAAACTCATTTTAAGATTCGCAAGTAATGGAAACCTCGAAACTCTGGTACGAGACGAGGACTCAATCAGAAAGTCAAATGAGATTTAGCTGTTTATTCCGACTACTGAGAAAATAATCAAAACATTCAACTACTTCATTTACGGTAGAGCTGCATTCGAATGAATTACTAGACAATTCAGATAGCAAACATTCTACACTACTCACCAAGTGAACCGGATAAATAGAAATCATTGGAATTTTACATTTCACATTTTAGTTCCAAGTTATCACGAAACGTGATACTTTTACTTACGCTGGCAAACAGAAAACTGCGAACTGATCACAACTGATGGTTAAAATGAAAATGAAAGAGTACCAGAACATAAGGGGTTCGAAAATGAAGAGACAGAAGCATTAGAGTAAAGGAAGAATCATATCCATTCACATGATACTGACTGCGTGCATATACTCGTATATCACTTGAGGGCTAGATCCCATTGGGCACAAAAACCGGTTGGTTACAATGTAGGAGAATGAAACCATTTTTGACGATCGAATATGGAAAACAAATATTGATATTATAAAGGGTGTTTTTTTGAAGGTATAGAACTTTAAATTGCAATAAAACAACGATGGATCATTCGATTGGCAAGAATTTTTTTTAGTCGAAAGATAATCTTGTGGCATTACATTTCAAATATGATTTCTGGCATATGACTGCCACTGCTGACTCGGATGTAGTCCAATCTGGACGTCCAATTTTCGATGACGTTTTCCAACATTTGTGGCCGTATATTGACAATAACACGGTGAATATTGTCTTCCAAATGGTCAAGCGTTTGTGGCTTATCCGCATAGACCAATGACTCACATAGCCTCACAGAAAGTAGTCTAGCGGTGTTAAATCACAAGATCTTGTAGGCCAATTCACAGGTCCAAAACGTGAAATGAGGCGGCCTCCAAACGTGTCTTTCAATGAATCGATTGTGGCACGAGCTGTGTGACATGTTGCGTCGTCTTGATGAAACCACAGCTCCTGGACATCATGGTTGTTCAATTTAGGAATGAAAAAGTTAGTAATCATGGCTCTATACCGATCACCATTGGCTGTAACATTCTGGCCGTCATCGTTTTTGAAGAAGTACGGACCAATGATTCCACCATCCCATAAAGCGCAACAGTCAGTTTTTCTGGATGTAACGGTGTTTTGACATACACTTGAGGATTATCTTCACTCCAAATGCGGCAATTTTGTTTATTGACGTAGCCATTCAACCAGAAGTGCACTTCATAGCTTAACAAAATTGTGCGTGATACGTATTCCGCACAGAACCATTATTTTCGAAATAAAATTGCACTATTTGTAAACGTTGTTCAGGTGTGAGTCTATTCATGATGAACTGCCAAACCAAACTAAGAATAAATCGCTTCTCAGCTGTTACATCGGTCGCCATCTTCAACAGTAATGCCAACTTAAAGTTCTATACCTCTAAAAAAAACACCCGTTATCTCAGTTTTGATATTTCAGTTACTTTCATCATACTTATTCAACAAGAAGTGCGCTTCATCGGTAAACAAAATTCGCTTATGAAAATCGGGAATTATGAAAATTATATTATTCAGGCGTGAGTCTATTCATGATGAATTGCCAAAACAAACTGAGAATAAATCGCTTCTCAGCTGTCAAATCGGTCGCCATCTTCAACAGTGATGCCAATTTGAAGTTTAATAAAAAAAGTACAAACGTAAGAGTCTGAACAATTATTTTTGATATATCGATGGTTTTGCGATTGGGGAGGCGTATATCTCCATGACAGACTGATATATTGAAATCAATTATCGATATAGAACAGCTTAGAGTAGCGGAATTAAGCAACATAACCGACATTTGTGCCATTTTGTGTGAACTATGAGAACATCTTATGTTCATTGCGAAAAATGTTTGCCTCTATCGAGTAAGAGAAATCATAACATTGCAATAATTAAGTAATCTTTTGGTTCTCCGTTAATAAATTGTATTCGATTAATGTCCAATTGAATGTACAGACGTCAAAACATATTTCAGCAGCCTTATAAATCTGTGAAGCAATTTGGGGATGTGTTGGAAGAAATCTGGAGAGCCGTATAATTCACCCATAGTTGATAATTGATGAGGCCGATACTTGGAGAAAATTAATATCTATAATAAAACAATATTTAAAATTTTCTCATAATTTAATATAAAATACGCATGACGACGTTTCGAAGTACTACTTCTTCATCAAATGGTGGATTAATACTATGTTTAATTCAACAAAGTCAATACTTACAGCTATTTTCACAGAACATACCAGGTATGTTCTATGACTAACTTGGAATGAGGACCATAGAATACACTGATATTTAACAATAATTTTTAATATTTTTTAATATCAGTGTATTCTATGGTCCTCATTCCAAGTTAGTCATAGAACATACCTGGTATGTTCTGCGAAAATAGCTATAAGTATTGACTTTGTAAAATTACACATAGTATTAATCCAGCATTTGATAAAGAAGTAGTACTTCGAAACATCGTCATCCATAGTTGTAATTCTTTCAGAGAATGCCTTATATTTTGAATTTGCTGTGAATCTTTTTCCGAAGTAATTTGACTCCTCGAGCCTTCTGTCTATTATTTTTTTTTCATTTAAATCGTGCTGAATTCCTTTTATATAATAATCATTCATTATTAATGAATAATAGTTTCAATAAGTGAAAGTTTTCAATAATAATTTTCATTTAAAATTTATTGACACAAAAATCAAAGTTAATTTCCATTTCTATTGTTGGGCAGCATATAAAATTTCTCATTAAGAATAACGAGGAGCATTCAGAAAGAAATACTACTCTAAATTCGAAGGTATTTTCTCTGCAGAATTTTGTTTTCGCCTAGCAATTAATGACTTGAATGAAGAAGTAAAAAGATGGAAGTAGATAATTATTCTGGTCTAGAGCACACAGAGCTGCATGAAATATATCTATTACATAGCTAAAATGATAGCGTTCATGTTCGATAATGAGTTGGATATAATTATTATCGTGAATTTCACGTTAGGTATCTATTGATACATATACTTATTAGATTTCATTGAAGCGTAAGCTTCTCACAGCATATTTACCTATTTGAAATATTAGCAGATTGTGTTAGCGATGAAAGTTTATAAAACTATGATTTTCAATAAAATTGAAGAAACAACATTTGAAATAATCCAATTCAAGTGATGACTCTACCGAGCAATCGGCTACACCAAAATATCTCGACTTCGACTAGGCTGTACCAGATTCACTCACTCTTATTTGCTCAAAAAAGAAAATGCTCCAATGTGTACGGAATGCCATCAAAGTATGAATGTCAATCACATCCTTCTGAACTGTCCAAAGTACCAACTTCAACGGAAACGGGCTGGTTTGACGACTACCCTACAACAGGCTCTAGGACAGGAGTCCGAAAAGCTGGAGTCTACCATCGGATTTCTAAAGAACATTGACCTTCTCAAATTAATCTGATTGTGATATAATGTAAAAAATGTAAAAATGTACCGTAGTGCAATGATCAATGTTATCGAAGCACACTAAGCTTTAAGTAAAAAAAACATTTGAAATGGAGTGTTTTGTGAGTAGTTTTGAATTCCAAATGTAAAAAAAATAGTCTAAAAAAATAATATATTATTTAGTTCAGAAATAATTACAGGTATCAATTGACTCACAAATTTAGATTAGTTCTTAACATTTTTGACCTCTAATCTGTGTAATTAATGAAATGACAGATGTAGGTTAACATTGAAACTGTTTAAATTGATAAAATTGAAATTATGATTCTAAATCTAAATCGTTTTTTCACTTCTCATTTTTCATCTCTATATTCTTCAGTGCAATCACAAGACAAACACATATGATAGCAGTTTCAAATAACTGAGGTGACACAACTGCCAGTTTTCTACCCCCTTACATCATTATAAATTGGTTGATTTATTCAGTCCCTGTTTGAGGGACCTTCTTTTTCGAGTTATTACGTAATTCACGAACCCAACAATATATTACAGTGACCATATCAATATTATAAATCTTTTTTGTTTCAAATCGAATAGATTGACTTGTTCATCGCATTATACATTGTATCTCATAAGTAATACATACTATATTGAAAAAGGATGTTTAGTGTGATTGACAACTCAATCATTTTCGTTTGAAACATGAAAAATATTCAATATTCATATGTTCACTATAACACTGAACACATCTGGACTTTGAAGATGAGGAAATGTAGAAATACAGTGATCACATTCATTGCCTTCAAGAAAAATTATGATTCGGTAGACCGCGAAACCCTTTTCAAAATCATGGAAGAATTTAGAATCGATCGGAAGACCCGAAAAATTATAGAACACTTACAGGTACAACTTCCAAAGTAAAATTCATGGGCGAAGTATCAGATCCCTTTGAAATCAAAACCGGTGTGCTGCAGGGGGACTTTCGCGAATCCTTTTCAATATTGTCTTAGAAAAGATCATTAGGGAATAGGAACTTCATGTGAAGGGCATGAAAGTGGGTATCAAAAACGAAAATCGATTGAATGTCAAATGTCTCGCCTTTGCAGACAACAGAATTGAATCCATTCTCGCCGTAGAAAAACTAAATGAAACTGCGCAGAAAAGCGGGTTACAAATTTCTTATGATAAAATCATATACATGGAAAGAAAACCAAAAAATAAATCTTCCCATATCACAAAACACATTGAAATCCTGCAAGTCGGCCAATTTAAATACCTCGGAGAAGTTATACAGTCCTCAGGTTTGAACCGAATCGCTAATGAACAGAGAATTACTAAGCTCCAAAGGGCTTAAAAGCTAACATGGCCGTATTACAACAAGAAGTGCATTTCGAGAGGCGCCAAATTGAGGTATTATAACCTAAGCAGCTGAAATAATAGTTATTGAGGGTCATTTAAGAATTAGAGAAATAGGAAAACCAGAACGTAATATTCTCAGAAAGATTTCCGGCCAATCGATAGAAACGGCATGTGGATGAAACTTTATGACCAGAATGAACTTTATCAAAAGACAAGAACGATAACGAAAGAAACCAGAAAACGACGAGCGAAGTTCTATGCACATATCTGCAGAATGAAACAGTCCAGAATACTGAAGAAACTACTCGAAATAATTATGGCGACCGAGTCGCTATAAACTCGCACTTGTGAAGTTTGTTGAAAAATCAAATCTCCAACCTGGAATAAAATGGACAGATGAACGGAAGGAAGAGCATTCAGAGAGGATGATTGCTAAGTCCAAGTTAAATCGCTCTCCTCATGGGGAGCAATCGTTATAATAATAATAATAATAATAATAATAATAATAATAATAATAATAATAATAATAATAATAATAATAATGTTCATTATAAGATGTAGTTAGGTTAGCTAATTACGTAATAACTCAAAAAAAAACCTTAAGTAGAAGAACTGAGTTGCGAAACTTGCTGTTTTCCACTAGTCACTAGTTTTGAAAAAAACAGTTGTTGAGATATTATCTGATACAATCGAGGTTTTACTTATTATAATTGGGAGTTCTATTCAACCTCAAAAGGATCAGTTATATTGCAGGTTTTCTGATATTTCCATCCTGTGATATTTATTTATTTTCAAGAGGTAGCACAATAGCTAGAATAAATAACGAGTTACGATAAGCTCAACACGTTTGCGGTGGAATTTATTCAGTTCCTTTTTCGTATCACGGAATTAATTAAAGATTACGTATGAATTTCATAAATGAACACCACTTCCCGAATAAAAACCAATGGTGTTCGTGACAAAGATCACAATGGTATACAATAAATTTCACCCAGATTCCTCGGTTTGAAAAAAATTTGAATACACCATTTTACGATGAGAAAAGCAGCTTTTTTCCAGTATTTATCTCTTCCTATACAATTTGACGAGTATCCCGAATCCTCACTGGTCCCTAAATGCGGCGATACGTTATATAAATCTTTCGATGCATCAGCCCATTGTAATATATTTATTGCTCCGCTTTATGTGCATATTTATTTTGTAAATTCGAACAATATTCAATTTACCTTTCATCTCCGAATTGAGAGCTACTCTCGAGAACGTCTGCGGATTTATTTTGGCACGTGTAAGCTGTTGACTGTCAAAATTCACAGAATACCCTCGAGCAACGAATTTTCTATTGTTTACATGTTGCATGTTTCAGCGTATTCGATATGGAAATCGTTTGCTCTGAAAGGTGGGCATAAATTGAATCTATAGATACAGATGCAAGTCAGAGAACTACGGATTTCCCGTAGTCGAAATTGGTATAAAATATATCCCACGCTTTTCCATGCGAAAATATAGGTTACGATATATTTATGCGGAAACGAAAGCGTAAATGCACCAAGTTTTGGGTTACATTTTATTTTTGAACATGTATTCGAATCAGTAGAGTTTTCGGGTTTCACGGTTTCAATTTTAATAGACAGTTCATATTATTTCCTCAGCCACAGGATGTCTTGCTAAGTACACATTGAAGAAAGTTGCTTTCCAAGCGAATTTGACGTCATCATTGAGGTAACTGCAAAGAGTTTTTAAACGAAATTCCAAGTTATGAGCATTACGTCTAATTATGTTGATATTGATTCAGAATACCACAATTCCGGAAGATGCTTCGTAGGTAATCATATATGTTTGCATGTTTTTTAAGAGTAACTCAAAACTTGAAGCATGTGTGATCAATTTATCATAAATAAAATACAGAGTGTTGTCTTGTTCATGATGAACCAGCCGTAATAGAAATTCAGAGTCACCGGAATATACTTGGTGGTATTACTGGTTTTCAGAAATGAAAACAAAGAACATTTTCATTGTGAGTGGACTGTGAAGTATCAAGAATTATCCTGTCAAACATGAAAGCCAACGCAAAAAATAAGGGATGAATAGTGGAGATATGAATATGTAGCAGCCTTGTTGTAGCATCATTTTTGCTTTTAACTGAGTCAAAATGAGAGGAGTGTTGCGATTAGTAATACTCTAATTGGTAACACAAATTTCTTATTTTTTTGTATGATTCGGCGAATGACAATGTCTTAAAAGAACCTTGTGGAACACCCGAGGGCCCCAGGTTTAACTGGATAGTGCTCTATGGATTTTGAGTGGGATCTTTAAAATCATTCACTTCTACCTGATCTTAAACACAGAATACTTTGATAAAATTACAATATTTTCCGCTGCTATGTCATTTTCAACAAGTTTTGTGATCAATTATTTTCTCGAAGGTATTCAACAAATCATATATCTAGATTATGTCGTCATAATAAGAGCAATGAGCATCTTGTATACAATTTATCAATCAAAATCCATTTCACACGGTTATAAGGACATTTCGTCACAAAATATAACGACATAATTGTGTCTGATTACTTTGTAAACACCCTATGTTGTAAATAAAGCGATAGTAGTAAATTAAATATAAATAAAATGATTCAATCGAATATGATAAGAGGTCATAGCCTACGATCTTTCGATTGAACTATACAACCAATCTTTGTTCCATTTATTTATTGAGTTATAGTTCGAATGGTTATCGATCTCCACAAATCGTTGTCTTCATTTCGTTCACTAGCTTTGTAGCGTTTTAATCTCTCCGAAATCTCCATTTATAGGACCCGAATTCAGGACATAATCATAGATAAGCGTTAAATTTGAACATTTTAATCATTTAATTTCATCCGAAACGACACAATTCATGAGGATATCAATATCTTATATAATTATGCAATTATGAGAACGATTCAAAATCAAAGAATTAAGTGATGGGTTTGAATCCCCAGTTGGGTGGTGAGACGTTTGTGGATGTTTATGGGTTTATGCGTTGAAAATATAAGGCATCTGAAAGCTACTGACTCTGATAACACTCAAAATGGCCTAGCGGAACAGGTGTTGAGCTGTATGTCCTATTTCATGACTGCGAAATAATTCCAATTCAACTCAAAGTTTAATTTGGTTGCATTTGCTAACTGAATCAATTTTTCTATAAATTGAAACAGAAAAATAACGTGAGTTGAAATCAAAAATAAAACGATGAAACTATTAAAAATAAAAAGTGTAAAAACTGAAAGTAATTTTCAGTAAAGAAAACGTTTAACCCGAAATATATGTGTAATAACAAAAATATTAAAGATATTATAGTCGAAGTATAATACGCCTTGGATGGAAAATTTTCAACACACGCATTTCATACTCCAATAAAATTGTTTAGTGAGGATTTATTTTTCGATGTCTAGAATACAAAAGTATACAGGCCTTGGAGACAATTTATCTTCTTTAAAGATAATTTTATCAAATTCGACTTAAAATAAGTTTTTCTCCTAAAAATAGCGTAAATAACTGTAATTAAATTGATAACAATCTTTTACGATTGTACACCCGCCAAACATAATTATCAATAATACTTCATACAAAAAACGAAACCTGTAATAAATATATTAAATTTACGATTTCAGTAAACACTACAATAATTATGTGAAAATAACAGTTTCTACAGGAATTACAATTAGTTCAGAGATCTTATCATTTAATCTACGAATTCCCATTTAATTGAATGTTGCTCTCTGAAAAATACATTTTGTTCTTATGATATGTTTTATTATATTAATAGAGATAATATACCTATCATTTATCATTTTTCTCATTCTCCAGAAATATCAAAACAACTTGGAATGAAATTATATATATAAATTTAAAAACACTGTTTTCTATTTAATATTTCACCAAGAGATCAGCGAACATTGAATCAACTTTATAAAATTATATTTCAACGACTCAGAAAATGAACATCCTACAAAAAGATTCAAACAAATCCTTATCAACACACAAACTTCTGTGAATAAATACTACTTGCTTTTCCCTGTTCATGAAATATAACTAAATTTCAAATTAAATGTGCTCTAATTGAAGGTAAATATTGAACTTACTTCAGAATGAAGTCTTTCATTTTGAATCTAAGAAGGCAGGCGACAGATTTGAAGAAATATTTTGTTTCATTTCACGAATCTAACTGGAAATAAACCATCCATTCATTACAACCTTCGACCCCAAAAACTTCCTTCAGTTTTTGAAATGACAAAGAATTTAAGAAGATCAAAAAAATCAGGGACAAAAAAATTCTGTATATAAACGATAATTGAGTATTTGGTCGTATTCTCTGCTGAAAAATATTTCGAGCGGAAACCAGTATGAAGAATAAAAAGTATGTGAAGAGAAAACTGAACAATAGTTAGTGGAATGTATAAATTGATTATTTTCATGTTTCGACAAGGAATAGTTAGGTAAAAAGTTTGGGGGAATATATTAATATCATATTAAATTAAATTAAACTCTTGGCTTAATGTTTCACGATTTATCTAACAATATAAATAGTCAACATGTTTCGAGCTTTCATGTTTCATGTCTTGTATTGAAAATGAGTTAACTGTCTTGAAAATGAGTTTGTCAGTCTTGAAAATGAGCTAACGCTCGAAACATGTTGACTATTCATATTGTTAAATAAATCGTGAAATATTAAGCCAATAGTGTAATTTAATTTAATATTTATTTATGTTGTACCAAGAGTTAAGCGAGAATTCAATCTCAGTCATATTAATATCAATACAACTACTCAGAATATTTGAGATACTGTAATTAACATTCATAAATGTCACAGAGATTTCGCTTATATCTTGGTGAAACATTATGTTAAAAACAACAAATTGAAATTAATACACTTGGCTTAAGTTTCTCAGTAAATTTATTTTATTATTATTATATTATATGTTTCGGGTGGTTACAATGGGTTAACCACCCGAAGCATTTGTAGAGTTTTTTAATATATTTGATGAAACTTAAGACAAGTGTGTTAATTCTAATTTATTGCTTGTAATTAACATTGCAACAATAATATTCGAATTTATGGTTTCTTGAGACTGACTCAGAAATAAGTAGTATTACTTATCAGGATTCGATTTTGTAGCTTGAAGATTAAGAGTCTAACCAATTACACACCGCGTCGAAGTCGTTATCGTTGACGAACACTAGGTGGATGTTATGACTGAACATCCCTTATAACTCGACGAGAAAAATCCGATTTTTCCAGAACAAATTTCATGAAGAAATGAAGTAGGTCAGAAATAAAATGAAATTCTTGCGAGAAATTTCCTCAAATATACTCTGAATAATTCCACATGAACGAAAAAGATATTGAGTTGAAGATCGAAATGTAATAAATATGCATTCTTTGATCAAATATTCATTGAATTCTCGGGTGGTCCTATAATTTATTCTTCACGGTGCTATATTTCGCAAGAGGCTCATCAGTGATCGAGAAAATATTTCGAGACCTCTCGAATTCGAAAAAAGTGAATGACTTGAAATAAAAGGAACGATATTGTTCAGTAATCATGTACCTATCTATAAATTCGATATAAATAATCTCAATTTTGAATAATGGAGCAACGTTGATTCGCTGTCTGTTGACGTGTTTTCTGTATTTCCAGGAGCCGAAATATCTTGACAATCCGATAGATGGCTTTACGGTGGTAACTTTTCAACCATGTCTCGTCTTCGAAGGGGATATGTTAGCATTATTCAGAACAGCATAGAACAGCCCAAATACAATAGGCAAGTGGACCAAAACAGACATAAGGCAAAAGGTTTACGGTACAACTATATCTCTCACTCCACGGAAGCAAAAACACCAACAGAAAATAAGACAAAAATTATGAGTACCATAATATTGACACACAAACGAAAACTACAAAAAGAAGACACTGCAAAAAAAAATGAACACCATATCAAAGAAGGCAATTGAGGTCTCCTAGGACATGAGAAATGAACAAATAATGAGGAAGTGCAAATAGAGCGGATAAAACAGAAGATGAACAAACAAACACATCAAATGACGAAGAAATGAAACATGAAAACGAGGAAGTGAAACGAGTAACTGAAATTAAAATAAGAAAAACAAACGACCATCACTAGTGTAATTGAAACATGAATGACAAAAAGAAAATAGTCAAACAGACAAGGAAAACTTCGGAGTTCCCAACTGACGAACAATCCTCAACAGAGAAACTGACTTTACCAAGTCAGGAAAAGGTCTCGGTTGAAACTTCTCACAACGCAGCAGAAAAAAGACTAAAACGAGATGAGAAGGTATATGGAACATAATTCCTTCCACGTCGAAATTGAAAGATCAGAGTTTGAACGGCGGGCACTATTGATGAGTTCTTCTTTGGACGAAATAAGCATCTTTAGGATGCTAATCATTACGAACTAGGTACCTGAAAACGACTCACGTTGCACAATCTCCGAAAATATGCATAATGAATCTCTATCTTCGTGAACGATCATTCACAGAATGTAATGAAGTAATTGGCATTTAGTAGATGGATTGAAGTATGATTGAAATTTCATCCGACTGGTAATAAGGCAGTCTTTGAGCTAATCGAACGAAAAAACAGCAGCTTTTCGTCTTAAATTGTTAAGTAATTTTGCTGTTTACACTTAGTTAAATAGTAAATAACTAAGTATAACTTAACAATAATAGTTAACTAAGTTACAATAGTTAAACAAATTTCGTTTTTTCAGTTGTTTTCTATTTTATTGAAAATTTGAACATTTCCATCATATGCGTACTTTTTTATTTTCGAAAATAAAGTAGGTCATCACTTGCTTTTCCTCGAATTACACGGACAATATAACGAAATTTTCCACAATAACATTATATAATTATGAAAAAATACTACTCATGTACGCTTGGAAAATCACGAAAACAATATGCTGTTATTTCCGACAATAATTAATAATCCTAAAAGCAATAAAGCAATAGGCTGTTTTTGTACACATGTGGAAAACATAAAATATTATTCCCGGAAAAATCCTACAAATTGTCTGATAGTGGAAAATCCAATACGTTGTTTGGTTTTCAGCAATCAGATATCGATAACGTATCTTTTCTATGTGACAAATACAATAATTTGCAGAGATCAAGGATTTCGATAATGATTTCGTTTAATAGTAAGAAAATATCAGGAAATTTCCAATAATTTCAGAAAAGGAGTCATTGAGGACAATTAAAATGAAATTATTCAACGAGATAAACTTTGAACATAATTTTCAAGATGATGTTTGAACGGAGTGATCAAATCAGTACGTACATACATGATTGCATTTTTATTTTGGAAAAACCTGAACATCATAGAACTACGAATAAACCAATACCTATAAAGATTGTCATTTTGGAAAAACCTGATAAATACAACTTTTTTTCATTTTGAACAGTTTTTTTTCTAGCCGTCGAAGTCAACAAATTAAAAAAATCTGCTAAAACGTGATTATTTTCAATATAGAAAATATTCGTTTCAGATCATGGAAACATCTTGCACCGACTGCTCAAACGTACATGCCCACTACGTATTTACTTTAATGCAACGTCTATTTTTTTAAATTTATTTATTTGTTTTTTTATTTAATAGTGTTGGCGTTTCCTTGATGTAAATCCATTATTATTGAATATAAACTTAAATTCAAACACTTGAACTTATGATTTACACTTTATTGACTACATAGCATGGCGCGTTTCGTCGTTACAAACGACTTCTTCAGATGCTTACAGAACAATGTATTCTGTAAGCATCTGAAGAAGTCGTTTGTAACGACGAAACGCGTCATGTTATGTAGTCAATAAAGTGTAAGTCATAAGTTCAAGTGTTTGAATTTAACTTTATATTCAACGTCTATTTCGATCAGTATCAACATAAGATATTTTAACTTATAGAAACTTTGAATAAGTAGTATTTCCGCGATGTTGAGATTTACGTAGCACAACTGATGAGTTTTTTGTAGAACGAAACAGTCCGTGTTGGGCTTTCACAGAGTGTGGAATTGAGTGTGACTATGAAATTCTTCAGAGGACTTTTGATTTCGAAAGAATATCCTCATGTTCCCTTCATCATTTGATCACATACCATCAGCACAAAAACAAGTAAGTGTGACATTCACTCGTATGTATATTTTCTTGTTATTATTTTGGACAGGCAAACCAGAGGTTTATCCCAATTTGACCTTAACTAGAGTCATCAGCCCACAAAATTTCACTCATATGTGTATATAATGAATTGGATAATACTGCGTCAAAATTATATCGTCAACAATCCCAGTCGTTTCAAATTGATTAATTCATATCTGAAATCAGATATTTAATGACTGATTGATGATTTCATTGTTTACGTAAACTTTTGAATTTCAATTTTTAGTTGTAATGGCGCCGTAATTGTATTTTCCGCATTACTTTCATTTATGAATCATCTAAGTAATACACTGTATTCCATCAGAATAGAGTCTTGAATTGACACTAGAACATTCATTTGAAAAACTCAAATTAACCAAGAGAATGTTATAGTAGAGCTAGATATGTGAACGTGTACGATGTGATGTTTCCATTATCCTTCAAGGGATAAATGTTAGAGAAATATTGAAATCGATGCCACACCTGATGTTTGAAAATTTATCGATGGACGTGGTGCGACTGACGAGTTCCTTGCAGAACGAAACATATATGTCTCGCACTTCCATCAGGTGTGGCATCGATTTCAATATTTCTCTAACATTTATCCCTTGAAGGATAATGGAGACATCACATCGTACACGTATATATTTATATTTGCCTGTTTAAGATAGTTTATTTTCAATGCTTTTAGCAATAATAGGCTTATTTTAATGTTAAAAAGCTTTTTTCGTTGACGTTTCGTTGTATATCACAACTTTGTCAAAATTAATACAAAAAAAAAACAAAAAAATTTTTTTTCGAAACTTCAACGAAAATTAAGTTTTCAACATTAAAATAAACTTGTTATTGCTAAAAACATGGAAAAAAATATATTTATATATGTATGTACACTCATTTTAGGTATCTTCAAATATCTTGATTATAAATTAGGGAGAACGAAAACCATTTGAATTTGCAGTTTTTCATTCCTGTATGGTATATCTTGTTAGTTTTCGATGCAGACAATTGGGGATAACCGTAGATAAAGAGCGAAACCAACATATCCATCTAGAAAAAGCATGCTTTGATTATTTCATGGAAGCTGTAGAGTTGGAAAAGATTTTCCGACATAAACAGTATACAATAAATGAGACGTACAAATATCAGAGCAATTTCAGGTGCCTCAGAGTATTTGAAGAATCTCATACTTTTTCATTCATCTTTCCGATCTTCGTGGCTTAGTCGGAAGAACACCCGACCGTGGTGTGGTAGAAATCGGGATCGAGACACGGTGAAGGCATGGGTGTTTGTGTATGTCTATGATTTAAGTAGTTTGAATAATGATATATGCTGGGTAATGTACATTGATCACAAGCCCAATGGCCCTTTTGATATATCCCAGTAGTGGTCACGGAAATTTTGAGGATCAACTTCTTAAGAACTTTAAAATGCCATTCAGGAAATTATAAAGTCGAACTTGGTGGAACATTTTGGAATGAATGTTTTATCGTTTCACTCAGAATTGTATGCAATTCTAGTCAGTAATCACCGAAGTCTTGCTTCAGACCTTATTGAAATAAAGGTCCCATTTTGAATCAGAATAATAATTATTGTTTTAAATTCAATATTACCTGGTATCGCGGTCTGATTGAACTACTACCAGGATTTGCGAACCTTTCGAATAGATCGATTTTCATAGGTCGATTAAACTCCGCCCAAAGCGATAAATAAACTTTATTTCATTACAATTGAATGTTGGGAAGAAAAGTAATCGTCATGTATAGATGAAGTGGTATGCAGAAGCTGGTATTTAATATAAATCATAGTGTTTTCATGGGATGAATATTGTCTCTGCATTTCCATCAGTTCGAAATCTAATAAGCGTTAGAGTCTTGGTTAGGATTGTAACGCCATTAATGTTAGAAAATTACATATTCTGCCTCCTACTCGCTTTCGCAAATTGAAAATCGATCAATACAGAATTCCGTTTAAAACAGGCTATTACAGTGGCTATTGTGAACGGACCATCAGTTTTAATAACGGGATTGCAAAGATCACATTGTGACGTGAAATTAATTTTGTCTTTTATTACTTCAGAGTTAAATTCGAAATTGTGAAAAACTTATATATGTTGGCCATGTTATCAAGTTTTGTTTCAATGCAATTAGTAAGAGATTGAATTATCTGAATCAATATTTGAATGCAATGAAAAATAGGGAGGTGTGAAACCGTGTTGGAGCAACTGGCAAAATTTTCTGAAATTTCAAATGAGACCTTGAAGCAGATCCATTCATAAATTGTTGATTTTTTCCCTGATCCTCAATTTCAATTATGAATGATGGGGCAACGTTGATTCTTTGTCTGTTGACGTATTTTCTGTATTTCCAGGAGGCGAAATATCTTGACAACCCGATAGATGGCTTTACGGTGGTAACTTTTCCACCATTTCTCGTCTTCGAAGGAGATATGTTAGCATTATATGGTCGAATGGCGGATTTACTCAACCCCAAAAATTGGAAAGAAACAGAAATGAGGCAAAAGGTCTACGGTACAAGTATATCTCTTCCTCCACGAAAGCAAAAAATATCAACAGAAAACAATAGACAAATTATGAGGACCATAATTTGACTAACAATAGAAAACTGCAAAAAGAAGACACTGCGAGGAAAATGAACAGCATATCAAAGAAGGCAATTGAAGCCTCTTGATACAGGAGAAATGAACAAATAATGAAGGAAATGCAAAAAGAACGCATAAAACTCAAATAAAAATCAGACAAACGATCACCACTAGTGCAATGGGAACATGAATGAAGACAAGAAAATTGTCAATTCGTGTAGAAATGACTATGTAGAATTGACAATAGAAATTTTGAATGAGACCTTAAAGCAGATCCATACATAAATTGTTGATTTTTTCACTGATATTTCAAGGTTCAAGTATACATCTTATTGGAAATGAAACACCATTTATAATCTCCTGAAATGACAACATTAGTGAATGTTATTTCGCTTCTTCTTGTCATTTTATAGTTTACTCATTCATTCGTAATTAAAAATTATTGAAATTTTTCAAATTTGAGAAAGAAGAAGCTACAAATTTTCACGACTGAAAACCATGCATAAGAAGTCATATATTAATTTCGAAAGTACACCACATTTCTTAAAGGGTTTTATTAGCAAACGAAAGTCTTCGAAAAATGAATATAATAGGAATATAAATATTTTTCTACCAATTTTCTGAAAATGTTATTTGAGCTTGTCACATTTCTAAAAAAAAATATATATACCTACATGATAACTAACAGAATTTATTCAAGCCATTTATTTGAATAGCTCAAAAAATTCATTAAATTATTTCACCTGGATTATTCAATTATTCAGAATGGATTCTACATCATATAGTTCGTTCAAATCAGTTTGTTGAGTAGTGTTCGACAATATTGAAATAACAGGATGTTTCATTGATAATGAAAAGTATGAACTACGTCAGACTTGGGTGAATCACCCTGTGCCTCAAAATTTACCATTAGACTTGTACATTCCACTTAGGAAATTTGAGGTATCTAAGCTATTTTTTTATAAATTTCTGAAATAAGGACACAAAAATTTTTTATCCATGAATTATATAAATGAATAAATATTATTTGAATACTATTTCAAATAAAACTCTTAGGAAGCTGTCTACACAAATATTGTCAACGAGAACGAACCTATCACTTTCGAGGGTGAATATGGACTGCGCTTCGAAAATAATAATGATGAAACAATGATATCCTATTATCATTCAACATGTTCGATAATTTTTCGAAGCGCACTTAATATTCACTCTCGAAAGTGATAGGTTCGTTCTTGTTGACAATATTGGTGTAGACAGCTTCCTGAGAGTTTCATTTGAAATATTTCGATATTTCGATTAAGAGTATTAATATGCACTAGTATGTATGATTTGTGAATCATCATGTGTGTGTGTGTATAACACAGATAAACATTCAGAGATATCAAATAGGAAACAGAAATTTAACTAAGAAATTAGAAGAACGAGTTTCTCTCATGTTTTATTCAATTGAAAATAGCACTCAAGGATTTTTCTGTCTAATTACCGTAACAACTGAATTATAGAATTATTAAAGTTCATTGAATTCGGTTGAACAGGAACAGAAAATATTTTACGAGGATCATCAATCCTCATTAGAAGCGTTGAGGAAGGAAAATAATTGCTCAAATTTCTATTCGAGTATACCGAAATGAGTTGTGAATTTACTTGGATTTATTCAAGCAAATATAATACGATATGTGATGATCAACACGAACCGAAGTCCATAAAATTAATCTTTAGTTATCTAAGGGATTTCGGAGTCATTGTACGCAAAAATTTGAAAAGCTAAGGACGTAAGCTATAATTCAATAAATTACGAAAATGCACCGTCTATTGCTTATGCTTTTTGCTATGCAATTAACGAGTGTATTGAACAATTTTTTCCTGTTGCTCAGTTCAAAAATATACATGCTTCTGTCAATTTCTCGAATGTTCTATGAATAATAAATGTAGGCATCGCCTCTAATTTTCCATTGGAGCATGCCACGGATTATTGGGGTTAGTTATTATTTATGGAAGAAAATGGTGATAAAACAAGAGAAATAATGTTCCATTGATTTTAACTGATTGTTAGAATGCTTGTCGTTTATGAAAGTGTATCGTTGATGTAACATATTCATGACAGTATGCTGTTTAATGTCGAATTTATATTAAACAAAGTGAAAATATTAGGGAAATGAGAAAGAAATTATTATTATTTCGCCAGTTTTGTTCAAGAATGTACCTTGATAAAGGATATGGTTCGTTCTCTTGGATAATATTTATATAGGCAGCTCCCTGACAGTTTTATTTAAAATAAAAGAGCCTCACTATTTATTAGTATGAATAATTTTTTTTTATTTAATAGTGTTGACGTTCACTTGATGTAAATCCATTATATTTGAATATAAACTTAAATTCAAACACTTGAACTTATGATTTACACTTTATTGACTACATAGCATGACGCATTTCGTCGTTAAGAACGACTTCTTCAGATGCTTACAGAATAATGATCATTTTATATAAATCATTCTAATAAAGATTAGTCTGTAAGCATCTGAAGAAGTCGTTTGTAATGACGAAACGCGTCATGCTATGTAGTGAATAAAGTGTAAATCCTAAGTTCAAGTGTTTGAATTTAAGTTTATATTCAATAAGAATGAATGATTTGTGAATCTTGAAACTAGCTATCTTTTTGTCCGCCTGGAAGCGATTAGGCATAGGACCATTTTTACACATTGCAGACAAAATTTTGTTGTGTTCGAATGAAATGTCCACAAAGCCATTACGTAATCTTACTAATGTTGCCATGAGTAGGAATCTAGAAAAGTTGGGAGAGATTATACGTCTTTTCTTCGATAGAGGGAGCTCACGTGAATAGTTCACGAAGTAATGTTCTTGTCATTCTGATATAGGACCTGAGGGCGTATTGAAAGTCATCGATGCTTGATTGATGATTAAATAAGACTGATGATTCATAATAATGATGAAAAGATTGTATCTAGTTGGATCATTCACCAAGTTTGATGATTTTTTGAAGCGCATTCCATATTCTATCACGGAAGTGATAGGATCGTTCTAGTTGACAACATTTGTGTAGACACCTCCCTGAGATTATTATTTGAGATATTTCGATTGACAGTCTCAGTATTTACTATATGTTAATATATATATATATATATATATATATATATATATATATATATATCTATATATATATATATATATATATATATATATATATATATATATATATATATATATATATATATATATATATATATATATATATATATATATATATATATATATATATATATATATATATATATATATATATATATATATATATATATAGATAATACAACGAGAATACCGTTAATGTTTGTTATAAGCAAAATGGTCATGAGATCTCTTGGCGCGATTATGAAAGCCGAATGGGATAGTTGGATCTCATCCAGTGCGTGTAACGAATTTACACACAATTCTCAGAAAGGCAAAATTCTGGTAATAGTCTATATTCCCGTTGCCTTGGTTTCCCTGAAAATCTCGGATAATAATACTTATAAATCAAACAACTAAGTGAACCAAGGATATTTGCTGTAAATTTTCAGAAAAGAGAACGTTACTAAACGTAATTTCTTGGCAAACAAGACCTAATGAGGACGTTCTGCGCGTAAATATCAAGTGTAAACACTAATATTTGTTGTGGACTCATCCTATTTTTTTCTGTTAACGAATGAATCATTTCAGTTAGTAAGTGCATAATTTCTCGGTAGGTTCAAAGTAATGAATGGTTATCTGGTAAACTTTTTCCATTTTCGTTATCGGTTTTTCCAGTAACAAATTACCTACCTATAGTGAATACCAAGATTGAGGTGAAAAGTTTGCTGCTTGACCTATCCACTATCACGATATTTTATGCAATATATCGCAAATCGCAAAGCCTTTAATATCAATTCCATAAAAAATGATTCATTCAATATTTCACTGAATATTTGATTGAAATAATTCATTAGTGAAACAATGCAATTTGTTTTTTAACGGTGCTTTTTTATGTTTGCAAGAATTTTATACATATGGTAAAGTTACAAAAACTGTTAGTTAGAATGATTGGTTTACGATAGTCTTAGTTGAAAAATTGATAGAAAATGATGATAATACAAGAAATATACTACATAATCACAACAGATGTAGCAAAACAAGTTAAATAGATATTGGATAAATTGAGCGATAATTATATTACTATATAATTTAAAATCTAAATAACGAATGATCTGAATAATAATTTCATATAAAATCTTATTATTATTATGAAAAATATTTTATATGAATAAAATATTATATAAATATTATACAAATAAAACTCATAGCAACAGACCTTAAAATGTGAAAGTTTATTTTCAGTTGACGTTTGCTACGAATTGTAGGTCTACCAAAACTACAATGAATAGTATTAATTGCATCCAATTGATTTGATTCGAATTCAATTTCTCAAATTCGATGTGACTATTCATTGACGTTTCGATGAAGCTTAAACTTGTAACGGAACGTCAACTAAAAACTAAATTTTCCATTTGAAAGTCAGCTATTGTTAAGAATATGAATTTTCAATTGAAAATTGAAATATACTCTCAAAATAATATATATATATATATATATATATATATATATATACATGTTCCCGAAATTTTCAGAGATGATTTTCTAGTTTCATTCAGTGTACTTGAAATATCTGGTACAATTATTCAACGGCCAACATTACGACCTTTATCGAAGGCCGAAAGGAAAGGACTTGAAATAGATCTTCCTGCCTTTGTCAAGAAACTACCCTCAAAAGAGATCTTCTCCGATAACGTATGCTGATTCTAAAAACACAAAATGACCTTTGCATATTTCACTGTTTTCAACTGTACTGAATGAACACTTTTCGAAATGATTGTACTATGCTTGAGTGAATTAATACTACATACCTTCAGTGACGCCATATCTGAAACTGATCTGTGCGTTTGAATAGTCTCGAGTTGATCTAGGCACCAATCTAGTTCTTCCATTGTATCCATAGCCATTTTCATGTAGGAATCGTCTGAAAATACAAAAAAAAGGTTATCAAGAAGAAGCATACCCCTTCAGAAACTAAATGTTTGACAAATATGTACAAGGTTTAGTATGAAATTAAATCTCGGTTATCATATAGCAGACTATCGAAATACACAATAAATAAATATAAAATAAATTTAGTTCATTGAGGATCGCTGATATAGAGGAATGAATCCTTACAAGAACAAAATAAGTTACTTATCACAAACAAATTGATACAATAAGTTGAATTCCTCACAATTATCTCAAGTTTTATTGATCACAATTCCTTAAAAATTCTTATTTCTCTTGAATAAATATAATTTAGAGCTCTTGTACAGTTGTCAACATGAAATTTATTTCTACCTCTGGTTTGGGAATCGTGTATTTTACAGACAAATAGCAATCTGTCGCTAAAGTAAAGGGACAACCTTAGACGTTCCATTTATCAGATGAAATTAATGGTTCTAAACCCCATTCATTATTTAACGTTCATCATACCTAAAACTTCCAACATAGTCTTGAGAGGTTATATCTATTACACCTCAACATCAGCCTCTCTGCCTTCTGCAATACTTATTGAAAATCATAAACGAATGTAGTGATTTCACTAGAATTTATTTTTCTGTATCTGAACTTGTTATACCATGTTTTACATCAGATATGAAAAGGCACCAATCCGTTCACAATATTGTTTCAATATAGTAGGCAAATTCCATTGAAATATGATTTTATTGGATAGTAAATAACGTATACCTGATTCTATGAGTTAATATGGATAAGGTTTGACTGAAACAAACCTGATAAATTCATATTTATTGTAAAAGTCAATTCTTTGGTAGGATTATAGTCTACCTAGAATTAGCCTGTTCCTGTCCTTTAAAATGTTCGAGGGGGATTCCAATATATAGTTAGAAACTCTTGTAAATTGGCAGTGAGTTTGTTGTATTCAAACAGTTTGAGTGAGTTTTGGTTAGTAATTACGAAGCTTCGACAAGGAGCTCAATATTGTCAATTTAGTCAATCGAATAAATTAAAATTAGACGACTATCACAGTACTTTCGATACTAAGAGAATTCAACAAAAATTCGAAATTTGAAAAGATACTGATGAATCCCATCGAGACTGATGAATATACAACAGCAGGACACCATAAAACATCTGACTTAATAATAATAATGATATTTATTCAGCAATAACTATTACAAAATCATATCCATTTGAAGCATTTAGGTTCAAAATATAATATTTACCATTATATGTTTGAAACGAACTTAGTTAATTTACGCTTGAATACCTTAAGGTCACTAATTGTTTTTATGGAGCTAGGCAATTTATTAAATGCGTTAAATCCTTTATAAAATATAATATTCCTACGTTTAGAAAGCTTACAAACTTGCATGTAGAAATTGTAAGCATTTTTTGTAATATAACTGCACACATCACTGAAACATGTTACAGTTTTTATTACTCTATATGGGAACAATTTGTTTTTACTTTAGATATAATTATATATGTAGCAAAAAGTATTCTCTGTTTAACTGACATTACTTCTAAACAATTTAACATGCTTTGGATTGGAGTATATCTATTACAATTCGAAATTGTTCGCATAGCTCTGTTCTGTTACTTTTGTAACAGAATTTACAGAATTACAGAATTGTTGAGTTTTTTCTTTACTCAATCCCAATAACAGAGTGGAACAATATTCGAAGTGTGGCATTATTATCGACTTAAAGAGCTCTAACTTCATATAAATGTCGTCAAATGTTTTCAGTTCTTTTGGGAAAGTTGATTTTCTTGGAGATTTTAGACGATATGAAGTCGACATGATCATTGAAGCTCAATTTCTCATCTAACATAACGCCAATTATTTAACAAGTCTTACCCTTTCAATGTCCTGGTTTTTAATTGTAGTTTTTTCAATTGTATATTTTCGTTACTATTTACCTCAAGAATTTTATTTGTACCAAAAACTATAAATTCAGACTTTGTTACAGTCAGCGATAAACCGTTATCGCTTAGCCATTCATTTATTGCTGCCAAGTTTCTATTGATGCATTGTGACATAGTCTTGATATTTTTACCACAAACATAAATCACTGTATCATCTGCAAACAATCGTATAGAGCATTTTTTTTCAAGCAAGACAATATCATTAATGTATAAGGAGAATAGCAGTGGACGTAAGAGCGTACCCCGACTTTATTTAACATGACCGTACTTTCCTGGTCACGTTCACGAATTTTATAATCCACAACCGCCTATAAAAACTTCATCGGTTTTCTTTCAATGAAATTCCATAGTTGATACCGAAAATAAATTAAATTAATTAAGATTATCTCGTGCCTAAATGTGCGATTTTATCCTAGTTAACCTATTTAAAACATCCAATCAGACATAAACACCCTCAAAATGTATAAAAAGGTATTCAACATAATATTACAACATATTCAGTTCAGTATGAAGTAAGATATTTAAGTGAAAGTTATGTAATTGATCACTAAAAATGGTTCATATTGAATTATAATCGTATTAGGTTATCTCAATATTTTCGATATAAATATGTTGGAAATTTCTCAATCATAATAGGCATCAACATTGAATGAATATCTTGGGTTATGAAAAAATTAGCTGCAACTAAAAATATTTTAATTTGAATATGTTAATCTACTTAATATTATAAATATCTGAGCGAAATCATCAATTTCAGGATTTGGAAATCTATAGATCGATTTTATTGAAGATAACAATAATTTATAAACTTTTAGCGTGACCCCAACACCTTGCAATCAGCTCAGTGTTCCTATATCCTCGATTTTGTAATCAGTTTTACGACTGACATTTTGATTTATGAGCTGCGGACGCTGATAAGGTGCAAGTGTTATATTATTTCATACTTTGACGTCAATCTGTCTATATCTCGGGAGCAGCGAAACGAATTGATGAAATTGTACTAGTTCAAAAACTTTAATATATATAATAAAATTGAATTATTGTATATCCATAGTGTCAAGCTTTCTTCGGAGAAACAACGTTCCTCGGAATGATTGATGGGGATGCAAAAAGTTACCCCCGGAATTTACTTCCATAACATTTTAATTTTAAAGGCAATAAATCAACAGAATTGAATGCATCAGGATGAAGATCGATAGGTGTTAGATAGACGATATCTGAACGGTACAGCCATTTTCGAAAGTAATTTTAGAGGTGGAATTATATTATATATTCAGAATTTAATTGAAATTTGTTGAAATTTTGAGTACATATATGTCGTCTTCTTCTTCGAGTTAATAGGACCGCACCTGGTATATTTTGTGTATTAATATTCATTATTATCAAAGGTCTTTTGAAACTACTCAATCAGAGAGATAGTATGGGCACTCAGAACCACGGATCTAAATAATTATGTGCAGTATAATAATCCAGTAGCTTGTAGATACGAAACAAAATTATATCTACACAATAATAAAGACATCAGAACACTGTTCGAAATGGAAAATTCAATAAGGTTACAGCTTTTCGAAAATAATTATAAGAATTGATTGCTCACTGATAATTGAATGGAATATTTAAATATCATAAGCTGTTTGATTCGTTCATGTGAAGTTCGCATTATAAATAGAACTTAAATTAAGCACTTACTATAACGTCAACTAATAGAGTAAAACTTTTTGTGTAAAATTGTTGAAAAGAATAACAATATAATAACAAACTATACATAAAAAAACACTTGACTAGATAGGCTTCAAAAAATTTATAATAAATAAATAATGGGTGATTTTTTAAGCGTATTATTTTTAATTGAATGAAACACTCAATTTGTATCATATATTCAAATTTTTTTGAAATTGATAACTTGGCCTTTACTATTTCCATTTTGAAGATTACTTCATGTAAATGTTGTCCGCGGGTTCGTATCAAATGGTCCATTCGGAGGGTCTTATTTTGCGTCACTTTCTCGAGAATTTCGTCCTGTATCCCACGAATTACGCGTGTTATGTTATCCATAACAATCCAATAATCCAGAGGTGTCAAATCGCATGATCTTTGCGGCCAATTCACAGGGCCATTTCGAGAGATAGCCTCTCACCAAATTCATCCTTCAACATGTCCATTGTTTCATGAGCTGTGTGGCATGTGGCACTGTCTTTATGAAACCACATTTCGACCAAGTTCAACTCGGCCAACTGGGGCAAAAAAAAGTTACGTATCATGGCTCGATATCGTCCGCCGTTGACGGTAACGTTTCTTCCACGGTCGTCTTTGAAGAAAAATTGACTGATGATGCCACCATCTCATAAACCACACCAAACTGTCGTTTTTTCGGGATGCATAGGTAATTCTTGTATGGCATATGGCTGTTCATTACTCCAAACGCGACAGTTCTGTTTATTTACATATCCGTTAAGCCAGAAATGAGCCTCATCGATGATAAAACAGCGGAATTTCATTGAGCTGTTCTAAGGCCCATTCACTAAGAATTAGACGTTGTGGTAGGTCATTCAGCTTCAATTCTTGCAAAAGTTGAATTTTATAGGCTTTCAAACTCAAATCAACACAAAAATTTTCCATTTAGTTGAGTAACACATGGCCAATTGCTGAGAACGGCGACGAATTGACATTTCACGATCCTCATTAATACTGTACGCTACGGCTGCAATATTCTCTTCAGTACGCACTGTACGCATGCGAGACAATGGTTTAATGACCAACAAGGTGAACTTGGTGCGAAATTTGGTGATAACAGCACGAATTGTTGATTCACCAGGTCGGTTATGACGACCATAATATGGTCGTAACAAACTATACACATTTTTCACAGAGCACGCAATTTGATAGTAAATTTCAACAATTTGTAATCGTTGTTCGTTTGTAAGTCTTTCCATGATGAAATGGCAGAGTATATTGAAAACTTTTCACTCTGACAGATGACGTTTGGATGCCATTACCAACCACTGCCGCCAACCTGAAAAACTTAACTCTTAAAAAACCATCCGTTACTTGACAATTGTTTCGGGGTGTTACCACATTTTCAAAAATTAGACTGAGTGAGTTAGACTGAGTCAGTATAACTTTTGAAAATGGGGTAACACCCCGAAACAATAGTCAAGTATCTGTTTATCATCAATTTTGTGAAACCTACCGTGTGTTTTTATTTTATATATTAAACAATGTTTCACCAAGAGATCAACGAACACTCAGTCAACTTTATTAAAAAACTATAGACGTAATTCAACGAAAAAAAGTCCATTTACTAGACATATTTTTCGTTCTGCTTGACCTATTACTAGAAGTTTAATACAACAAATTTGGAAAATACCAATTCAACTATTCATTACACTAACTGTAACATTTAATAGTTAAAATCAAATTCTTAAATTCTATTCGATGTATATTTCTTATCCGTAATATCGTAGTAGCTGAAAATTTTTTCTCATATTTCCGCATTATGTGCTGATTGTTAAATTGTGAAGTGTTCAAAACAGTTCGAAGTAACAACTCGTGATAATTACTAAGCGGCTCGAAACGAATGTTTGATGAATTCAAAATTTTTTGTGAAATTCAACTGGGTGAATGGAAAAAACATATTAATCTCGGATAAAATAGCGTACATTAACTTCGATGATTACTCTGAAAAAGAGTCGATTTTTGAAAAACATCAACATAGAATCAGAGTAATCAATACGAAACGAAGAGCTGGTGCAATGTGAATGGATCGCTGATAAAAAAGAACAGCGGTTCAATCCAATTTTGCACAATATATTAAAAATTTGTATTCGATTCATCCATGTATGCACCAGTGTGTTTTAAATTGGATTCAAATTCGGCGTATATTCCATAACGTTTTCGACAGGGTCGACTTTGGCCCATTCGGACTATGGGAACTATGTTCTGTTTTTCGAAATCAAGCTTCATTATGAATATTGCAACTATGTAACTATGTAAGTTGACACTTTATTATCTAAAATGAAAACAATTTCCTTTTGTGACCAAATTAACTTAGACCAATAACCTCAACTTCTGGAAAAACCTTCTTTATATATCATACTTTATATACCGAGTGGGCATAGTAATAATAGGATTTTATTCTCAACAGGCATAATACCCAATTACAGAAAGTAATAACATATGTTCAATATTAACTAAATAATTGAAATGGAAGAGATATAACAAAGAGCTCAATCTAATCTAAAAAAATTGAAAGAGTAACTAATAACTAAATAATGGCATTTAATGAAATATTAGATACGATAAACTCAATCTAAATCAATTCATTTTAGTCAATTTCCTTTGTTCTCATTACTCCTATGTATAGTAATAACTTTTATGGAGTCAAAGTGAGTGTCACAATTATTGGAAACTCTATTGAATGTAGACCCCATAAAGTAAATGAGGGAATGTATTAGGGAGTTGGTCCTCAGAGTCTCTAGGTGGAATAATTCTGTATTACGAGAATTTTGCCTTGGAACACGAAATTTCAAAGCGGACAAGAAAGGAGGCAATACCAATGTGTAGTAATTTCAACAACCACTTGGACCACTGTTATTTATTCTGTTCGTAAATGATCTGATGGATAATATTTATTCTCCACATTTGATGTTCGCAGATGATTTGAAACTATATCATGAAGTTAGATCACAGGACAACTGTGTTCAACTTCAGCTCTCGCTGGACCATGTTGCTAGTTGGTGTGAGGACAATTATTTGAGTTTAAATGTGTCAAAGTGTAATGTTGTTTCTTTCACAAGGAAAAGGAATCGCATTGATTGTGATTATAGCGTCAGTGGTCAGGTTCTCTCTCGTTCAGATAAGGCGAGAGATCCTGGTGTAGTCTTCGACCAGAAGCTTTCCTTTGTCCCACACATCACCCAACTTATTTCATCTGCTGCGAAAATGTATGGATTCGCTATACGTAATGACAAATAATTCAATAATTCTTCAACATTGATAGGACTATTCAATACCCTAATCCGTAGCAAGTTGGAGTATGGCAGCACGATCTGGCAACCCATTTACACGCCATCTTGAGGCTATTCAGAGGAGGTTCTTAAAATTCTTAGTTTTGAGGGAGGATAAAATTTATCCACAGAGAGGAGTCAATTATAACGAATTATTGAGTCGATTTAGTTTTATCTCATTGCAGAGCAAGAGAGAAACTTTATCACTCAAATTCTTGTACAAATTACTGCACAATAGTATTGATTGTCCTCCTCTCTTGTCCGCTTTGAAATTTCGTGTTCCTAGGCAAAATTCTCGTAATACAGAATTATTTCACCTAGAGACTCCGAGGACCAACTCCCTTATGCAATCCCCCATTTGGTCCACGGAGTCTACACTGAATAGATTTGCCAGTAATTGTCACATTCACTTTAACTCCATAGAATTTATTATCAGGAGTTATGTGAACAACAAGCAATTGATTAAAATGAATTGATTTAGATTGAGTTATTTGTAATATTTCATTGAATGCTATAATGTAGTTATAAGTTACTATTTTTTTTTAGATTAGATTGATCTCTTTGTTAAATCTTTCGTTTAATTATTTGGTTAAATCTTTTTTCTAATTATTCAGTTATTACTTAGTTATGTATTCAATATTGTTATTATTTTCTATAATTGGGTGTTATACCTCTTGAAAACAAAGAACTTATTATTATTATTAACAAAAATTTGAGCGATGACTCAATAATTCGTTATAATTGACTCTTCTTTGTGGATAAACTTTATCCCCCCACCAAACTACGAATTTTAAGAACCCTTCGTGAATAGCCTCAAGATGGCGTTGATGTCAAGTGTTAATAGGATACCAGATAATGCTGCCATACTCCAAGTTGGTACGGATTGGGGTATTAGGGTGAGAAAAGTTTTAATTTTGTAACTTTTTGCATTTTTTCTCTGCCCATTCGTTTGTGGATTTTTCGGGGATACGTAGCGATTTCTGCTACCCTAGCATGTCCATATGGCTTATCGGTGGTACCATCGTGTTATATTCAATGATGACTACCTTTCTTCCTGCGTATCGGCCTCCCAAGACCAATACTATTTTACCTAGTCTCATTAGTTTGCCCATCTTGGACTCTTTTAACACTATTCTCCATGATGTATGATGTTTTTCAAAGAGTCACAGAATATAAATAAGGAATTTTACATGCATATATCTGTATATACTAAAATTGATATTCTCAACTAAATTCCTTTCTGGTCAACGTTTCAAATGGTAATTTTCTCAGAACTCAAATCAGAGAAAAATACTGACTCAAAGTATATTTTCTTCTCTTCTTCTTCTTCTGACAAAACTCACGGTGGAGCAGATATTGAAACTGATGAAGGCCCTTCAGAAATAATTGCGTTTTTATACAATATACTATTTCATAAGATAATTTATATAGAAATATACTTTTTTTATTGAATCAATAAAAAACACTTGGCTCCACTGAGAACAAATCGAAACCTAAAATACCTCAGCTCAGTATAGCTCTTGATAATAGGGTACCACCCCGAAACAATTATATTTAATATTATAATTTAATTTTCTGAAATTTTTCTATCAGAGTGAAACTGCATTCAATATATTGAACTTTATCAAGAGATTCGTGACATTCAATTAATATACTTTTTACTGCATAGTTTTTCGTGTATATATTTCTCTGATAAATACAAAAGCTAAATTTCGATGATTGATTTGTTTGTCATTAGTACTGTGAAAAAATTAAATTATTCATTTAAAAGTTTTGAAAAAGCTAAAATTTGTAACGTAACGTTAACCAAATATCAATTTTTTTCATTTTACGTAGTGTTATTTGCTGAGAATATTTGTTTTATCGTATGGATGAATTTGTATTTATTTGTATATGTATTATTTGTATGAATTTGTATTTATTTGTATATGTATTATTTGTATGAATTTGTAATATTTTCGAAAATTCATCTAAATAACCCTAACTAATCGAGCAAACAGTCCAGGAAGTTAAGGTTTTTCCCTAATAATCTATCTATCCCATCCTAAATCCCAGTAGAATTATAGAGTTCAAGTCCAATAAACGTCATATGCCAGACGATCAAAGAATCACAACCCTAAATTATATACTTTTATAGTTAATGTATTCAATTATGCACAAAAAAATGTAATTGAAGAACTTATTCGCATTTAATTCATTGTCATGTCATGATCTTGTTTATTTGTCCGCGTTGTGAATTTTGTTACTTAGAAACAGTTCAAGTGAAGCGAAACGAAATGTGTAGGTGTACGATGTACTCTGTCTGGTTAGGCTAATATTTCATTTTACGATAGTCTTTGCGTTTAGAGCTTCTCAAATTTTTATAGATGTCTCAGTAGACGGCTACGGTTTGAATTAAATGACCACGATGGCAGATTTTTAGTGCCTCGTTTGGTGGACACTTCCAGGTATATCGAATTGAAGAAGGGGATGTTTACCCCTTTCAAAAGTGAACACATGAAATGAATTTTAGATTTACGAAGGAATGGCTACCACGAGAATCTTAATAAAACTGTTTTCCTAAAATAGAGCATGACTCTGCAGTTTTCTGCGGAATTCATGAATACAATAAAAAAATAGACATATTTCCCAAATTTTCCATGACTGTTGCCCTTACGGTTCACTATAACGTTAGGTGTGATTTTTTCTGTCATTCGAATACACTTATCCCTTTGGAGAAAGTTGTTACCATCCGCCTGTGATGCCTACAATAATTTTCATTGAAAATGACTTCTGCACGTTTTTGAAAAATTTATTGAAGGAAAATTTTGCCACAAAAATACCCTATATGTAAGACTAATAGTTTATTAGTTTTATTAGGTGTATTAAATATAGTCTAACTAAGAATGAACTGTATCAAAAGACAAATACGATAACGGAAGAAATCAATAAACGACGAGCAAAGTTCTATGCACATGTCTACAGAATGAAACAGTCCAGAATACCGAAGAAACTACTCAATATAATTATGAATAGTAAATGCGGAACAGAGTGGCTAAAAGAGGTCCAAGAGGATCTACAACAGATCAATATAAAAAATCTCGAAGATCGCACTGAATGCCGCTATAAAATCGCACATATAAAGTTTGAGCAAAAAGTAAATCGTCAACCTGGAGTAAAGTGGACAGATGAACGGAAGAAAGAGCATTCAGAGAGGATGAAGCGTTTTTGGGAGGCAAAAAAGATGAAGCAAAATTCCTAATGATTGCGAATTCAAGTTCAGTAGCTCACCTCATGGGGAACAATCGAAATAATAATAATAATAGTCTAACTAAGTTTATTAAATTGAATAGTAATCATGAGTATTCAAAAAGGAACAGTGATGTGCTACTTATTTCTGAGCATAAAACAGCTAAATTTGAGCTCTCTCTCTATTATCAGAGTATTAAAATCTTCAACCATTTACCGTCAAATTTGAAATTACTGAAAGCTCATTTGTTTAAGAAGAGAGTTAAGTCATTGTGTTAACAAAAGCATACTATAGTGTGGCGGAGTACTTCCATGATTCGAATGTTTGTTTATTTGTTTACCACGAATGTCCCTCACCATGTAAAATTCTCTCAAATGTTCAATTTGAGAGAATTTTTATATTTTTGTTGTATATTATTGTGAATATAACCTGAACCAATATTTTTGTTTGAACCAATGTTTTTGTTCGAGGTTGAATGGAAACTGAATTCAGTTCTTTTGTGAGCATTCTTCTTAGTTGTAATTATTGTATCAATTGAATGAATGTAATTTTACAATTTAGGGAGTGTTTCTCAATAGATTTTATTATTATTATATCATTATTATAAATAGGTATAAAAGATTTTCTTAGTTGTAATTATTGTATCAATTGCATGAATAATTTTACAATATAAGGAATGTTTCTCAATAAATTTTATTATTATTATTATCATTATCATTATTATTATTATTATTATTCTATTTGACATCTATTTCAATTTATCGATAGTTCTATTTCTTTTAAAACTTTCAACACACTTACAACAGCAAAATAATTGATTACTATCTGCTTTATACGTATTTTGAGTGAATTATTTGTAATTGTAAAGTATTTATTTCAGCATGATTCTCACCCCGAATGAAAATAATCATCAAATGAATAAACCTATCTTGTTCATTAGGAAGGTTATTTGAGTTATATCAATATTTTGTTGTAAGAGTGAAGATGGAGAACATTTATTGCGAAACAAGAAATGCATAAATATTAGTTGAGATATTAATTGAAAGTAGTGAAAATATGGAAAAATTTAGAAAATATTTTATATTTTCTTTTGCGAGTTGATGAAACATCATGAGTTAGCACACTCTTAATATGATTTATGACCGAAACTAAATTGTTGAATGCAGTTTCGGTCACAAAAAATTGCTAAATTCCCTAATAATTATTCATTTCGCTTTATGTACACTTCAGTATACTAACCCATTGACAGAAGTGAATACATCTGATTTTCCAAATAAAAGAGACAATAATATAATATTAAAATAAATTGAACCCATGGCTTCATGTTTCACGATTTATTCAACAATATGAATAGTCAACATGTTTCGAGCGTTTGCTCATTTTGAAGTCTTGAAAATGAGTTAACGCTCGAAACATGTTGACTATTCATATTGTTGAATAAATCGTGAAACATTAAGCCAAAAGTTTAATTTATTTTAATATTCAATTATGTTTCACCAAAAGTTAAGCGAGAATTCAATCTCAGTCAATAATATAATAGTTGAAGTGTTGCCTATTTCGAATCAGGTTTATAAACTCTTGACAATGGATGAGCCACCCGAACATGTATCTAGTGCATTGAATTTTCTCTAGAATTTGGGTTGCTACTGCGAATAATACTCTAACACTTTTCAATTATGTTCTTCAAGGGTAACTTGGGAGATTGATAAGAGATAAAACCCAAAAATAAAATAGCGTGTCTTTAAAAAATTGTCAATCCACATCAGATCAGTTTTTGTTTCACAAAAAAACCTACATTGTGAAATAACAATTTTTTCAAGGATAAAATGTTTTTCGGTATATTCTTCAGCCTTGGACTAAGTCCGAAGTTTACATTCACTTTATTTTGTTCTAACGGTGTGTTTAATAACAGAGAGAAGCCCTGTCATCGGAGGTTCAACATCAAGTCAATCCGTCTCCTTGTAAACGTACAAACTAGAGATGAAGCTTGTCGCCGGATTGAACAAACAAATATTGATGTTATCGTAGGGAGATACTCACCCCCGGGGTTGATGTTGGGGACCTTCGGTTGGGATGACATAGCTGCTCCGGAGGAACGACGGGACCTAAGAAATACGAAAAAAGATCAATACGACGAGCAGGAATCTGGAAGAGTAAAATAGCTGCTACAAATAAAAACATCAAAGAATAATCACTGAATGGAGCAAACCCTTAGAGTTGAAGTTGTCTGATGTAACATGAAATCAAAGAAAATAGGTAGTCAAAATGCGAATACTGTCTACATTATATGGTACAATAATGTTATGTCTATTCATTCTTTGAAATTTTGCTTCCAAGCCTTGAATTTAATTAGCTATTTAAATCAGTTGATTACAAAAGGTTTACTGCGACAATTCACGATAAAATAATGGTTTTCATTTTATATGAAACATAAAGTTTATGAAAATTTGATTGATCCTTTCATATCTTGTCAATAGGGATATTTTGACAATATTCATTTTTGTCTGAAAATAAAATTCTTGTTATTAATTTCTAACTATTCATTAAATTTGTCCGTAAAAGTTAGTTCTCTTTTTCATCATCTCACATCTATCCAAATCAAAATATCAAAACATATGTGGCTATGGTTCACTCTCAAAGCAGTAAGATTTTGATATTTCTTGTTTTCAATGTAACTTTTTCGCATTTGAATATGAATATGAGCAGTGGCGGATTAAAAAATTTGCCGCTAGTAGGCCATTCAATTTTTGCCGCCCCTACTGACTTTTGAAATTCAATACGTTAGTTTAATCCCGTTATTAGTATGATTGTGAACTTAATGATATTTCTGTCAGTTACTATATTATTTTTGCAACCCGCTATGTACTGAAGAGTTTAATGTTGACCTAACAAGTTTATTTGACAGGCAAAACAAAAAACCCCCGACTTTAAAGCGTAAAACCTCTATAACTTTTAAACGGCTCAATCGATTTTCATCAAACATGTCTAAGAACACTCGCCCGTAAAACACTGTAATACAAAAAAAAACTAAATTAAAATCGGTTCATTCGTTCGGGTGCTATGATGCCACAGACAGACAGACAGACAAACAAGAAATTTAAAAAAAATCTAATTCTACTCAGTTACTCATCTTAAGCCATCCTAGCTAATTTTTTTTCGAATATCTTTAATGTACAGACTATTTTAGGTTTAGGATTTTATTATAGTATAGATTGTGTAAAAAAAAATCTGTAAAAAAAAATTTGCTAAATTTGCCGCCCCTCTAAATCTGCCGCCGTAGGCACCGGCCTACTTGGCCTATTGGTAAATCCACCACTGAATATGAGTATCATGAATATGGCTCACAAAGAGTACTTCATTGAACAGTCAATTAGAAAATGTGACTCATCCTTCAATAATTTGTTGATATGGACACCTTAACATAGTTTGAATATCATTAAAAATATGAAGGAGTCCTTCAGTTTCGTTTAAAACATTTCAGTCTCTACCATCTGAATCATTGAAAAAAGAATGGCAATTTGTTTGCCCATGTTGAAAGTTCTACAATTAAAGAGTGCTAATCAAAGAATTACTACAGAACATAAAATTATATATAAGATAAGAAATAACATGTTACTTGATTATTTGAGGGAAAATCTTCATTTTCTCAACGAATCTCATGATTATATCTTAACGATTTTCGAATAAAAAGACTAAAACATATTTTATGTACAATGTCTACAACGGAAAGAGGTCTGATTGTATTCAATATTTTGCAAATTATTGAGCATCTAGAGATTCTCTGGTACTCTTTATTTCAGAAGTGTTTTTTTGTGACTGTGAATATTGTAACTCTTATTTTTTTTCCTATAATTCATTGCTAAATAATGTAATCATTTGTATTATTTACTCATCACGAGGCCTTATTCATAAAGTGGAAGTAAGCGGTGAGGTTAAGAGTTTCATTATTTTCAATAAAACGATGTAACTTCATATTACTTCAAGGCTGTAGCCCATGAGATTGATTATATTTATGATCTGAATGAATGCTTTATAAAGTACTCCCATTTCAGGCGAATTGTGGGTTAAAAATTATCCTCGAGGTTTCGCGTTTTTGCAGTGAATACTTGCAAATTTTGTGTAATCGCATTCATTTTATTGCCAACCGAGTTTTGAATTTGACAGCGCCTGCTTGTGAAATATGAAAAATCAATTAGAAATGCAGACTTCATGAATCCATCGAACTGAGAGCAGCTGGATACAGAGTAGCAAATGTCTATCCAAAAACATTAAATTTGGATGGGAATTAAACGATTTGAAATTCTTCATTAATCTAGAAAGATACATCTCTGGATTATAGAAGTTTTCAGAGCAATTCATCTCTTTTTCATGTCAGTTGCTCATTCTATATTGAGGCCAAAGTAGAATATGCCACATCTTTACAATTTCTTCTTATTCAAAAAAAAAACATATTAGTCTAAGAGCTATCAACGTTTTTGAGACAGAATTTCAGGTAGGCCAGTTTTCAGATATGCTATTTCTCTCACTCTCCCGGACGTCATACGGGCCATCTGGCTGGCGGCAGTGGTTGCCTTCATCAGTGCCATCCTACCTGTACAGGTAAAATATCGATTTTCAAATCAATTCAGGAAGTTTTGTTTTTTTTATAATTTTTATTGTACTATTTGCAACATGAATCATTGCCAGATATTTGAATATAACTTAAATTCAAACACTTGAACTTATGATTTACACTTTAATGACTACATAGCATGACGCGTTTCGTCGTTACAAACGATTTCTTCAGATGCTTACAGAATAATAACAACATTTTGAAAAATACAGGTATATATATCAGGGAATTTTGGTGTTCAATGGTTTTGGTTTTACCTAAGATATTCCATTTTGAGAAATAATTTCTATTACCTGAAAAGGTTTAACAAGGGTGAATTGTTTAATTCTATCTGTTCATTGAGCAAGTTTCCAGAATTTTTAAGCCGATTTATTTCCACTACTTCCCAATAATCTAATTGACTATTTCTCTCTATATAGTGTAGAATTTTGAAATTCGTATCAAAAGTATGGTTTTCTGTTAATAAATGGTTAATGGTTAATTACCACACTATTAAATGTTGCCAGATATTTTTATTGTTGATTAAACCGTGCCAGAGGCTACATTTGAATTAAAAAATTTTTTTTTTCAAAATATTTCAGTATGGCTGAAACTTTCATATAATGTTATTCAAGCATCTAAAGACCTAGAATAAATTTGCCAAACAATAATTCGATTGTTAAACCTTCAGCCAGACCGATGTAAAAGTGAAAAGTGATTGGACATGTTAAAAGAATACAGACAATTACAAATTCTTTTACATACCTGTATAATACATGTATAATAACTTATTACAAGACGATGACAATCCAGAAGACGACGATTATAATAAAAATGACAGCAGTGATGATGACAATTATCAAGATGCTTCCGTTTTTTGTGATACAATTATGTATTGAAAAATATAATTTTTTTAAATTTTCATACTTGAGATTGATCATCACCTTAATTTTGTACAACAACGAATAATTATTCTGATACTAGGTATATTAATTCACACATATTAATTCAATAGATTTTAATTCTTTCTGTGTAATTTAGTCGACAACTGTTCCTAGACCAAGCAAACTGATACCACATCACCTTTCACTGTTAAATCGGTCTGGCAGAAAATCCAACAATCGAATTATTATTTTGCAAATTAATTTCAGGTTTTTAGATACTAAAATAACATCATATGAAAATTTCAGTCATAATGAAATATTTTGAAAAATTTTTTTCAATTCAAAATTTGCGTCTGTTCAATTAGAATTATAAATTTAATCAACAATAAAAATATCTGGCAATAATAGATTCATGTTACAAAAAGTTCAATCAAAATTATAAAAGAAAAACAACTTCTTAAAATGATTTGAAAAATTTATTTTACCTGTACAGGTAGGATGCGTTCATCACTGATGAACGCAACCACTAACGCTAGCCTGACCGCCTTTTGCCGTCCGGGAGAGTGAGAGAGACAGCATATCTAAAAACTGGCCTACCTGAAATGCTTGTTTTTCCGACGTTGCTAGCTTCTCGTACTACATCATATTATATAAGCGATATTAAAATGCTTCATCAAATTGAAAAAATTTTACTATGATCACTGTGAAGCAATAAAACAATGCGGATATCAGTAGGCACAACTTCTAAAGTTTCTCAAAAGAACGTAAACAATTTTCAAGGGATGCATTCAAACAGAAATGTTATGGAAATTTTTGGAACTAATAAAACTATTGGATATACGAGACGAAAATATGAAACTAAATCCTCAATAAAATTTCGAATAGTTTTGAAAGCGGATAGTCTAAATGGAAATGGTTACATCCTGTTTTCGTCTGGCTTGTATTGTAATTTAATTCGATAGAGTGCATTCTTCGCTTATTCGTATTTTTCACCTGAAAATGCCCAAAAACCGGCAACTGCAAACCTAAATAATGAATTCGTAATTGAAATTATTTTTAATTTTGATAACGATTATCAAGACAGCTGAAACGGAACGTTTAATTTCGCTCACTCTGAAAATTACAGTGGTTAAGGTAGTGGCGGATATTGGTTGTAGGGGGCAAGATAAAATCTGAAAATTTGAAAAAAATGGTTCTAGAAATTATATTTGAAATATTTCACTGGCCCCTCAGGCATTGAATGCTGGTTCAATTCATTTGTTGTATACAAAGAAGTTGAACAAACAAGCATATGAACTCGAATAAAAAACCGAACGTTCAATAATTTCATTAATATTTGATGTTAATATTGAAGATAAACTTACTTGTTAGGGGGCACATTGGTGAGACACTGAAAATTGTTGCGTACGCTCCGTAAACTGGCAAGAATTTGTGCAAAAGGAGTAACGATGAGGTCTTCTCCATGGCTGTAACAAAAAGAAATCAACCTTAGTGAAATTTCAGTGCAGGAAAATAACAACAAAATAATCAAGGAATATTCAACAAGTAAAAAGCAATGAATACACTGAAAACATAGATAATAAAATTTCAATTGTTTCTCGAAAACAATATGTACACAACATGTTATATATACAATATAACAAAAATCATTAATTCAATCGAATCTTAGTATTAGTATATGGAAATATCAGTAGGTACATAAATATTTTTTCAAAGAGGAATTTGAGTATTTCAAAATATATGTCCTGTCCACCTTTTTCAACGAATGGTTCCAATTTGTCTTTCAATATACTTTTCAATTATGGACACGATTTCACATTTCCAAGGGCTGTTGGCGGACATTTTCATATACTAAAAACATAAACTTTCATGCAATATTTATCACAAAATTCGATGTAAGACCTCAGATACATGTTGTATACCATACTGAACGAAAAGAAATAAACCTTGTGTGAGAAAATGGGAAACAAGTAAATAAGACGTAAGTAATCGATTTCAAATAGAAAAATTATAATTATTTTCAATAAAACTTATCATACTTTATAAGAATTTACAAATTAGTTCGGAGACACCTATATGATCGATGGTGTTATGACTGTGGATACATTTTTTTCAGTCCTTTTACTGAATGACCGTATAGGTTTCGTGTCATTGATAACAAGTTTCAATTCTTCAAAGGAAACTTTGACAAGTCACAATGAGAAGAAATTTTCAAATTTACAACCTTTAGAATAATTGAATCTTCAAAACTCATTGAAACTGCATCTTATTCCAGTAATACTTCAACTGAAGAATGGGAATGGCTCGAAATTGAAAGCTTCATCACAGACATGCTAAAACTAAATTTTGATATCCCAAAGGGTAGCTTAAGGGCATATAGCCCTCGGATTATAGTCGATACCCAATTATCTACTGTCCAAACAAGAAGCACAAACCGCACCCAAATACGAATGATTTGGGTAAAAAAAAAACGTGAAGCCAAATTGGGATTATAGTGGAACTAGCATTCCCAAGTGGAGTGAAAACAAGATCGATTCTGCTTTTCCATACACTTCAATAGGGAAATATTGGATTTCTTGGAAACCTTATTTTGCAGAACGACTTGATAAGTTTCAGAACCGAAGTTTCAGGTTACGTAAGCAAAATCTTATTCAGATATTACAGAAGCTATTACTCTAGAGCTTTCGAACTCTCCGTCTGAAAAGCTGATAGTAACCTTGAAAAGTTCAATAATTTCCTTTGTAATTTCTTCCCCGGGGAAAATTCTACTCGTTTGAAAAGGTGTTCGCGGGCGAATTCCCATTTTAGCTACCAGGAAGTCGAGATAATATCGATTAAGGCTGAATTACGATGAAACCTTGGAAAGCTAGTAAGTTCAAAGCTGAAGAAGGTTCCTATCCCAATAAGCATTTTGGAACGAACTAATTCTAATATAAAAGGTGGAAACAGATGAAAGCTACCCATTAAAATTTGTAGACAGTTATCAATGCAGTTTCTAAGAAGTAAACAAAATCAATTCGGAATATTATTGAGTGAGTTAGTCGTATAGAAAGTAGCACTTAATTCTTTTTATATGAAGTAAACGAAGAATTTCGAGGTTTCCGTGGTTTATTCGCCTTTTTCAGTATTAGATACATAAATAAGAACTACATATTATCATAAGCAAACTAGTCAACAAATATAACGGGTGATTTTTCAAGCGTAAAGTTTTTCAGGTTGGTGGTAGTGCTTGGTAATGGCATCCAAACGTCATCTGTCAAAGTGAAAAGTTTCCAGTATACTCTGCCATTTCATCATGAGTTCATTCATCACTTACAAAGGAGCAACGATTGCAAATTGTTGAAATTTACTATCAAAATTCGTGCTCTGTGAAAAATGTGTATCGCTTGTTACGAACATATTATGGTCGTCATAATCGACCTGGTGAATCAACAATTCTTCCTGTTATCACCAAATTTCGCACCAAGTTCACTTTTTTGGACATTAAACCATTGTCTCGCATGCGTACAGTGCATACTGAAGATAATATTGCAGCCGTAGCATACAGTGTTAAAGAGGATTGTGAAATGTCAATTCGTCGCCGTTATCAGCAAATGGGCATGTGTTACTCAACCACATGGAAAATTTTACGAGTTGATTTGGGTTTGAAAGCTTATAAAATTGAACTTCTGCAAGAATTAAAGCCAAATGACCTACCATAACGTCTAACTTTTGGTGAATCGGCCTTAGAACAGCTTAATGAAAATCTGCTGTTTTATCGAAAAATTGTGTTCAGCGATGAGACTCATTTCTGGCTTAACGGATATGTAAATAAACAAAGGTGTCGCATCTGGAGTGATGAACAGCCACATGACATACAGGAATTACCGATGCATCCTGAAAATACGGCAGTTTGGTGTGGTTTATGGGCTGGTGGCATCATCGGTTCATTTTTCTTCAAAGACGACCATGGAAGAAACGTTACCGTCAACGGCGAACGATATCGAGACATGATACGAACTTTTTTTTTCGCCCCAGTTGGCCGAGTTGAACTTGATTGATATGTGGTTTCATCAAGACGGTGCCACATGCCACACATCTCGTGAAACAATGGACATGTTGAAGGATGAATTTGGTGAGCAGCTTATCGTGGCAGTACGTGAACAAGCAAAACACGATTGAAGCATTACAGGATAACATAACACGCGTAATTCATGGGATAAAGGCCGAAATGCTCGAAAAAGTGACGCAAAATTGGACCTTCTGAATGGACCATTTAATACGGAGCTGCTGAAAACATTTACATGAAGATACCTTCAAAATCTAAATGGCAAAGGCAGGTTATCAATTTCAATAAAAACTTTGAATATATGATGGAAATTGAATGTTTTATTCGATTTAAAAAAAAGTACGCTTAAAAAATGACCCTATATAACAAAGTCGATTGTAATATCCTATTCAATCAATAATTCGATTGATTGAAGTTAGTGTTCTGGAGGACACTAACTTTGTTATATATTCGTTAACGAGATTGTTTTCTTTTAATTTGACTACCCATTAAAAATGTATGTTTTTCATTAAGCCTCGCTTTCGAAGAGAAAGCCATTTTTTTTCCTCAAAAAGTTTTGAGTTCTCGCTCTGCCGAAGAAGAATTTAAGAACACTGATTATTCACAATTACTTTTTCGAGTCTCTAGAGCACAAAATTGATAACAAAATTGAAAATTCAATATAATGTGAAAAATATGTACCTTATCATCTACAATAATTTGCCAAATTTATTTTCATCATTTTTATCCAAAAAACATAAATGAGGAATTCTCACCAAATGAAAAATAATATAGCTTAGGAGAAAAAATGAGTCACATTTCGTGAAATTAGGCTAATTAAATCAGCTGTTCATGGAAGAAAAGAATTAATTCAATCATCAGCATTCTCGTTACTTCAGAAGAACACACTTCTAAATTAGCTAATAACATTAATCAATATTGAATACACTTAATTTAGGTACGAACTCTATAAATATATATTAGCAATACATTCCATATGTGATAATGAGTTTGATAAAACATTTATTTCTTACATTAGCAGGAGCCGACTACATTTTTGTACTTCCCAAATTACAATTCTGAATCTTGAATACCACAAAGACTAATATTGATTGTGACTAATGAATAGATTTCTATTCCTATGTTCGAAATTCATATTGTTGTCATATGTCATTATTTTGCTCAAACGTTTCATTTCAACTTTAAAATTTTCTGGACATATGTTACTCGTTCGTAGTTGTAATAGGCGATATATATATATATATATATATATATATATATATATATTATATATATATATATATATATATATATATATACACATTTATCCCTTGAAGGACAATGAAGTCACCACATCGTACCTACACGTTCACATATCTAGCTTTACTATAACATTGTGTTCATTTTCTTAAATATTTCTTTCAGTTCCATGGGCACTAAAACTTCATTTCCTCAAAAGCATCGCCGAATAGAAGGCTGGAACAATATCGAGCGTGCTACAAACGCAACCTATTGACATTTGAAAACATCATATGATGACATTTGTCAAATACACGTTGCAATTTAGTAGATACCTACGGGTATAGAAGATATGTGAAAGTTCGATACTTGGTGTGTCTATGATCGGAGGTATGTTTTCTATTGGTTTTTATAGATGGAATTGTGAATTATTCACTAATTTACGGTATTCTACTTGGAGTCATAAGAATACGGTTAGGGATTGAAATCGTTGCCTCACTTCGATGGACGTAGTGTGACGAGATGCTTGCAGAACGAAACAGCTGTCTCGCTTCCATCTTCGATTGTGTGTCTTCTGTCGTGTGGCTTCGATTCAATATATCTCTTACACGTATCCTTTGAAAGATAATGGAGGCATCACATCGTATACGTTCACATATCTAGCTCTACTATAACATTCTTTTGGTTAATTTGAAATTTTCAAATGAATGTTCTAGTGTTCATCTCGAGGATATTCAGAGAAGGTTCTTGAAATTCTTAGTTTGGAGGCAGGACAAAGTTTATCCACATAAAGGAGTCAATCAAGACGAATTATTTAGTCGTAGTTTAATCTCATTGCAGAGCAGGCGAGAAGCTTTTGTACAAATTACTGCACAATAGTATTGATTGTCTTCCTCTCTTGTCCGCTTTGAAATTTCATGTTCCTAGGCAAAATTCTCGTAATACATAATTATTCCACCTAGAGACTCCGAGGACCAACTGGCTAATACCATCTTGCATTTGGATTATGGAGTTTAAATTCAATAGAGTTTCCATAATTGTGACATTCACTCTATATCATTCATTATTAGAAGTTATGTGAACAGAGGAACTGACTAAAATGAATTGATTCAGATTGAGTTCTTTGTAATATTTCATTTAGTGCTATTATTTACTATTTTAGTTTTTTTAGATTAGAAGGAGCTCTCTGTTATATCTCTTCCATTTTAATTATTTAATTCATATTGAACATTATGTTATCATTTTCTGTAATTGGGTATTATACGTGTTGAAAATAAAGAAATTGATGATTGATGAGGCCGATACTTGGAGAAAATTAATACCCATAATGAAACAATAGTTACAATTTCCTCATAATTTAATACAAATACGCATGACGACGTTTCGAGTACTACTTCTTATCAAATGCTGAATTAATACTAGGTGTACTTTTACAAACTCACTACTTATAGCTATTTTCACAGAACAGACCAGGTATGCTCTATGACTAACTTGGAATGACGACCATAGACAGTGGCCTATCGTGCCTCGTCGGGGCCCCGTATAAAAAATTTGTTTGGAGGCCCTTATATGGGGGTAAAGATTTTTCACAGAAGGAAAAAATATTGTTATAAATTTTTCACACTTTGGGGGCCCCCGTGTCCCCGTATAATTGATACGGCAGATACGGCGGTAGCTACGCCCCTGACCAAAGAATACAACTGATATTTAACAAAAAAAGAATTGTACACCTGGAAATGAACAGAGAAAATCAATTTCTTAAGTCAGGTTTACCAACTAAATGTAGGAAAAGATACAAATAATATAAAACTGAGATTCCTAAGAACAGATAAAGGAAAGTTAAAATTTTTGAACATGAAAAAAACAAAGAAATTATTAGATATTATTATTATCATTATTTTTTTAGTTGCTAACCGAGAAGCTACTTTTTTCAGGGTGTATAGACCCGATAGGTGTTTAACAATTCTGCTTCAAATACCCTTCTATCATGGCAATTTGCGCATTCAACGCGAGTAGAACTTATCCTCATAATTTTATTGATGAGGATTGAGTTCGGTCAAAAGCATTACTCTGTATTAGAAAAATCTGGTTCCATACTAGATGTCACGAACAATGTAGTATAAACAATATCCCCCCAATTAACAAATTCCTGAAGAGTTTGGAAACACTTCATCTATCCGCGGCTCCGCCCTCAAGGAGTTTTTTCACCGAGAAAAGGTTGAATTTACATCTCCGAAATAAAATGGGAGACAGCGCAGGATCAGTAGTTAACTGATCTAGGCCCCTGGCGTACCTAAAATCATCAATTGAAATACTTAATTGGTAATTCAATATTTTTTTCAGTGTCCATTGATCATATAGGAATGGCCATTGAATATATTTATCACACAGAGATTTTTCATCAAACTCGTTCCTATAAAGTTAGCTATGTTCAAAATCAAATAGGGAATTCATTTTATACTAGCCAATTCGTTTTGTCTATTCACATTATTTGATATCAAGATTCGAACACAAAATCATTCAATTAAGTAAACTAATTCACGATACGAACCCAGAGTAAAACCCGATTAATGTATTCAATTAATATAAATATACACAGTAAAGCGAATCAGTATGAAAATAATCCATTGTGCACTGGCCTTCGCCGTTGTACTCAAATATGAAACTTCATCTCTCATATATTGGCTTCACAATACTCGATGGTGCTTGAAAATTCCTTCTGAAGTACATTCGCCTCCATTTTTGTCTAGAAATTCAAACGGGGTAGCCATGGCGATGAAATTCTCGCCAGAATGACTTCATTTCAGAAATTCTCGGATGCTAACTACGTCACAAGTGTTTTACGGGAACAATGAGATGCTTCTTGCTCCAGATAAGCAGATGAAAAAGGACAGCGACATACATTCGGAATGACAGCGGCGGTTTCAAGCACTTGTTTCATAAATCCACGTTGATAACAGGAATATAAGAAAGTGAATTGATAGAAATTATTCATGTTATGAAAAGAAAAACAAGAAAATAACAATCTTGTTCAAAACATAGCCAGTATATTTAATACAACATTTTCATTGAACATTTCTCCTCGATTTTTGATTATTGAATAGACGAGAAACATAATTCCAATAAAAGAGTATCTTGCGCCAAGAGTGCAGGCAACCATACATACATATTAGTGAAACGAGAATACGATAAAGTTTACGCTTCATACAATCTTCAATGCGACTACGTGTATTGATAGTTGCCTGATAAACGAGTTGAGTACTGTACATTCAACGCAAATTCAAAGTATTACAGCAACCTAAGCCCCTTAAAGGAAGGCCAATATATAACCTAATATTTTAATTATTTTGTGGCTGAAAACTTGAAAATTCGTCAGCAGAGCTCAGATTAATATTCCGATTTTCATTGTTGGTAAGAAAAATGATATATATCTATATAGGGAAAAAGCACCACTCATGGCCACTTTGAGGTTTTTTCTTTTATATATTTATAGATTTTTTCTTATTTCTAATATAAAAAATACACGAATTGTAGAAGACATTTGTGCTGAATATCATTTATGTTTCAAGATCTGCTCTTTCAGAATATCAAGTGTTAATAAATCTACGGTTCATTGCATTATTTCGAAAGATTTACATTTACACCCTCATAAAATTGTTATTGTTCAAGAAAAGAAGGCTGACGATCCTGATAAACGAGTCGAATTCTGCAGGACAATGAAAACCCGTTTTCATTGTCCTGGATTTTTTCAGGGGTAATTTCATTAACATCTGGCTCTCCGATGAATCGAATTTTCACATAAACGGTCACGTGAATAAACAAAATTGCAGATACTGGGCTTCCGAGAATCATAGCTAGAACTGCATCAGAAGCCCTTCCATTCGCCAAGTTTTTGTTTGGGCTGCCATATCAAGTCAAGGAATTATCGGTGCTTATTTTTTTGAGGATGACAGGAACTCAAACTGCTAATTCTGATCGATATTGCCATATGATCCGGACTTTTTTAGCCACAGAAATGCAAACCCAGGATGTCTACAACCGCAACACCTTTTTCCAGCAAGATGGAGCCATTTCTCATGTTACAAACGACTCATTAGCTGCTCTTCACGATTTATTCCTTGAAAGAGTGATAAACCGCCCAGGAGACATCAACTGGCAACCGAGAAGCCCTGATTTAACGCCTGCTGATATTTTCTTATGGGGCTACCTAAAAAGTAAAGTTTACAATCCATTGCTATCAATCCTTAATGTTTTGAAGCAAAGAATCACTGAAGAAGTCAACTCTATTTCAAGAGCGATGCTCTAGCGAGTGATTGAAAATTTTAGCTACAGGTGAAATGAGTTTGAAGAACCGAATGATGCGCATTAGCAAACGGTTGTTTTTCATAAATAAACTTCAAGAACTGCTCTTTAATTCAAGAATAAATAGAACTAGTTTCAATTGATATTGTTGTTTTTTGTTCAACATCTAAAAACGAAAAGCATTTTGGGACACCTTTATAAGAAGAAATAGAGCAAATGGTCTTCTTCATGAGGCATAGTGAAGCATGTCATGCGGTTGTAAATGCACAATGCTATTGAAAGAATTAACAGAGTTACACTATCGCATTGTGAAATTAAATAAAAAGGTGGTTTTTCTCATCGAGGGGCATAGATCGTGAAGAGGATGTCGCCCCATTTCCGACTGAGTGGAAGTCTCTTCAAGAAGAATGTTCAGCGGAAATTACTAATAATTTTGCCTAAATGTTTCTCTCATTTTGTGTACCTCTTATATACAACTTATACAATAAATTCATTTATTATTATCATTATATATATGGAATAAAAATACGCAGCATTTCATCTGGTATTTGTAGGTTTGACACATCAAAGTTCTTTACCGACTTGTTACAAACACTCATATCACTAGTTCCTACGTTTCAAAGTGAATCATGAACTTGGCAACTTTGTTCAACTTCATTCAACTCTGTTCAACAATTGGACAACTGTGTTCAACTTCAGCTCGTGCTGGACCAAGTTGCTAGTTTGTGTGAGGACAATTATTTGAGTTTGAATGTGTCAAAGTGTAATGTTGTTTCTTTCACAAGGAAAAGGGATCGAATTGACTATGATTACAGCGTCCTTGGTCAGGTTCTTTCTCGTTCTGATAAGGTGAGAGATCTTGGTGTAGTCTTCGACCAGGAGCTTTCCTTTGTCCCACACATCACCCAAGTTATTTCATCTGCTACGTAATGGCAAATATTTCAATAATTCCCCAACATTCATAAGACTATTTAATACTCTAATCCGTAGCAAGTTGGAGTATGGCAGCATGATCTGGCATTCCATTTACGATTGCCATCAACGCCATTTTGAGGCTATTCAGAGAATATTCTTGAAATTCGTGGTTTTGAGGGAGTATAAAGTTTATCCACAGAGAGGAGTCAATCATAAGGAATTATTGAGTCGATATAGTTTAATCTGATTGCAGAGCAGGAGAGAAACTTTATCGCTCAAATTTTTCAACAAATAAATGCACAATAGTATTGATTTTCCTCCTCTCTTGTCCACTTTGAACTTTCGTGTTCCTAGGCAAAATTCTCGTAATACAGTATTATTCCACCTAGAGACTCCGAGGATCAACTCCCTAATACAATCCCCCCTTTGGTTTATGGAGTCTACATTCAATAGAGTTACCAATAATTGTGACATTCACTTTGACTCTATAGAATTTATTACCAGGATTTATGCGAACAAAGAAAATTGACTAAAATTAATTGATTTAGATTGAGTTCATTGTAATATTTCATTGAATGCTATAATATAGTTATAAGTTACTTTTTTGTTTAGATTAGATTGAGCTCTTCGTTATATCTTTTTCATTTTATCTATTTAGTTATGTATTCGATATTGTTATTATTTTCTGTAATTGGGTGTTATATCTGTTGAGAATAAAGAACTTTTTATCATTATTATTATATGAAGATCGTCGATAACGTTATTTCTTGAGAATAATAAGTTCTTTATTGAGAATAAAGAACTTATCACTATTATTATATGAAGAGCGTATATACCGTTAATTCTTCTCCAAGAAGTCACAAAGGATTTGTTTAACGATGTTAATAACAATGAAAAATTTTCTGCAGTTATACTTGTAAGTATTAACAATTCACATATCAATACCAGCACAAATAGTTTCTTGTAAGATTTTTTCTCAGAAGGTGTATCATGAAAAACTCACATAATTAATTTTCAAGAAGTCACTGAAAATTGAAACCATAAACATAATACTACTTCGCGAAACTTTAACCATTAAAGATAAGTATGCATAATTTCAATACTCACAAGTCCCTTTTGCTCCGCTCATGCCAGAACTTGTCCCAGAACGAGGTGCGGCTTTTAATCCTCAACACGGACGTAGAAAGAGTCCTAGGTAGGGTTGGATGGTCTGGAGCTTGGGGCGAAGCCATGAGTAAGGACGGGCTAGAACAGTTTCCGATGGAAGCTCTAGAAAGAGAGCCCCTCTGCGAAAGGATGTTGGGAAGGGGGGACAAGGGAGGAGAGGGACTCGAATCGTCCGGACTTGTAGCCAGGATGCCGAACGTCACTGATGAAATGTCATAATAATTTGACGCGCTCGCATTTGAATTTTGGCACTGATTTTGTTTTCAAGTTATCATCGAAAATTTTCGTGCACACTAGAACTAACCCATTGTCACTGCCAGTTTTTACACCATTCACTGAGATTCTGTGTCATCGAGTACTTCAACTTGTAATATGAGCTACGATTTTATATTTGTTATGAATTTCTCTTATTGTTTAGTTCACTTCAAGAATATTTGTTGGATGAACTCATTACAATCTGAGAAATGAAGTGTTTCAGTAAATAAAAATTTGAGAGATTATTTATCAATAAATTCAATGGACGATGAATCAACTCTGTGATATTCATAGTTAAATGAGAGGTTATAATAAATATCTGTTTGAACAATTCTTTACTCGACTAGTTTCACCTTTTACGGCATTATCAAGAATTATTCATGCAAGAATGAATCAAGAAACATTTTTGATGATGCCGTAAAAGACGAAACTCGCCGAATAAAGAATTTTTCAGTCAGTGATTTTCAGACAAGTATTTATTATTATCTCTCATTTGATTATTTATCATTAATAAATTTAATAATTACTTTCACATTATTTCAATTATTCGTTATCAGTATTAGTTCAAGAGAGATATTCGATAGTCACGGAACTGTTAATAGTCCGGTTAATTAAGACATAAATATAGTGATGAAATAACAAAAACTCCCGGAAAGCCAAATATTGGTAAAGAGCTGTAATTTGCTACTAGAATTGAAGTTTCAAAAATCCCATCGATCCGATGAGTGCTACAAAAAAATCGGGGTCAAAGGTGAAAATTTGAGTTTTCATGGATTTTTTCGAAAGCGCTGAGTTTTATCAAGAAAAAACCTCAATCCAAAGTTGTGGATCTCAAAATTCTCTACAAAAATGGTCTGTCTGAGTTTTTTTCAAGGCGTAAGATATCACGATTCTGAGTTACATATATGATATGCATATATAAGTCACAAATATACAAATCAGGCACTTAAGACAAGTATAAATATCTATTTGTATCGCTTTTAAATCAAAAACGTCAATATTGCAATTATTTGAAAAAAAGATTTGAGTGACTGCGCTAAAGTATTTACAGAAATTGATTCCAGACTTCAATCAATAATTACGGAAGAAATTCGCTTTCTTATTGCGGTTTATGGAGCTCCAAAAAAATTATTTGCATTGATAAATACCGATACTTAACATTTGTAAAAAATACGCGCAACAAGTACAACTTTCATGCCTTCCTCCAACATTTGCATCTTCTATTCAACTTGTAGCGAGTATACTATCAGCTTCAAACATTGCTAGGCAATCAACTGAACCCAGAAGACTGGGGTTGAAAATTGATAGATAATACTCTGGAACCGATTACAACTTTACTCCCACCTGCTCCAGAAAAACTCCTCAACACTATTTTCTGCAATTGCAAAAAACGTTGTAGTGCCAAATGTGGCTGTAAAAAAGTCGGGTTGCTGTGTTCTCTGGCGTGTACCAATTGCCAAGGTCAGTCTCGCTCAAATGTCTAGTTGAGTATGAGTACAATAAAGGAATGTTTCTGTGATTTTAATGGTGAGACCAATGACTCAGCCACATTTGAACAATTAATGAACATCCAGCAAGAGGAAGAGGAAGAAATCGAAGAAGACATGACGTTTGAAGTAGACGTTCAAGAAAATGAATCTCATTAAAATATGTAAAAAAAAATCGAAACAATAGTTAATCCAATAATCAAGTCAGTCTTGCTCAAATGTCTAGTTGAGTACAATAGAAGAAGGTTCCTGTGATTTTTATGAAGAAACCAATGATTTAGCCACATTTGAACCATTTATGAACATCCGACAAGAGGAGAGGAAGAAATCGAAGAAGACATGACGTTTGAAGTAGACGTTCAAGAATATGAATCTGATTAAAATATGTAAAAAAATCGAAACAATAGTTAATCTAATAATCAAGTCAGTCTTGCTCACATTTCTAGTTGAGTACAATAGAAGAAGGTTCCTGTGATTTTTATGAAGAGACCAATGACTCAGCCACATTTGAACCATTTATGAACATCCAGCAAGAGGAGAGGAAGAAATCGAAGAAGACATGACGTTTGAAGTAGACGTTCAAGAATATGAATCTGATTAAAATATGTAAAAAAATCGAAGCAATAGTTAATCTAATAATCAAGTCAGTCTTGCTCACATTTCTAGTTGAGTACAATAGAAGAAGGTTCCTGTGATTTTTATGAAGAGACCAATGACTCAGCCACATTTGAACCATTTATGAACATCCAGCAAGAGGAGAGGAAGAAATCGAAGAAGACATGACGTTTGAAGTAGACGTTCAAGAATATGAATCTGATTAAAATATGTAAAAAAATCGAAGCAATAGTTAATCTAATAATCAAGTCAGTCTTGCTCACATTTCTAGTTGAGTACAATAGAAGAAGGTTCCTGTGATTTTTATGAAGAGACCAATGACTCAGCCACATTTGAACCATTTATGAACATCCAGCAAGAGGACAGGAAGAAATCGAAGAAGACATGACGTTTGAAGTAGACGTTCAAGAATATGAATCTGATTAAAATATGTAAAAAAATCGAAGCAATAGTTAATCTAATAATCAAGTCAGTCTTACTCACATTTAGTTGAGTACAATAGAAGAAGGTTCCTGTGATTTTTATGAAGAGACCAATGACTCAGCCATATTTGAACCATTTATGAACATCCAGCAAGAAAAAGAGGAAGAAGAAGAAATCGAATAAGACATGACGTTTGAAGTAGACGTTCAAGAATATGAATCTGATTAAAATATGTAAAAAAATCGAAGCAATAGTTAATCTAATAATCAAGTCAGTCTTGCTCACATTTCTAGTTGAGTACAATAGAAGAAGGTTCCTGTGATTTTTATGAAGAGACCAATGACTCAGCCACATTTGAACCATTTATGAACATCCAGCAAGAGGACAGGAAGAAATCGAAGAAGACATGACGTTTGAAGTAGACGTTCAAGAATATGAATCTGATTAAAATATGTAAAAAAATCGAAGCAATAGTTAATCTAATAATCAAGTCAGTCTTGCTCACATTTCTAGTTGAGTACAATAGAAGAAGGTTCCTGTGATTTTTATGAAGAGACCAATGACTCAGCCATATTTGAACCATTTATGAACATCCAGCAAGAAAAAGAGGAAGAAGAAGAAATCGAATAAGACATGACGTTTGAAGTAGACGTTCAAGAATATGAATCTGATTAAAATATGTAAAAAAATCGAAGCAATAGTTAATCTAATAATCAAGTCAGTCTTGCTCACATTTCTAGTTGAGTACAATAGAAGAAGGTTCCTGTGATTTTTATGAAGAGACCAATGACTCAGCCACATTTGAACCATTTATGAACATCCAGCAAGAGGACAGGAAGAAATCGAAGAAGACATGACGTTTGAAGTAGACGTTCAAGAATATGAATCTGATTAAAATATGTAAAAAAATCGAAGCAATAGTTAATCTAATAATCAAGTCAGTCTTGCTCACATTTCTAGTTGAGTACAATAGAAGAAGGTTCCTGTGATTTTTATGAAGAGACCAATGACTCAGCCATATTTGAACCATTTATGAACATCCAGCAAGAAAAAGAGGAAGAAGAAGAAATCGAATAAGACATGACGTTTGAAGTAGACGTTCAAGAATATGAATCTGATTGAAATATGTAAAAAAATCGAAACAATAGTTAATCCAATAATCAACGGCAATATCAATAATCAAAACCAATAATGATGTAATATCTAGAACTTGTCGGGTATTGTTCCCTTAAGTTATCCCAAAATTGTCATGATAGTTAGCAAAGAATTGTACAGACGAAGCCACGGTAAAAAAAACGCGCCGAGTACACTACTTAACAGGTGGCATTGAAGTATGTGCATATAATGTTTAATGTGACTCTTGGAATCGCGATATCTCACGAATGGTAACTTTTAGGGCAAAAACTATAACGACCATTTTTGTAGAGAATTTTAAATTCTACAACTTTAGTTGAGGGTTGTTTTTTGAGAAAACTTACCGTTTTCGAGAAAAATCCAAAACACTTCAAATTTTGTCTTTTGACCCCGTATAACTTTTGTAGAACCCATAGGATCGATGGAGATTTTTAAAACCTTATTTGTAATGGTAAAGCTCAGCTCTCACCAATATTTAGCTTTCCGGGTGTTTTTTTTATTCTAAATGTATTGACCGGAATATAATATCGAATATTATTATGAGGCAAGGCGATTCATTGCACCAGTTCTTATCTGAAATAGCTATAGGATCTACACCATAGATACAGTGTAGATATAAGGGAGAAATATGCTTAATGAATGTACCATGCTATCCCCAAGAAGACGCACTTTTGGCTGAAAATAAGGACAGCAAAGACTATGACGATAAATAAGAAACCTTTCCAATAAATATAAGAGTTAGACGGGTCTGTCGTTCAATGAATATTGAACTTCACTCTTCTGAATGTCTGGTGACGAGGCAAAGAGATCTCTGTTTGTAGGTTCAACAGAAGGCTTTGAAGCAACTAAATTGCCGTGTCAAATGCAGTGATTTGTAAAAGCAAATATCTGACTAACGTTGGCAAGAAAAGAAACTATGGAACGTCCTATATTCATATACCCCACAGTGATACGAGTAGACACAGAGAAAACTAAACAAGACATTCAAAATGTGGAGAAGACCTCACACATACGAGTAACAGACTTCGATATACCTTGTAAACCATATAATGTATGAGTTGATATTAAAATAGGTAGATTGTTAATGGTTTCATCTAGTCGTATTAAATTCTGGATTATGGTTCAGTAACCAAAAACATATTTCTTCAAAATGTATCGAAAGTGTTTTCAATTATTTTATGCTACATTCCATCAAGTATTAATTGTGTAACTAGCGAATATACAAAGAATATTTTCATTTGACAAATCAATGAAAGTTTGACACAAGTATTTTTATCATGGAATTTCGGCGTTAAAAACTTTTCATTTCGAGTTCCAATCGAACGACCTATCAATCCTTTTAAATCGACCCCTCCTGAAGATATATAAATTGAACTCTGTTCCAGCCTCTGTCATACGTTACCGAGGGACCTTTCATTACAACGCGTCGAGCACAGAGTTAATTACTACTTTATATTGAAGCTTTCATCGATGGAAATGGCAACCAGGTTTTCTTCAGAACGGGAACTACGAATAATTAAATACTCAGTGAGTGGGCGAGGTGATTGACTTTCGTTCAAATGACTTCAATTGGGAGACAGTGGACGTTCCAATATTTTTTACGTTCAATTCTGAACAACTGCCCTGAACTTATTTGAATTTGAATTTTCACACATCTTCTACAGATTGACAGTGGTTACTTCACTTGAGATAAAATGAAATATGGAAACTGAGCACCGAAAAAAAACAGGAATATTTCTAATACATTTTGATGAGCAGATGTCAAGAAGGCCAACCGAGAAATTAATTTCAAATTACCTACTTACGGTGTTTTCGTTATCCTATAATATCTGAAAAATGATGGAATTATGGCTAACTCACATATACAATTTCAATATATGGTATGAATTCTATTCCAATTTCATCAATTATTCGGTGTTCGTCTATTTTGACGAACTTTAGAAGATTTATATTAGAAACTTCTGGAAGCTTGTACCATTTGAAAATGATCAACCGAAAACGAGATGTTTTAGGGTTAAAATCATTAATTATTAATTGTTCAGTTACTGTAATTGACTGCTTTATTAGATTAATATGTCACACTGAAATATGTTTTGTATTGAAATTGCTCCTGTTATGGATTACTGTAATCCCTTTACAAATATCGAAGATCGAAGAAAAAATCGAAGCAATTCATGAGTGGTGGTGAGAATAATGATGAAAATTCAAAGGAAAACACTCGCAGAGTTTCACAGGATTATATCAATTGCTCGACAAGTTTTTCGGAGTGTTTATCCAAATTCTAGAGTAAAACTTGAAAGTGTACATTCTCTGGTAGTTCAGCTTTTGAAAATGTGACGACACTTCAAAACAACTGTCAAGCGATTGATATAAATCTATGAATTTAAGCCAAGAGCTTTTTATTCGATTAATACTGAACAATCCTTCACCAAAAGATCAAGGAATCAAGATCTATCAATCAACTTCAATTACTTGGATCAACGAAAATCAGCAGATAGGCTTTTCAATCAAATTTAATGAAGCTGATTCGTGAGTCGTTGAAATGGCTCGTTTGGGTTTCGCAGAACCAACAGATGTTTGTCAAAGAACGAATACATTGGAAATTTGTCAATGAACAATCCTTTTTTGACAAAGAAGATGTACAAGCAGTGGCAGTTACTGATGTTACTTTGAAATATCAATATATCGATATTATAAAGCAGTTCTCCTTGCCAAAATTGGGCGATATTGATGTGACTAATATTGGTGTAGTGAGTGTGGCTTCAACAGAGCGGTGCCACATGACATTACTTCAAATGCTTCATTAGACCATTCTGATTCGTTAAACAATTGGCCTCCCAGATAGAGTGATTTGACACTATGAGATTTTTTTCAATTTGATATCGAAGATCTATGAACAAACTCAAAATCACTTGAGTGCATTTCACGTCGTTATTATCCACACTTATGCAGAACGGAACTTGAAGATTAAAGCCACAGAAAAGTTACGTGTGTGCCAAAATGCAGTGATGACAATTGAGTGATGAATGCTCTTTGAAAGTTTACATAAAAAGTGGTTACGTGTGTGCCAAAAAAGCGACAATTTTTGGGACAGCCATGGAGAACCGTTTGAACTTTTTAGCTATTCCTATATTGATTTATGATTCAAAGAGAAAGTTGTGCCCTTTATTGAGATCTCTGATTGCATTTATTTTGAGACAACAGTTTTATGATATTATTTGGAGCTCCGTTCTGTTCAAGGAGGCATTGACTGTTGATTAAAGTAGCACCAAATTGGGAGGTGGAATTTCTTTGATCCAGAAACAGTTTAACATAACATAAAATAACGGAAAAAATTGAAAAAGCATTCATCATACATTTTCATTCATAGGTTGAATCATCTTCATCCTGAAATTGGATATTCACAACATAACCTAAAAATCTCTAAAAAAAAAGCTCTAGAATCGATGAACCCACCAATATCGAAATAACTCTTCATATATTTGATACAATCGTTAATTGAAAAAACATTTACATAACTCCTAAAACAGAAAGCACATTTTCTGAAGGAATTACCTAACAGATTTACACAAGTTCGTGAATTTTGAACAGTAACGAAGGTCGGCGATTTTACTAACAAACTTTATCCAAACGGTACATTATCCCATCGGTGCCTTTGGTCAAACACTCAATACCGATGTGTTCATGATGTTCATCTGCGGACAATTATCTCTTAGCAAGCGGGTTCAAAATCAATCCGCAAATTAAACCGCTTATTGGATAACGAACAAAGTGAATTTCAGAGTAGATAATATCACTTCAAAGGTACCGAATCAGATAAACGATATGGAAATCGAAAATTATAATGAATATTTACGTAATTATACATTTTATTTGTGCTTCCAGCAAAAATATAGCATCCTCACACTATCGCATATATAAATATATATATATATATATATATATATATATATATATATATATATATATATATATATATATTGAGGGGGTTAACAAGTTCAAATACCTTGGAGAGTTAATTCCATCAAACGCCCTCGATAAAGAAGCTATCCATGCAAGAGCAAGAAAAATGGAATAAGCATTCCAGTTGGCGAAAAATATATACAATAAGAAGTCCATATCTATTAATGCAAAGCTAAGACACTACAATACAGTTATTGAGCCAGAGGGTCCTTATGCCTCAGAATGCCTTGCACTGAATACGGCCAGACAGTTAGAAGAGGTAGTAAAAAAGAAAGAAAAATTATACGGAAGATCCTGAGACCAAAGTATGGAGATGGAAAATGGAAACTGAGAAGCAATAGAGAGATCTACACAAGACAGAGAAGATAACTGACACAATGAGGAGAAGAGGAGAGACTTTGTACGGACACATTAGAAGAACGGATGAAGGAAGACTGACCAAGAGACTATTCAATTACTTCGACAGAAACCCCAAGACTCAGATAACATTGATCAAGGAGGTCAGAAAAGACATGGAAGAGATGGAAATCGATGGAGAGGATGTGGAGAGGAGAATTCAGGAAGAAGATCAAGCGATTCGGGGGTTTTCAAGAAAAGAAAAAAGGAAGACTGGAGCAAAATGGACAAAAGAAAGAACACACACAACATATAGTTTTTCTGCTGATGGCACACAATGAATTGTTCAAGAAAATTGATAGTAGAGCGTTCATTCGAAAAATTGAAATTAATCAAAGGAATGTTATAGTAGAGCTAGCTTTGTGAGCGTGTACGATGCGATGTCCCTATTACCCTTCACGGCATAAATGTTAGAGAAATATTGAAATCGATACCACAGCTGATGGAAGTGCGAGACAGCTGTTTCGTTCCACAAGGAACTCGTCAATTGAACTACGTCCATCGCAGTGAGGCAACGATTTCAATCTCCAAGCATCGTTTTGTGATTCCAAGTGAAGAACCGTCAAGTAATGAAATCTTCACAGTTCCATCTATAGGAATCGACGGAAAACATCTCTCACATCATAGACACACCTCATATCATAAGAAGATGTTTGGAGATTGAAATCGAGTGACGCTATAAAATTGCACATGTGAATGTTGAGGAAAAATCATCGCGTCAACAAGAAATACAATGGAAAGATGGAAGAAATAGCATCCTGAGAAGATGAAGCGTCTTTGGCAGGAAAAACATCTGAAGCAAAAGCTCTGAGAAATCAAGTTCAAGATAACCATCAAAATAATAGCAATATATAATTGAACTCCCGAATAATATATTTTGTTTTCAGGAAAAACATACATGAAAATGCTCTCTCAACTGAAAGACATTTTTATTGAAATCCCTGATTTATAATTCATAAGCGTGAAGACTTTTGAGGGAACTTTTCGAAGAAGCAATTGCTTTATGTTATCGATTCAATCCTAAATGTAGGCCCTATTAAACCAGATGATACAATCCATAATAAATATTCATTGAAATAAGGTGAAAAGTAATGCCAAATGTAATGTTCACGTTAAGCATTGTTTCTTATCTTCTTCAATGTGCAAGATAAATTTGAACGTGACTTTACAGACCGTAGTACATCCAAGGTCTCATATTGGAAACCAACGATATATTACACAATATATCTACGTCGAAACGAGGTTTTGTATTGTCTTTTACACTGTAGTTCAATCTCATGAATATTAAGTTTTGATTTGTATAAATTCAAAGTTGAAAAATAATATATAACAATAATTTTGCCAAAAAAATCTCAAATAAGAAGAAGGATAACTCGAATGCCAGTTGTGAGTTCAAACACACAAATTGTGAAAAAAGAATTGTCAATAAAAAAACTTGTACATGAATTCTAATGAAAGTCCTGATAGAAGAAGGGATATAAGTTCGAGCATTGAGCAAAATGAGCAATTTCAGATCCGAACTGCGGGTAAGCCAAAAAATTCCAGAAGATTGGTTTCCAGAAAACGCCGACACTTGAGATCGAGAAAATATTATCTGTGTTCTGTATGCACTTCTCAGAGCCATCGAAAAAATCTTATTTTAAAATAATCTTATTTTTACCATTTTTCGAAAAATTACAATAGGTCTGTGCAAACAGTACAATAAATGCGTTTGCTAAATCTTTAAAATTTGTTATAACTGAGAATCTCAAACAATAGCGAGAAATATTCATGTACTATATAATCATCAGGAAAAAATTAATTATAAACATAGATTGAAAAATATTGTGACTGTCGTCGGCAAATGTCGAAAATGAAGTGAGAAGAAAAAATATTAATTCGCCAGTTTCAAAGCTTGAAGTGTATATCGCTTAAGAAAAAGCGGACTTTGTCATTGAAAATCATCAAATTGATATTGAGTATCAATTAGAAAGCAATATTCATACACGTTATCCTGAATATAATTCAAGGTAAGAAGAGCGATTGTGGAATATCCAACCACAAACAAGACATATAAAAATGAATACCAAGAAAGTTTCATTTCCAGTGACCTAAAATGGTTGCGGAGTACCAACACGAGTAGTGTAATAAAGCTCAGGAAAAGTGGGTCAAGTGTTGGAAGAAGGAAAGACGAAATACATGATTTGCAAATGAGCGGAAAATGGCATCTCGAAAAGAATGCACGAATTATTTTGCTGAACGAGGAGATATTTTGGAGATGTAGGCAGTCGAGAATAAAAGGAAACTCGTCCCTTTCGTTCTGGACACTTCAGGAGTGTATTAGAGATTTTTCAAACATTCAGGTATAGTTTGAGCAAAAATCAAATCGCCAAAGTAGAAAAAATGGACAGATGAACGGAAGAAAGAGCATTCAGAGAGGATGAATTATTTTTTGGAGGCAAAAAAATGAAGCAAAAGTATTAAGATTTGCGAATTCAAGTTCAATCGTCTACTCATGGGAAACAATCGTTATAATTATATATATATATATATATATATATATATATATATATATATATAGAAATTGATTCATTGTTTGTTTAAGATATTTTATTTTGAAAGTTTTTAGCAATAACAGGTTTTTTTTGATATGAAAAAGTTTATTTTTGTTGACGTTTCGTTGTTAGCATGACGCGTTTCGTCGTTACAAACGACTTGTATTTTCACATATTGATTTTTAGTATCAGAGAAATATTTCTGGGTTAGCATTCGCTTCGGAAGTTTTAGTCTTCTTCACCATGAGGAAACTTCTGAAAACCTCATGGTAAGCCAGGTGATTCTAATAAGTGTGATATATATATATATATATATATATATATATATATATATATATATATATATATATATATATATATATATATATATATATATATATATATATATATATATATATATATATATATATATATATATATATATATATATATATATATATATATATATATATATATATATATATATATATATAATCAAGAATGCCAAAAATATATGGTGAGGTGACAAACATATTAATAATCTCGAAACGGTGATGAGACGGTGGATTTCTGAAAGTGATTTTTTTTTAAAGAGTTTTTTTTTACTCAATTAGCTTGGTTGAATCTGTTGCTTGTTCGACAAAAAACAGAAAGTTGAACACTAAGATATTTTATATCTCGCGTTTTATATAATGATAATTATTAATTTTCTTGAGAATTTGATTATTCTAAGTGAAAAAGTAATACATTTCAAGAAAATCAATTTTAACCCAGAAAATACATTTCATTATTCATGGAAACGAATATTCTGTTCTAATTTTTCGACAAATTTCATTAAAATTTTACCTTTCATTGAATCCTAATTGTGTAAGCAAAAATGACTGATATTATCTGTAATATTCCCTCTCAGTATTAAAATTAGGTACTCATAAAATTCGGAATTTCTCTTGATAACTATTAATCGACCATATATGTTGAAGTGAGTTCATCTTTATCTTGAAATATGAACGTGTGATAAAACATCCTTATCGTATTATCCGCTGATATTATAGCACTCAACTTTTTTCCAATAAAATGCAGGAGAACAAAATACAAACATACTTCTCTCCAAATAAACACTGAACATCAGATAGCGAGATAGCTCTGTATATAGTACACACAAACGGATTCATAACTGTTAATGAAATGCAGTCTGCCGTCGGCGGAGCTGTCGTAGCTTAGACCAAGCCCGAAAGTAATGAGATTAGAGTTCAGGAGCTAACTTTGTAACGTATAACAACACTGAAGATTCGCATATGTTATCGATAGTTGGCTCTTGTATCCTTAATATTCTGCCTCGAGATCTCAGCATACTCCGAATATATTCATGTAGTTACGAACTGATACTCTTGCAAAAAAAAACCGGTGCGATTTTGAAAACATACACTAATTATTCCAATCCATAAAATGGATGAAGTCAACTGAACTCATGTTATGATTCAATTGATTTTCTTCCAACGTGATTTCTGTACGTATTCATCTTCATTCAGACTCAGAATTCTTCGAAATTTGTGAGTATAATTATGTCGAAAGCTCCAAAATTGCATTTTTTCAAGCAGGAGTGGATCAGAACTGCACAGAAAATGTCTTCCTTTCGAAACGATCTGTTTTTAAAAGGCCAAAAAGGAGGAATATGAAAGTTCGATGCTTCATTAGGCGATATTCCATCAAGGCAAAAACGCCTGAACCGAGGTCAAAATAAATTTGGAAAGGAAGATCTTCATCCAGAAACATCGAAATATTTCAAACTCAATTGCCTAATTATTTGTCGAACTGAATTTGAAAAAAACGAATTTTTCGAGATTGTAAAGATATAATCCACTATCTCATCATTTGTTGATCCGATAAGAGACAAAATCGCGGAGAAATCGATAATTAATATTCGAGGTCGCTGGAAAATCCGGAAAAACCGTCCAATATCTATAGTTCCATTGTCGATATAAACTCCACCCAAATATAAAATTTCGGTATCGGTAGTTATTGCATCGAATAGAGTTGGCGTTTACTTGATGTATATCCATTTTAATTGAATATAAGGTAAAATTCAAAAACTTGAACGTTTGATTTACACTTTCATTGACAACATAGCATGTCGCGTTTCGTCCTTATGAACGACTTCTTCAGATGCTACTAGAATACTGTATTCTAGAAGCATCTAGAATACAGAATACTGTATTCTAGAAGCATCTAGAACACAGAATACTGTATTCTAGAAGTCGTTTGTAACGACGAAGCGCGTTGTGCTATGTTGTCAATAAAAGTGTAAAGAAAGTTAAAATTTTCCAATTTTATCTTATATTCAATTATTATTTTGCTGAATTGTTTTCAAATGTGGTTCTTGGTACCACTTCAAATAAAAACCTTTTTGAATAAAAACTGCAGAATTTATACACAATAACTATACGAATCGATTAGATAGATTTTCGTATCTTCGAAGAATATCTCTATCTCATTGTTCATCTATAAAATAGAGAATATTTAGGAATTTAATCGACTGAAATTAAATGAAATATCATATATGTACATTTGAGATGAAATTGGTTCAGAATTAGAATGATTATAGAAACTGTTTGATCTAGGAAATTCACCAACACCAAATCCAGGACCGCACGGTACAGAAAATATCTGACTCTTCCAAATGTTCGAGGTTTACACTGACGAAAACCGCCATAGGGATGATGAATCACTAGATTTGTCAAATACTGAGTCATTGTGATTATTTACCTTAATAGTAGGAGAGTTGGCAACAATTTTTGGTTAGGTATTTGAGGCAAGCTGACAACTTGTCACATACCTCTCCTAATATACCCCAATACGGAATTGCAGACCTGGCTGGTCAGTAACCCTAAGTTTTTAGGGATTGGCAGATGAAAAGTCCCACCAAAATGATCTGTGTTTTTGGGAATTTCATCTTCTAGTTTTAAATGATACTCCATTAAAATTTCAATTTGCACCAAAAACATTTTTTACAATTTGTTGTGAAATATTTCTGCACGCGCCTGACAATGTTAAAACCCGGATTAAATCGTCCGGCTTATTTCTTTTCGTATTCATTAATTTTCGTATACACTGAAACATATAAAAAATGCGTTTTGCCTCAAATTTTTGGGAAAAAAAATATTTTTAAAAATTTAGGGGTTGGTTTAGCCCCGCTACTCACCAGCCAGATTTGCATTTCCGTATTGGGGTATATCAGGAGAAGGGAGTTTTCAGCTTGCCTCAAATACCTACCCGATAATTGGTGACAGCTCTTGGACTATAAGTAATGGTGAATATAAGGTCAGGGGCCCGAAATTAGACTACGTAATTAACTTATCTGAAAAGGATGAGTACAAAATTTGAAAAATCAAGCCCGCAAAAGCTTGAAAATCTTCCGAAAACTGCTAATGGATATCTCGCAAACTGTGATAGGACTTTTTTCCTTAACATTCATATTCTCTGAAACTTCTTGGCGGGGGGCGATCTTTCTCCACCCTGAGAGGACTGAAGACCTACTCAAGAAACAGTACATCCAAAAATACGCTTAGCGGACTAGCTTTACTTTTCATTCACAAGGATATCATTTTAGGTGACCCGGAAGTTATTGATACATTTTCAAGTACACCACGAAACTTGAACGTTGTTCGGTAATCTTTGTAAATATTGTTAACCTGAATAAGTCCTTATGATATACATTTTTTTGACTTGTGTTTCATTTCCTTTAGTGGTTATTTACTTTACTCCACCGTCTTTAAACAATAGTAAAATAATCTACTTGTAATTTACTAACTGAAATCGGCCATAAAAATTAACGTAAAACATTGAGTATACATATCTACTTTATTAACCAAATTACATAACTTAGATTTGGTGTTGACCCTCCCCAAAAATATTATGTATATTCGCCAATTACTTCAAGAAATATATTTTCACATGGATAACACTTACGTTAAAGAAAATGGATCATGTTTGAATTTGATATCAACATGTTTACACAACATAACTACCGAAAAAGGTTGACAATATGTGAGTTGTAATGTAATGTAAATGTCTGAATATTTTTGAGTATAGCATATAAAAAACTGTTCAACTTAGAGTAAGACTAAAGCCGAAAATAGAATCAATGTTTTCGAATAGGCAGAACGACGACCCAAAAATTATGAATTCATGGAATACGAATAAATATGATTTACTGCGATGATAGATGAACATCAAATTTTTGTGATGGGGTCAGATGTTCGTATTATGAAAAGGTACATGGAGCATTTTAAATTGAAGTAGCATAGTTCCGCTGGGAATTGGCAAACCAGAAATAGTTGGGATATTCTTGGCTATTTACATTAAGGTTTCAGTTACTGATTTATGAATGTGACCTGACCGCATATATAAATGCATTTGGAATGACGGATAAAATCACATTATAGAGAAACTTATGCTGAACATTTATTTATCGGAGAAAAATCTTGGAAAAATATTTCATGTATATATATATATATATATATATATATATATATATATATATATATATATATATATATATATATATATATATATATATATATATATATATATATATATATATATATCAATATATATACTTTAATATTTCAATTATTTCTCAATTTGCGTATCTAATGTTTTTTTATATAATAACACTAATATTTAGAAATAATTAAATGAGCTTTTAGATCTGTCAAAGTGAAAAGTTTCAAGTATACTCTGCCATATCATGATAGAAAGACTTACAAACGACCAACGATTGTAAATTGTTGAAATTTACCATCAGAATTCGTGCTCTGTGAAAAATGTGTATCGTTTGTTACGACCATATTTCGTTTACTTTGTTGGACATTAAACCATTGTCCCGCATGCGTACACTGCGTACTGAACAGAAAATTGCAGCCGAAGCGTACAGTGTTAATGAGGATCGTGAAATGTCAATTCGTCGTCGTTCTCAGCAATTGGTCATGTGTCAAATTGGATCTTCCGAATGGACCATTTGAGACGGAGCCGCGCACAACATTTATATGAAGTTATCTTCAAAATATGAATTGCAAAGGCCAAGTTATCAAGTTCAATGAAAATTTTGAATATATGATGCAAATTGAGTGTTTTATTCGATTTGAAAAAACTACGCTTAAAAAATCACCCTATATTAGAAGAACTGGCAATAATTTTTAGGTAGGTATTTGACGCAAGTTGAACACTTGTCACACATCGCTCCTGATATACCCCAATACGGAGTATCGGACCTTGCTGGTGAGTAGCGGGGCTAAATCAACCACTCAATGTTTATAGGTTGGCAGCTTGGTAGACCCACCAAAATGATCTGTCTTTTTGGGAATCTTATCTTTTAGTTATGAATAATACTCCATTAAAATTTCAAGCTGCCTCAAATACATTTTTTAAATTATTTTGCAAAATATTTTTGCACGCCTCTGGCAATGTTAAAACCCCGATTAAATCGTCTGGCTTATTTTTTTTTCGTATTCATTAATTTTCGTGTACACTGCAATATAGAAATTGCGTTTTGACTCAATTATATTTTTGGGGAAAAAGCATAATATTTTTGAAATTTAGGGGTTTTTTAAAATTTAGCCTCGCTACTCACCAGCCAGGTTTTCAATTCCGTATTGAGGTATATCAAGAGAGGTATATGACAAGTTTTCGGCTTGTCTCAAACACCTACGCAATAATTGGTGCCAGCTCTTGGAGTGTTATACATTAACAACATTCATTAATAATATTATATTTTGTCGCCTCCGTGGCTTGATCGGGAAAACACCCAACTATGGGTGAATTGAAAAAAAGCATTTTAATTCTGGGTGAAAATAACACAACTTCCAGAGACTACGAACAACATAAGAGTTTATTCAGCAATAATAATTCTATGAGATAACACAGTGTCATCAATTTATAACAACATTGAAAAAACAAGTGTTATTTGTATTCATGACAAACACTTTTTGATTTGGTCTTTCTGGAAATAAAGCTGTACATATAAATGTTGTATGCATAAGAACAAGTCTCTGTTCAATTAGAATGTGTTCATCCAGGTCACTTCATTATTTAAAAAAAGTCTTCAAACGGAATACAAACTGCAAGTGATAAACATAATTGAAATTCAAACATTGATCAATAGTAATAATAGTAATTTAAAGCCATTGTTTTCGCGATAGTATGGATCTTACTTTATTAATTCTCTGATGACATCAATAATATGAAAGCTCAACATCGAATTTTGAGAAGAATCACTCGATAGTGATTCAAAATATTCGAAAATTCAAGCGAAAATGTGTAATTTCGACTTTGCTCTTCTACCACATTCGTTCAGTCATTGAATTTTTCAAAAATTCCATTCAATTCGATAACGTAACGGTGACAAGTTTCATTGAAGTTCTTGACACGAAATATAGATATAAGGAGTCAGAACGTAATGTTGATAGAATGGTATCAATTTAAGAAACAGATCTTTGCCGGTAGGGCGCTCCACTTTTCAAGACGTACTCGTTTAAATCTTTACGTGGATGGTCTTGTTGCTGTCTTATTGACAGCTGTGAAATGAAAATTTATATTTTATATTCAATAATAATTTTAAATAATTTTGACAATCGCGAGCCAGCAGTGGCGGATTTACAAATTTGCCGCTAGTAGGCCATTCAATTTTTGCCGGCCCTACTGACTTTTGAAATTCAATACGTTAGTTTAATCCCGTTATTAGTATGATTGTGAACTTAATGATATTTCTGTCAGTTACTAGATTATTTTTGCAACCTGCTATATACTGAAGAGTTTAATGTTGACCTAACAAGTTTATTTGACAGGCAAAACAAAAAAACCCCGACTTTAACGCGTAAAACCTCTGTAACTTTTAAACGGCTCAATCGATTTTCATCAAACATGTCTAAGAACACCCGCCCGTAAAACACCTGTAATACAAAAAAAACTAAATTGAAATCGGTTCATTCTTTCGGGTGCTATGATGCCACAGACAGACAGAGAGACAGACAAACAAAATTTAAAAAAAATCTAATTCTACTCAGTTACTCATCTTAAGCCATCCTAGCTAATTTTTTTTCGAATATCTTTAATTTACAGACTATTTTAGGATTACGATTTTATTATAGTATAGATTGTGTACAAGTATAATTATAAAAAAAAATCTGTAAAAAAAAAATGTGTTAAATTTGCCGCCCCTCTAAATCTGCCGCCGTAGGCACCGGCCTACTTGACCTATTGGTAAATCCGCCACTGCGAGCCAGCGCGTATTTACGTGTGATGATAAAAATAACATCGGTAAGTCCTGAACATTTGCGCAGCCAGTGGTAGAACAGAGAACTATGATCTGGGTTTGATATTGTGTACATTTTATAAGTCTAGCTTTTTGGAACAATTTCGTCTAATTTGACGAAATAATGCGTCATCTAGGTTGCAGTTGTAGAATCGCTTGTTGTCATTTTTCAATGCATGTCAGAAATTCACTATAAATTCATTATAATTCTGTAGTTCTCGTGCTATATTATCGCACTGTGCTATAGTGTAGCACTTGTAGATATCGCTATCAAAATACACTATAACTTTCTTTCGATAGCTTTTGAAAAATTAATCAAGCATTCAAATATTATAGCAGTGTTCTATATAATCCTTGATATTTTGTACATGAATACTACGGAAAAATGGACGGAAACATTCAAAAATATTTTTATAACGTTTTGTATTGCTCAATGTCGAGTGACATCTGGAAAAAAGAATATTTCCATAATCTAATGTATTCTTCATAAATGTAGATGTATTAGGAACATCCAAAATTTCAATCGGCCTAGGTATATATTACAAAGACCTCAATTGTTCTAACTTAACACAAAATTATTGATAATGTAACTAACCAGTAATTGGTATACGTCTCCCGGGCACATCAGCTGTTTATATAATATGATCTGTAGTGGGTATAATATCCGAACAACTATTTTAAATGTATAATGATGATAGCAGTAACTAGTTATTACGACTAAAATATTACCCAATGATCATATTACGTCTATGTAGCGATGTACATATTTTATTTGCAGTCAGGGCCGCCTTACAAAAATATAACATCATTAGGTAATTTCACTAAAGGCGATAGAATGACAATTTTTCAAAAATGTCTGCATGTTAATACTATGAATTAATAAAATAAATACAAGCAATGAACGAAGAAATATTCATGAAAGAATAACACACTATAAAATATGATTCTACGTTCTCGTTCATTCATTGCTGAATCCTTAACAAATTTGATTATTTAAACTCTCGTAACATTAGTGTGAGCTTCCTTCTTTGGCGTATATCTCATGTCGCTATAAATGTTGATGAAATAGTGGATAGAAGCGCAAAAGAGGCAGCTATTTCGGCTCCAAAACTTAAACAGGGTTTAGTATACTCAGATTTATTTTTATTATGTAAGGAAAAGTGTCGACAGGAATGGATTATTACATATGGTTCTCTGGAAACTGGTCAGAAATATAAAGAAATACAAAAAATTCCGTTAAAAAGTTCATGGTTTAACAACTATACAGAAAATAGAAATTCATATGGATTATCAGTAGACTAAGAAGTAGTCATGCTAAGTGATTAACTTATCTCTACAGATTACCTAGATAATTAGGTGAAAGATTCTCCATTATGTGAATGTAGAGAGAATGGTACAACAGAACATCTGATTTTGCAATGTACTCGTAGTAACAGGCATCATTGTGCACAACTACTAGGTCGAATTTCGACTATTACTAAATATAAGCAGCCTATAATCAATGTTTTCTACTATCACTTGAGAATATGGAAATTTATAGAGCTGTATACAATCATATCAGATAAATCAAGTTGGAGATTTGATAATGACATGGCGTTTTTTAGGATTGATAGCTTTTGAATTTGCGGTAAATTGGGTACTGCATATCACTGTGCCATGTGAAAACACTCGTAATAAGATTGATTCGAACTCGACAAAGCTACTTCATATTGTAAAATTTGATCTACCTTTCAATTTATATTTTCATTTTATCATTAAATAATAATTAAATTTTTAATCTATTATAGAAGTATAACATTCAAATTTGAGTTCAGAAATTGTTAAATTATTGAGTCGTTGAATAGTTGTTGTATATTTTTAGATATTTGTGTTTAGGTATAATTGAGATGTGTATGCTGTTGGCTAATGATGTTTGTCAAGGCCAAATTCTTTTAAATAAAAAAAATGGAATTATTTATTTCATGTTCACGTTTCGCTAGAGGGTGAAGGTAGATTTGTTGAAACTTTGAGATAAATACTTCTCCCTAATGGCAGAACTCAAGACAGAAATAAATTTATCCTCAAAATTTCGTTTGAGGATAAGAGACTGTAAGATTATATTTACAATAATTTGAAGGGTTTATTGACTCGATATTTGTAGTGGTAGTCTTTCCTCTTTGCCAAGCTTTTGCAATCTACTTTATTGCTTCATAGGGGTTCTTAACTATATAAACAACCTTCCGAACAGGATTTCCTCCTTCCGAAGAACCGAGAAGAGAGGAAGGAGAAAATAAAAAAATTATTTGCATCTATACCAAATAAAAATAACACAAAAAATCAAAATATATTCAAAGGAGAAAGTTGAAGATTACAAAATATAATCAGAAAAAAGGCCAAAGGATTATAGAGTAAACTCCAAGATCAAATCTCAAAACTATTGAAAAATGAAATAATATATAAAATAAATTGCAAACACTGTGATAAAGCATACATAGGCCAGACATCAAAATGGTTGAAAGATTGGAAAGCTCGCCATAAATCAGATTGAAAAAATGGAAAAGACCGATATTCCATACCAATATTTATACAATATATGAGAAAATTTCAATTTGCGTTCCACTATAATTATATTGATTCGTTACACCAACGATATTACCTATTAATGAAATCACATAATAGAAAAAACGGTAATTTATATACTTCTTTTAATATACGATAACTAGGTTTTATTGTGTGGGAAATATTTCTAATTTGCAGTGGAAGTACGACGAATCAAAAAAAAAAGAGAAAAAATCAGTATGGAAAAATCTGAGCTTCTGATGAAACACCTGAACAAAGTATAATGGAAATTAATTCAAGGAAATGATTAAATCCTTTCTAAAAATCTTGATATTTGTGGTTAATTGAAAATGTCCAAATGAATTTACTCAGTACATCTGAAAGGCTTGTTTGGAGTAGCAAACCGAAAAATCGCTAACAGGTACCTTCCTATGAAATCGAAAACAGTTTCTTCTTCTCGAATTAATTAAAAATAGGAAATGGCCATAAAAACCGACCAACCTACGGACCAGCCTTTGTTGAAACCAGATCTTCGAGCTCATGATTTGATACAGTTCTGAATACTTTCTCATTCAATTTTGTCAATCCAATTTCCGGATTTCGATTGGCGCGTTATATTTTTGCGTCTTTTTCTCCTAAATACCTAACGTATATTTCTAGACCGGAATGGATTCGGAAATTGATTTGACTCACATTTTGCGAATGATTACGGCTCCAATCGAATCTACCGTGAATTTTTATCCAATAAAAATTACTATGAATCATATTATAACACAAAATATTATATATATATATATATATATATATATATATATATATATATATATATATATATATATACCAATATATATATATATATATATATATATATATATATATATATATATATATATATATATTTATAATTGATAGACAACCAATATATTAACCTTGTCTATATTTCGAACATGTTTACATTCTTCATCAGGACTCTGAAAAATAAATAAGTGTAAAACAAAGTGTTTCAACCAAAAAATTACATCTAACGGTTAACTAGGCTGAAGATGTAGCCAGACTGTACGCAGCAGTGAAAATAGATGGTAAAACAAATTTTCGAACTTATAGAACCAGATAATCTCATTAAAAACGCAATATAAAATATATAAAATAAAATCAGATAACAATCATATGTTAAAGATACCGAACTGTCAGGAAACACAGACAAACGTCCCTAAGGATCACAGTGTGGGTGCAAAACTCTCTGTCAACTGTCATCACAAGTGAAAGAACATAAAACATCAAACAGAACTCAGGAATTGTAGCTGGGCTTATCGAATTTTCTTCGAGAGCAGATAACTATAGATGCACTAGCTATATCCAGGATTTTGAAATTATTGAAGTCAAAGTGATGTCACATCTTTCTCCGCATGGAGGGCCGAAGCAAATGGCCCTACTTTTGCCGAGAACTCATCATCTTTTACTAATTAATAGTATACGGCAATACTCCTTATTTATCGTGTATATTTTTATATATATATATATATATATATATATATATATATATATATATATATTATATATATATATATATATATATATATATATATATATATATATATATAACGAATTGAAAAATTTTTTGCTTTAATAAATAGGTACAAACTAAGGCAAAAAAGTGTTCTTGATATATCTCGATACTCAATTGGAAGCGGCGATTGACGCGTGTTTCGAGTTAATTTCTTTCAGTACTTGTTATTATTACAGGAAAGAATTTTTTCATTCGTTGTTCACTTTGCCGGTTGAAGACTCCGTAAAGGATAAATACTAGCCACAAAGGCGATACGTTGACCAAATCTCCAAACTCGGAAATTTCATGTTGGAAGACTGACGACAGCTCACCCTGAGTTGGTCTCACTGTGAGTGGTCTCGAGGGCAGGGAGGGGTTCACATTGTGCGAGGGACCGGAAGTGAAGCTGGTGTGCGAGTGGGTGCGCGACGGCGAAACGCGCCTTAACAGTGGAGAATTCCTTTATAGGTGTGTTCTTTTGTTTTTGATTCCAGTTCCAGGTTCGTATGCCTTGAACTGGGCTACGCCATTTTAAGCTTCCAATTAAGTAACGGGATATACCAAGAATTCTACGTGTGAAGTTTGGGAAAAAATCAACGCGCCAACCTTGAATAAAATGGACAGATGAACGGAAAAAAGAGCATTACGAGAGAATGAATCGTTTTTGGGAGGCAAACAAGATGCAACAAAAGTCCTTAGAATCGCATATTCAATTGCAATCGCTTTCCTCATGGGGGACAATCGCCATAATAATATATATACATATATATATATATATATATATATATATATATATATATATATATATATATATATATATATATATATATATATATATATATATATATATATATATATATATATATATATATATATATATATATATATATATATATATTATTATGGCGATTTTTTTCCAATAAAAATGTATTCAGGCTATTCAGAAGTACGCCTGTTAAATTGAAGCTACACTCACAAAATGTCATTTTATGCCAACCTCGCCATGCATGATGCATAATCGTGGATTATATATATTTTGGGCCAATCTCAAGTCGACGACCTCATCTTTCGATGAGGTTCTGGTCGCCACTTATTCTTGAACTTCGGGAGTTCCGCAAGGTTAACACTTCGGACCACAAATTTTTATAGTATGGTTAAATAACATCTTGTTTTCATTTCAATAAATTCAAATATGCTACAGATTGTGTTCTCGTTCGGAAAACCCTCAAGAAAGACCGTCACAAAAAAAGACTCACGGAGTAATATAAATATGAATATTCATAAATGCTTAAAAGTTGTAAATTTCACTTGAGTTTTAGGAACCACAACTTATAAGATTGTTCTGGAAGGTGGCGTGTTGATAGGGAAAATTCTATGAAGGATATTTGCGTTATTTTCGACTCTAAGCTTACATTCGATCTCCATTTTGATTAAATAGTTGAAAGAGCATCTAGAATGTACAGCATATAACTGTCATTAATCGATTGGGCGGATACTTGATGAAAATCTGAATATGTACATAATTTAAATAAAACTCAGTAGTTTCAGTTCAAACAATTCAAAAACATGGCAATATCGTTTTCATACAGTTTCGAATACAGTTAGAATACAGTTTCGCCAACACAGTGGCTTCATCAGATGTTGAGATGTGGCACAGTTTATCATCAACATTTGATGAAGCCACTGTGTTGGTGAAACGATATTGTCATGTTTTTGAATTGATCATAGTGAAAATCGAAAAACTACATACGTTCTATTAAAATTATGAATACAACTTTATTAATCTAGAATGCCTAGAATACTGTCTGATGGTGAACGTTGACAAAACTCTATGTGTTCATTTTTATCTGAAGGTAATGGAATTAGTACCTTGGATGTTAAATATGGAGACAACACTATATCATCATCACAATCAACAAAGTCTCTTGGAGTATATGTAGACAGAATTTTGAGATGGACATCACACATTGAGGTAAAAAATTGAGTAATTCAATTTTTGCAATCTCTAGAATTAACAACATCGTACCTAGAAACTGTGTTATGAATGTGTATTACAGTCTTCTATATAGTCATCTAAATTATAATATTCTGCTGTGGGGCTGCTCTACAGAAATGAATAGGGTGTTTATTACACAGAAGCGAATACTTCGATTGATATTCAATATTCATCAACGAACGTCTTGTAAACCTATCTTCATTAATAATTACATACTCACCTTGCCGTGTTTATATATTTATAGATGTTTATTATATGTTAAAGAAAATGAAGATAGGTTTATTGAATTGAATAGTAATCATGAGTATTCAACAAGGAACAGGAATGTACTACTTATTCCTATGCATAAAACATCTAAATATGAGCACCCTCTCTATTATCAGAGTAATAGAATTATCAACCATTTACAATCGAATTTGAAAGTCATTTGTTTAAGAGGAAAGTTAAATCTCTGCTCTCAAAGAAGGCACAGTAGTAGGCACATAGTGTGGCACAGTACTTCGATGATTCGAATGTAGGCAATAATGTATGAATCAATTTTTCATATCATATTATATTTTTTTTGAAACAAATGTTCTTCACCATGTGAAATTGTCTCTAATGTTCAATATTTCTGAGGTAATTCTTTTCTTTCCTTTTCAAATAAAATTGTATATTATTGTGAATATAAATTTAATCGATATTTTTGTTTGAACCAATATTTTTGCTCGAGGGCTGAGTGGAAGATCAGACTCGAAACTGAATTCAGTCCTTCTGAGAGCATTCTTCTTAGTTGTAATTATTGTATCAACTGAAATGAATGTAATTTTACAATGCAAACAATGTTTCCCAATAAATTTATTTTATTTATTATATTATTTACTACTGTTTTATAAGAAGTTAAGCCTTGCGAGATGAAAGTAATACGAGAATAGTGGATTTTCAAGAGCATCTTTCTAGATTGAAGGCAATGTAATTTCTAAATCCAGTTTTATGTACTTTCTCTTTCTCTCGGTAGCAGTGAGCTCGAAAGAATTACAGAGGACGCCTCTGATATTAATTCTCCTCCGATATCATGGTTCATTCTTATTTATGGGCGTTTTCTAGGTATTCTCTATGGAATATATATTTTTTGCCTTTCGAAAAGTTATCTGTTCCAATTTTTTAAACTCTGATTGTACGAATTGTTCTCGATTACTTTTTCGTAGTTGCCTTGAGACTACATACTTCACCAAATCACAAGATTTTATCGCATCTATTATAAATTATAACCTTTAAACCAATATCGAATAAATAATATCCGAGAAGAGGCCGACCGATATTTGCTGATTTGCCCAATATAATTGGCGAAATACGTGACTGGTTTGAATTAATACATAAAAAATATTTGAAATTACTACAGTGGGGTCAAGTGACCTGGGATCTCTCATCATTTCAAAATATTTTAATTTTGGAACATTAAAATTTGCAATGTATATTTGAATGAATATCCTAATATTATAATGAATTCGCTTAATTCTGATCTGAATTTTCACGCAACATTCACTCCAATTTCATAAACTAAAGTTTGAACAATTTGAACTTTTGTTTCGGGCTACTAACCCATTTAAAGTTTGTTACAATTTCAACTTTGAACTCCATTTCTTCAACTTTAAACTGAAATTAATTTTTGCCAATTGCTTTATATCTTTTGATAATACGAGGCAATATTGCAAAGTAGCAATAACATTGATATCGTTGCAAACTAAAAAATTTTCATGCGAAAAATGTTTACTCTAATTCATCCATAGTTGTTAGTGTCAAGAAAGAAAGAGAACGCTTTGTCCTCATACCATTTCAAAACGTAAACATGTTTACTAAACCATAATGGAATTTGCGATCAAATCACAAAACTGAGGCGTCAATACTGCTCTAAAATAATAATCACATCGCCATGGAACTGAACGGTTAACGAACACAATAAAAACTTTGGTGTCTTGTTACAAAATTTCTATCGTCTCATTATATAATCGGAAATATTTGATTGCAGGATGTATCATGCGATAATCCAAATGCAGTAATAAAAACCTGATGACTTGTCTTATAACCACCGTTTATTTATAGTAATTTGACCTCGGTAATGGCAATGAATGCATATTCACATCCATGATAATGGTGATATTATAATAGTTGATATCAAAATTATTGTCAAAATCAGAAACTATTCTCAGTTCATGAAGTTCTGCACCGAATGAAGAGTAAAATTGGATATCAATTTAGGAAACAAAATTTCCAATAATTTTTTCTACAAGTAAGTCCAATTATTCAATTGGACTCAACAATTATTCACCAATAAAGTTTTTCAACAAGAACTGAACATATGACTCCAAACCAAATGAGTACTTCAAGATCAATGGAATCAAGAAAATCTAATTGCAGAGAAAAAACGATTGAGGGACCAGAAAATTTTGAGGATAACCTAGTATAAAAATACGGGAAGAGAAAAGTTTGTAGCCCTTTCGAAAAAATTTCGCGAATGAAGAGAAGGTACCAAATTTCGATCATAAGTATCAATGGATTAGAAATACATCACATTAATTAAAAAAACCATCATTCAAATGACTGCTTGAATTACACACAACAAACATCGCATACTCAGTCTGTGGTCAACCTGTATGTTGATTTTTGTTTATAGGGTTTAATATTCTTTTCACTATTCCTGAATTTCAAGTGGAAAAAATTTACCTCAGAAAATGGTTTCCTTTGTATGCTTGTTCATGAAATACAACTTGCACGAAAGCATGATGGAATTAAATCATAATGGAACGAGAAATAATCTAAAATGATTTACTCTTGCTTATTTGTGAATACAATGCTCAGTAAATGTGAAAAGCAATTGCTATAATATCAATGAAAATGGAAAATTAAAAATGTTATCCTCAGTCCTCGTTGTTTGGTCTCTGCAGCATCTGTTAATTGTGGAATATAAGTTGAAATTCAAACACTTAAACTTTTGATTTACACTTTATTGTATAAAGTGTAAATCAAATGTTGAAGTTTTCAAGTGTTCAAGAATTTTAGTTTATATTCAATTAAAATGGATTAACACCAAGTAAACGAAAACGCTATTAAATATCTTAGTTGTTGTCGAAGTAAATACAATATTTAAAACAATTAAATTTAAACAATTAAAATTAAAATTAACACACTTGACTTAAGTTCCACTGAATATATTACAAACTCTAAATATGTTTCGTATGGTTAACCCATTATCAAGAGTACTGTTCAGAAACATTGTATACTCTTGATAATTGGTTAATCACACGAAACATATGTAGAGTTTTTAACATATTCAGTGAAAATTAAGTCGAGTGTGTTAATTTTAATTTATTGTTTTTAACATAATGTTTCACCAAGAGATAAGCGAAACCTCCGTGTCATTTATTACATATCACTTTGATTAGACACCTATATATTCAGTACACAGAATAGCTAGGAGAATTTAACACAAAAGTGAACCTGCCTAATGAACAGAAAATGTCAAATCGATTTTAGTTAACAGTATTTCATTTGAAGAGATTATTCAAAGAATAATTTTCAAAGCCAAACAACTTTCGAGAAAAAAAAATTTGTAGAGAAGAGCAGGCTATGAGAAAGTATGGCAAAACATTACGAAGAAAGAATATCATTACTCTAAGATAATGGGACGATCATGAATCACAGCAAAAATTAGATGAATACAGAATACAATTGTGAGGACAGATAATTTATGTAGATAGGAAATGAAATTGAGCTGAAGTTTGACCCCTGTGGCACAGCATATGAGGAATTATAGATGTGGATGAATGAACGGATTCACAACAACCATGCTGTACATAACTGACAGTAGGAGGAAGCTGTGAAATGTGTAAATTATCGCCCTTTCAGTGGTCTTTTGAAAGGACTAACACAGAATATCAGTAGGTAGTTGTACTGATAAAATGGAGTGAGTGTAAAAATAGAACTATCAATAATTATATGGAATTATGTATATTATATATATATATATATATATATATATATATATATATATATATATATATATATATATATATATAGTAAATAATTCAGAAAATGAACAAATTCTAAGGAATAGCCAAGAATTTGGAATATAAAAATTCGTTGAAATACTGATTGAGATGAAAAATTTCCCTCATTGATTGGGCTGATATTGAATAAGAATTAAATAACATATTTCAACTATTGCTTAAAGAATAAATCGAGTAGATGAGTATATTTTTCAAGAAAGTTGATGAATATCAGAAAATAAACTGAAGAAAACAAAATTACAATTGAAACTGAATGAATCGATATTTATATAATAATGAAAAAATTGAAACTATGCACGAGTTTCCATAGTGAATGATAATTAAGAGTTGAATCCAGAAATAACATCATGTTTCGAAAAAATTATTCACTAGATATTTCAATATTTTGTTTTCAGTAGTTAGGCATATAATTTGTTTGAAAATTTCACCTTTCAATTATTCTACATAATTAATAAATAAACGGAAATTTAATATTTTTTTTTCACTTGGTTGGAACCCTAAATCAAAACTAGAGCACAATTTTTGTTATATCGATCACTTCCGGTCAATAACTTTGAACCTGAAGACACACACAACTTATAGCGGATGTTCAGGAGATGTCTACGATCCGGCACCTGGAGCACCACACGCGAACGACGCTCGCAGCAGACTGAAGCCTCTCTGCTTCCAGAGATTTCAGAACTGCTGAATGCGAGAGGAAAGCCGTAATAACCGAAAAGGGCGCTTGACGCTTATCGGATCCCCTGAAAGGTCCCAGAACGGTGTGCCCGGATCATTCAATGCCGTTTCATCTGGAGAAGTATTGGTTATTATGAATTATGGAGGAATTAAATTCAGTTGAATGGTGTTCAATTCAAAGGATTTCAATTTGTACACATAATAAACATCGTACAAATGATTAGAGTTTACATACAATTCAGAGGTTTTCATTCGACGCAAAGAAATTGAAAAAATTTATTCCGATTGAAATTAGTTGAAAGGGACTGATTATTCGAACTGAAAATTTAGCTTGTAAATGAAAATTTAAATGTAAATGAAGCTTTAGAATGAAAAGGGTTGGAAATATTATTCATATGTAAGCACCGTGAATCATATAATGTGCTGTTTGTTTGTCCTGATACTATAAGGATAAGGAGCTATCAACTATTTTCCTGATATGTCATCAGAGCCAAACTTTTGACAGATGTTAGATAACAATTTGTCAATCATTTCTCACTTGCCTTCGTTTTTGAAAAAGGAGAACGATCATTCAACTTGGGAGGAACCCTACCTTCATCTTCGTCGTCTGTTTCTCCTAAAAGTTTAGACAAATTAATCCTTTGTATACTTGGACTTCGCTTGGAGCGTCCTTGCCGTCTCTTTCCATCAAGTTTTTATTGATTGCAAATAAATACTTCTCTCTTAATTTCTCTCTTCACTTTCTTACTAGTCCATTCTATCTTTCTATTTAATTTAATATTAGGTTTGTAGCATCTTAATAACAAGATATGAGACAGTATAATGCTAAATTCATGAACATCTGCGTATCTATAATATAAAAATGAATCGCAAAATGTGTTGGTAAGCGCATAACTCAATAACGCCTAGATCAATTCTGCCAATTCTTTTTTTAATATGTTCGTTGAAATCCAAGGATGGTTTTTATAGCGAGAATTATTAGAATAATTGCCAGGAAAACCTAAAAACCGTCTATTTCTTTTTCACATACAAACATTTTCTAACTAAAATGTAGAGTCATCGGCTGGACCGATTTCACCATTATTTTTTGTGTTTGTTATTATCAGGAAAAAATTTAAAAAATTGCGTGTAAAATAGAATATTTAAGAAGTATAAGTTTTAATAGTATAAGTAAGAAATAATGATTAATTCTCAAAATGAGGGTGTAAAAAAACTGAATATCTTATCACACATTTCGGTTAGTTCAGAGATATCACGACTAATATTAGAACTTCAAGTCAATATAAAATGTTGGTAAGTTTAAATAGACTATCATACACGTTACTAACATACCACGTGGTATATTCTATTATAAAGAGGAATAAATACTAGCTTTCATTAATTTTCAGTTGAAATTTCATTTTTATGATAGCTTTAAAAACTTAAGTCGCAAAACTCGCAATGCAGCGATATTACAGTCAAAGATATCAAAGAGCATGTCAAACTGACGAGCAATGCGAAGCTCGGTATGAAGCTGAACGGAATCGATGGAATTGAAATTAACAATATGAAAAGGTTGCGTTTAAGTCCTATCGACCTGCATTAAATTGTAACTTTAAAATAGATTACAGTTCACAGAAAATCGTTGCTATTGGACCAATGAACGTTGTGTGTCAATAAACAATTGAACAATTAAACAATTGAAGGCAAAGTTTAATTGTTATTGATAAGACACTACAACCAATGATACGACCAAATATTGCACGAAGAGTCAATTCAAATAGACGCTATTGGTACAGCCACCAGAGGCACTATATTCATTGGCATTTAGTCAGACTCAATTCTGAACATTTTTTGACTTATTTCCAGCAAATATCGCATATAATTAATGATGAGATATAGGGGACAAGTACTTGATAAGAATTTAGGAATATGCCGATTAACTATAGAACGGAGAGGTAACTTTCAAGACATTAAACGTGTAAGTATAGGAATTTTTCGATGATTCGACTGATTGGAAATTACAGGAAGTATTGCAGTTCCTTCGTAAGCGAGTAAGTCCCTGGCTCTAAACGGGATAAATATTTGAAACAAGATAGTGTAACACAAATAGAAGAACATGACCTTTCGGCTTTTTGAAAAATATTCAGATGAAAATAAATGGGCGCACAAAGTTCGACGCGTCAGCTAGTTTCAGATAAATAAGGGATGCCACTCAGTTGGAATAAATAGAATGAATGTGATAGTAAGCTGCAAGTATTTTGAGTTACCTCCAGAAGTCTTGAAGGTTGGAAGTTAACTCTTCTTTATAAACATTTTGCACTACTTCAAGTGGATTTTCGGTCATAACTGTTTTGTATATCTAGTTTGTCAGTGCACAGGGTTGATTAGCATCACATAAAAAATTACTCCAAGGCGATTTTTTGTAAGGTCCGCGGCCATATTTAGGGGTGTTTGAGCTTCAGACTCGTGGAGCACTCGAATTTTCAACACTTTCTTTCTTGGTTTGAATTATCTACGCCATCTTGACTCTATCCTCTCCCTATTGACTGTCTGGTTTTCCTGTCTCTTAGTGTGCACATCCATGGTTTTGCTCTAGATCTTCTTTACTACAGTGGGAGTTTCAGATAAGTTTTCTCTATCTCCTATTGTTTCTCCATTAAGTATTGTAATTCTAACTGCCGCATAACTTTATATATTCTTACTATGCCTAACTTCTGCCTCATATCAATGCGCTTGTGTTGGCGGTGCTTAAGTTACTCTTGTACGTTTTTGAACCTACGAATAGAGGTTTATAGCTCATTTATTGAGTTATATGTATAACGAGCTATATTTATAGCTCATAGCTATATTTATAGCTCATTATTCATAAACAGATTGAATTTCATGCACTCCGAGAGGTTGCATTACTACAGCCTGAATGTTTTTTTCAATAAAAGAGATCAAAGAATTCTCTTGTAGCATTCAAATATTCATATTTATTGGTAGATGGTTGAGTAATAGAGCATAATTATACTCATAGTTCACAAATGAATCTAGTTGTATATTAATTCTATCGAACTATTTCGTAATTATTTGTTCAGTTGGGAAAAACATGGTTTTTCCATCCATAGTTTTGCTTCAGACCTTTTTTCTCACAGTGCGAATTTTCGATAAGTTTTCTCCATCTCTGATTGTTTCTCCATGAAGCATTGTAATTCAGACTGCCTCATAGCTTTCTATATTCTTACTATGTTTAACCCCTCACACATTTTTCCTCATATACTGCGTTTAACTGAGGTTGAATCCTCACTTAACTCTTGGTGAAACATAACTAAATATTGAACTGAATGAAACACTTGGCTTAATGTTTCACGTTATAATTAACAACATGAATTAGTCAACATGTTCCTTATAGTAGTTTAGTCTTGAAAATGAGCTAACGTTCAAAACATGTGGACTAATTAATGTTGTTAAAAAAAATCGTGAAACACTAAGCCAAGAGTTTAATTCAATTTAACAATGCGTTTGAGTTGGCGTTACTTAAGTTACTTTTAGTACGCTTGTGAACCTGCGAATAGAGGTCCCTTTGTTTGGCCACGTGAATCTCTAGATATATACAGCTCATTAATCATTAACAGACTGAATTTTATTCAATTCGAGAGGTTGCATTACCATGGCCTTAGTGCAGTAATGGGCAAAATTTTTAAAAGGAGGGCCAGATGAAATTTGAAAATATACAGGCGGGCCAAAAAACAAGAAAAAATACAAGTTATAGGCCTAAACCTTTTTATTTTTTAATTTTACATCATACACAACTGATATACTGAAATGGTAAAAACTTCCAAACAAGTCACAAAAAATGATTAATCTTTAGAAGAGCATGAAGGCGTATGAGACAGATGAAACTGTGACTGAGATTCTAAAAGTTGATCATAATCTGGTAGAATTTGAGGTTTGGAAAAGTTGTTTTTGACAGGGCCTTGTAGAACTCAATCCTCGAAACATTGAAAAATAGTTGTTTCAATTCAGTGTTACATTGCAACTCAATTAGATCGAGCTGCAGTTCTGGTTTAACTGATTCACAATCCAAATTGAATGGCATGCTAAAAATCATACCTAGGACTCCCGTTAACTATTATAGCTGCACAAAAAAGTTATCACTTCCTATGTGCAATTAATTTTAGGGGTTAATCAAAATCGTGTCGCGGGCCGGATCAGACTAGCCCGATGGCCGCACTTGGCCGCGGGCCGTACTTTGCCCATAACTGCCTTAGTATTATTTTTTATAGAAAAGCTCAAACAATTCTCTTTTAATATTCAAATATTCATATTTACTGTTATCAGTTATAGAATATAATTATATCTACAGTGCACAAATGCATCTAGTTGTAAATTAAGTTCTATCGAATTATTTCGTAATTATTTGTTCATTTAAGATGGGCAAAACGTCGTTTTTTCTTGGACAGTCAAATACCTTATTAAAGATAATGAGTGAATGAAGTCGATTGAATTATATAAACCAGAGGACGTACCACAAAGCTATCATATAATGTAATGTGGTTCTTTTTAAACTCTTTTTTGCCACTGATATTTCCATTCTTTTTCATAGAATCTCTACGACCATATATGTAAATAATTTGAGAATGGAACTCAGTGAAATAATTTCTCTATAAGTATACGATAGTCTACATAATATACTTTTCTTTAAATGTTTGGGTGCCTTCTTTTTTAGGTAGATATCACATGTGACAATACTGTTGTGAATTTTTCTCTAGTTATCACCGCCATGCTTGAATAACCCATTTCATATGTGACTTCAGTTCCTTAATGAATTCCTGTTTTTTTTCTATAGTAAGATGTATCTGGTTCTAGTCATTATATACTATCTCTGTATTCTGCAATGTATTGTTGGCAACTCCACCGAAAATATGAAGAATCCAATATAAAATAGCATTCTTTTCATTGTCCACAAAATCAAAACATAATCAAAACACCCTGAATGCTATTGATTTCGTTTGTAGGGGGTAGAAACCATGTCGTCGAAAAAAACTCTTGAATATCAAGTAATAAAAGTACTTGAAACAACCGTCTCAAAATGTGGAAAAGCTAATGGAAAACCTAATAGAAATTTTTCGTTAAAGGATAAGGAAAACCACTAAAACACTTTCAAATATTTCTATTCTAACAAACAGGAATTAACAATTTATTCTTGTACAGATATTGATTCAATTGTTTCACGAATCGAAAAAGCACTGAAAACATCTTCTGATTTATCCGAAGAAATGGAAAATCTGTTCAAAACCTTATCTATTGAAGAATTATTGAAACAGAGCTACGTGAAAATGATGATACCCATGAACTGTGAAAGATATTGAAATCGCTTGGATGAAGTTTTTGACATTTTGACATTACCTATTGTGGATATTCTCACCTGAGCTGTGGAAAATAATAATGTCATCGACATTGGTAAATTAGAAGCATTAAAATGAAATATCTACATGAAACAGGTGGAGAATTTCGATCTCGAAGAGGACAGCAATTTATGTCGGAAAGATCGTCGAGATGAACACATCTTCAGGCATTAAATGACAGAAGTGTTGTTCAAAATGATTAATCGAAATTATGTTAATTTCTGTACGCCCTAAAACAACAATAGATTAAAAACTCGTGAGAAGATGCACTAATTGCATCATTAAAAAATAAAGACTATTCAAAATTTGTGAAAAGAAAGATACAGACTTGAAATTTCAGGAATATAAATTTTTTTGTAGTCTTGAAAATGGTTAATCAGCAATTGAACCTATTGCTTTTTAACTCATGGAGAAGCTCCAATTCGAATTCAATTTAGGAGCTCAGCTTTTAAACTGAACAAGAAAGAAATGAAAAAATGATGAAGGAATATATTATAAAGCTTGAAAGAGTTTTCATCTGGATCGATGAAATTGAGAAGAATTCCGACAAAGCTTCAATTTTGAAGTGTGTCGTCAATGACTATTATTTGAGTATGTATTTGATATATATCTACTGATATTTTTTTTTCCGATTTTAATATTTCATCAAACAATAATACAAAAACATTATTTATTATTAATAAATTATTTGCTTTGAGATAATGCCTCGATTTTTTTCCAAGTATGAAAGATATTGTATTGAAAATATAGGAACATTTTAACATTCTGATCAGATGTAATTTATCTGCAAAATATTTCTCCTCTAATTCAAATTTTCTAATGCAAATATCGATCATGAAGTTTTTATAAATTCGACTTTATCAGATTCGATATTATTTAAATAATTTAAATAAAACTAAGTACTTTTCTGATTTTCGCTCTGACAACATGACAATATCGTTCCGCCAACACTGATGTTGATGATAAACTGAGCTATTACATTGTGGACTTCTTGCATTTATCCTGAAGTGTGTGAAAATGACCATAGAACACTGTTCTTCTTTTGTAGGGGAATGACTATAGAATATATTTCTTCTGAATTGGAGGATGACCATAGAATACTTTTCATCAATTGTGTTTTACTGGAATAAATTTAATGGAGGAGAATTATTAATTAAAACTTGATAATTTAATAAACTATTTGATTTATTTCTCTCAATAATTTCCATGGTTTCTAACAGGGTTAGTTTATAACCTTTGCGTTCTGTATGAAATATTTTAAAGTTGTTGTCGAAGACATGCTTCTCTTCTAAAATATGTGTTGCTTACGTAAAATAGGTTTTATTTTTTGCGAAGCATCTTTGTTGTTCAGATATTCTAAGTCTGAAATTCCTGCCAGTTTGACCAACATATACTTTCGGACAAGTAACTCAACTCATAGATACCCGATTTATCAGCAGGCGAAATTTTAGCTTTTGCATTTCTGATGTGTCTACCCACGGTATTCGGGGTTTTGAAGGCTATTGTTAAATTTCTATCACATAAAAACTTCGAGATTTTTGATACAGGGTTACCTAAATACGTTGAATATTAGTTTTATTTAAATTATGTATTTAGATTTTCATCAAGTATTGACCCAATCGATTAATGATGGATATTATTTTATCAGATTTTCAATTATGCATATTATATATAGCGTCTCATGAAATATTTCCAGTTGAATATCAGTTGATACAAACTTATTCCTGATAGTAAGAATAGTTAAATATTGTAGAATTTTTCCGAATCGAATAAAATTCGTCGTAATTTTTTGGAAGTTCATAACTTCCACAGAAAACTGCGAAGCTGAATTAATGGAATTCTTCATTCAGTCTTTCTTTTCAAGAATCGATCAATGAAGTTTTCTGCTCGAACATATATCAGATAATATGTAGGTATCAAAAACGCCAAGAAGATCACCCACAAAAATCTCGAGACCAATCAAGCGCTGAAATACACTTATATATACCTGAAAATCTGTCTTCCCAGTCCAAAATAAAATCCGAAAAGGGCGGCGTAACCTCATCCCCCAATGTTTCAGAGCGTGGGGTATTATACGGTCCGTTCAATTTAGAGATTGAAGTTGCCGACATTTATCCCACTTGATCTGTAAGCATTTAGTGTATTTTTTCCATCGAGAAAGATTTTAATGATTAATTCAATCCTCTAAAATGCTTTAACGTCTGTAACTTGAACTAATTAAGATTGAAGTAATCCATGAATTGAAATGAGAATAACTTGGGAAGAACAAGGCGAAATGAAGTCGAGATATTGAATTTTCATACTTTTAGTTTCTTTTTTATGCATCGTGGGTTAATCCAGGAGATGATAGATAAACTGCCATAGAGAAATACTAAATTTTAAGCTTGTTACTGTGTGTGTTTGAAATGTTTTTTTTTTGAAAATGAAGTCTTTATTAATTAATTTATTTTACAATAATATGAAAAAAACACCATTCCTTTTATCTTAAATCAGTGCTTTGTTTAGCCCTGGCCTAAAGATTTATAAAACTAATTAATTTTCTCCAATATAATTAAAATCCAAAATAACCTCAAATTTAACAGGTACATATTCATCATCAAGCATTCAGACGTGCCTTACATTTTCTCAAAAAGTCGGAGTAACATTTAGATGTCCTGATGTCCTCACTTAAATTATTGTACACTTTACAAGCCATATTAGCAGGACCATTCGTCCAACATTTGTTCTACTGTTGGGAATGTAGAACTCTGACTGAAACCTTGTCTCATAACCATGAACCTCGCCAACCCATTTGAAAACAATATTTGATTTTTGTATATTTTTAAGTATTTTATACATAAATTTGCACAAGTTTCAATTAGACTTCTACTTTGGGGATGTTCAATTCCTGATGCAATATATTCGTAGACGTAAGATAATCATATTTGAATAAAATTTTTGAAATTTTGTTTTGTAAAATCTGCATTTTATTAAAATCTACACTTCCACAACTTTCCCATTTAGGCAGTCAATATCTCAGGTGAGATGAGAAAAAGGCAGCGTATATTTGTTTTTCGTCTTAATGGAGATATAATTTCTACATTGGAAAATAATGGGAATCATAGGGTTTATTTTATTTATTATTTTATTTGTGTGTGTTTTCCAGTTTAAATATTCTATATCTATAATATCTATAATCATACCTGAATATTCAAGAGATGTTACTTGTTCTGGTTCAATTTCATTAATTTTTAAGTTGATGTTATTCACCACTGTGTTTTTTGTTTCAGAATTATAAATTTTGTCTTGTTCACATTTATCTTCAATTTGTTTAAATAAAGTCATCTGATATACTTGTTTTCTAAATCATTCTCACTTTCTCCTGTGTACACAAACAATGTATCATTCGCAAATGTGAAATATTGAGCTTCAAATGTTGCTCGGACATCCAGAAAACGTCTCGGAAAATTCATTAAGTTGGTATAACGCTTTTGCGTTACATGATTATTTCTATCGAGTCACACCCCTGGTGAAACTTTGTATGCTGAAGAGAACTTCTTTTTTGAAATCGGAGATATATTTTGTAAAATTTCTTAAGAATAACTACAATCAACTGTATTTTACACGTCGATGAACTGAAATCAATGAGAATGATTTCAATGAAACATTCAGCTTTGAGAAAATTATCCTTAGTCAAGAAATAGTTGAATGAAGAGTGATGATATCCAAGGTCATTAACATACACGAAAAAAAAAGTTACGGAGTTATGTGATTATATTTTGATAATATATATTATAGGGATCAAACAATATTTAGAATTTTCTCATAATTGAATATAAATGCATGACGCATTTCGAACTACTACTTCCTTATCAAATGCTCAAATAACAATAATTTGATTGTTATTTCAGCATTTGATGAAGAAGTAGTACTTCGCAATGCGTATTTTGAAATTCAATTAACGATGAATCTACTCTGTGATAGTTCATATTTAAATGAGAGGTAATAATAAAAACTTGTCTAAAAATCACTGACTGAACAAATTTTTATTCGAATAGTTTCGCCTTTTATAGCATTATCAAGAATGTATATATTCTTGATAATGCATTTTCTTGATAATGCCGTAAAAGGCGAAACTAGTCGAATAAAGAATTGTTCAGTCAGTGATTTTTAGACAAGTTTTTATTATTACCTCTCATTTATGCGTATTTTTATTGAATTATGAGAAAATTCTAAATATTATTTCATTATGGATATTGATTTTCTGCAAGTATCAGTTTCCTCAATCATAAAAATTATGGGAATGACTTTTTCGTTTCAGGTTACACAGAATTCAGAAAATTTGATGAAAATATTGTTAGTTAAAGAAGAATTCTGTAAGCATCTGAAGAAGTCGTTTGTAACGACGAAACGCGTCATGCTATGTAGTCAATAAAGTGTATATCATAAGTTCAAGTGTTTGAATTTAAGTTTATATTCAGTTAAAGAAGAATTGAATGTGTTGAAATTTTAGATTGCTAAGTGAGGCTAACAAATTATGTGCAAAAAATTTTCAACGAATTTAAACGATCATCTGATTGAATTATTTTCACTTATACAGCATAAGAACCTATTCCAATATACTGCAGACATTTTGTGAAATGCTCAGCGAAAATCTTCTGTAAATCAAAAAGCTGGCTGATAATCTCAGAAGAATGCAATATTAGGTATTATTGAAGGCAACAATACCAATACCAATGTTCGATCTTCCTATTTCATTACTAAATAGTACTCGTATAAAGCAAAGTCGCTTTCTCTGTCCCTATATCTCTATGTATGCGTCTTAAATCTTTGAAACAACGCAACGGATTTTGATGCGGTTCTTTTCAATACATAGGGTGATTGAAGAGAAAAGTTTATGTATATAATAACATCCATTAAATAGTGGAGAAATACTGTTAGTTTTGAGGTTTCTAATGTGATATCGTAAATCATTAAATTTTTTTCGCTTACATTACAAACGCTGGCTGAACCCTACGAGATTTATCAAAATAATGTACTACGTATTGTACACATTGAAAAGGTCTACAGAAAACTCCGCTATGGTATATGTCTATCTCTTATGGATGTGCCAAAATAACATTTTTTTGTCGTTTACTTTTTACGACAAATAATGGCTAATTTTCGAAGCGATTTAAACCGATACAGCATTCATCCTTATCCAATTAAATACATTGTTCATTTAAAATATATCCATATGATTTAAATGAATATTTTCGAAGATATGTTTTACAATTCACGGCTAACTAGGTATAAAAGGTATGGCCAAAAACCATCAAACAGGAATGTGTAAGGACTTAAAAATAAATTTGATATTACAGAGGAAACCGTAAGAAACTGTTAGGAAACTAAAACGACGATTTATGAACAATAGAGTAGATATGACAGGAGCACAGAGAAACATTGACACCGAAAAACGACACAGAGGCGAGAGAGTAAAATCACCGTATCAACAAATGTCATACTACGCACGTAACACATAAAGTCTTTTGAAATTGTGGGCTATCTGCGAAGGTTACTTAAGATGATTCGAAAGTAAATATATATATATATATATATATATATATATATATATATATATATATATATATTTAATTTCTATGGCAAAACAACTTTGGCCGGGTCAGCTAGCATTATTATATCAGTATCATCTTTCATTCATTTCTTCATCTCAAAATTGATCACATCGATTCAAAAAATGAAAAAGAAGATTCGGTCAATACATGTTCCATATATTAACATGCAGAGCATTTTGAAGTCCTCAAATTATAGGTGAATTGTGAAAGATTGATTTATAACTACAATATCTACGTTACTTTCATATGCAAATAAACATTAGAACTTTTGAATTTATCATCATAAATTCATGCAAAAGCTTGATATTCTTGCGAAATTATATACATTTCAAGTAATTAATGCGATTCCTATACAAATTTTACGTGAATATTGCAAAACGATGATGGTTTTGTGAAGGAACTGCGTGGAATACATTGGAACCGTGTAATATATGAATAATTAATAACGGTTGGATATAATCATTAGATTTTTTGCATATCTGCACATAGATTGGTTGAATATTTAACAAATTTTACTCTTATTGTTACTATTCTCGGATAACTATATGACAATGATATCTAACTTTTTCCTCATATATGTATATAGGTTGGGGGAATGAAAACAAAGCCGCGCCATCCTCACCAAAACAAATGACAGGAACGACGTTGTTATTGTGTTGAGGAGAAGCAATTTCTCTATATTTAGAAGCGGATGTTTTTATTCATCATCTGAAAAAACAGTTTTTTTCATGGTTCGAGTTTTCATAAGATTATTGAGTAACTGGCCTACATTTTCGAATTCCATTATCTAAAGGGTTTGAAATATTTTCGAAAAAAAATTCTATATTCAAGATTCCACCCTTTCAATATTCCCAAATAAATGGTCAGTAGTCGCACAATGAGAAAAAAGGTATAGACAGCAGTGATATAACCTAAGACACTTACCATTTGTTCTAATAATGTTTGCGCTTGTATATAAATACCATTTTAGCAAGGAAAAATAATAGAAATAACCCACTTCCAGTTCACTTCTATACCTTTATTTACTAAAACGGACTGAGAAGGAGCTAATGTTAAATCTATTATTGGGCAAACGCTTCAATAATTGATACAAACAGCGTGATTTTGCTTGTATGAAGTCATAATTCTATACTTTTATGAGAGAAGCAATTAACATCAAGGCGTGCGACTTATAAAGTTTACTGTGGCTATAGAATCAAATATAGCCATCAAGGACATACCGGTTGTATGGATTCTTCACACCAATCAATGTTATGTACTGGAATTATATAATACCATACAAAATTTCCATGAATATATCCAAAATAGAAATCTGGAAATAAGTTCCGAAAAACAGAAATTGAAATTATTTTTTTAACATGAAATAAAGTCAAATATATCGAATTTATACAGGTGTTTCAATCGAATGGTTTTTCAATAAAAGCTAATCAAGAGAAACATATAGCAAAGAAAATAGAACACTAACCATTTGAATCTAGCATTTTATATATCAATATAATTTCAATTCGTTGGGGACATCTCGAATGCAATTGAACATTATATATGTATAAGAAAACACTGATGAGTTCCTTGTCAATTGATAGTCTCTCTTGTACTTCCATCAAGTATTGTTTGGATTTTCTCTAACATTATCAACAAATATATATATCCGATTTCTCAATTTTTGATTTTATATCATCTAACCATACAATTGGTAGGCTACATTTTTATACGGAAATAATAGCGAATTATTTCAAGCGTATATGAAAACACCACTCTAATTCAAACATAAATAAATACTACCATGCAGGGAAAAGTAAAACAACGCAAAATTAACGAAAGCTCAATCAAATCCTAAAATCTATTGAAACCATTCAACACTACTGAAAATTGAAAATAAAACAATCGAACAACTATGAAAAACATTTCTCTAATGAAAACAAAATTTGGATCTCTCAGAAGTGCAAGAGTACATACGATTTGTCCAATATGTTTTCAGTCTCCTTGAATCTGGAAAATATATGAGCAGTTGTAGAATGATAGAACGATATTTATATATCCTCAATTAAAAATATTTGTGTTTGAGTATACTGAATGAAACGAATATATATATATATATATATATATATATATATATATATATATATATATATACATATATACTTTACTTTACTTTTTATTATATATTATATATATTTTTATACTTTATTTTACTATTTATTTATTTGTATTTTATACTTTATACTTTACTAATATTTATACTTTACTTTATTATTATATTATATATATTTTTTTTACTTTATATATATATATATATATATATATATATATATATATATATATATATATATATATATATATATATATAAAGTAAAGTAAATATTATTCGCGCTAACCACGCAGGAGGTTATAGCTAACCACGCAAGATCATATTATATATGAAGAAATTTTTATATAAAAATTTAGAATCGAAATTACATCACAAAAGTTTTCGACCTCGACTGGGATACGAACCCAGGTCTTTCAGGTTTACGCCCTGGTGCTCTTTCATAAATACATATATAAATATATTCATCCTCCCAGATAAAAATACATCAGGGAGGATGGGAAAGTGTTCACTCACGTTCGTGCAGTTTGAAAGACGACAACCCGTGCGTCGATGACTGGCTTGCGAACAAAAGAGTAATTAGATATTGTCGAAATTGCATCGCGAATTGTAGACCTTGGTAGCTTCGTAGGTAGAGCAGCAGGGCGTAAACCTGAAAGACCTGGGTTTCCCTCGACTGGGTATCCCAGCCGAGGTCGAAAACTTTTGTGATGAAATTTTGAATTTGAATTTTCATATGAAAATTTCTTCACTGTGTTAGTAAATACTGAGACTCTAAATCGGATTATTCCAAATAAAACTGTCCGAGAGCTGTCTACACAAATGTTGACAACGTGAACGAACGTATCACTTTCGAGAATGTATATTAAGTGAGCTTCGAAAAATCATATAGCTTGTAGAATGATAATAGGACACAATTGCTTCACCATTATTATGAATCATCTGTCGTCATTCAATCAATCAATCAAGAATCGATGACTTTCAAAGCGCCCACATGTCCTATATCCGCACGAGGAGAATATTTATTACTTCGTGAACATTCACTTGAGCTCCCTCTATTGAAGAAAAAACGTATTAGCTCTCGCCAGTATTCTAGATTCCTACTCATGAGAACATTAGTAAGACTAGGAAGAGGCTTTGTTGACATTTCATTCGAGCATAACAGAAATTTGTCTGCAATGTGTGAGAAAAAGTGTAAAGCCTCTACGTACTCCTACTAATGTTGTCATGAGTAGGAATCTAGAATGCTGCGGAGTTTATACGTATTTTCTTCGATATAGAGAGCTCACGTGAATGTTCCCGAAATAGTATTCTCCTCATTCGGATATAGAACCTGTGGACGTTTTGAAGGTCATCGATTCTTGATTGATTGATTGAATAAGGACTGATGATTCATAATAATGATGAAACAATAATTGTATTCTCTTATCATTCCACAAATTCGATGATTTTTCTAAGCGTATTTAAAATTCACTCTCGAAAGTGATAGGTTCGTTCTCGTTGACAACATTTGTGCAGACAGCTCCCTGAGAGATTTATTCGAAATATTTCGATTAAGAGTCTCAGTATTTACCAGTATGAATGATTTGTGAATCTTGAAACCTTATATTTATATATATATATGCATATAAAGAAGGTCTCAAAATAAATGCAAGATTTAAATTTGCCGCCATTCATGCGATTAATGTGCCCAATATGTGGCCCAAAAGACTTCGTCTCATGCCAAACATTCCGTGAAATAATTCAATTGTTGTATTAGGCATTTCCGAAGATCGGAATTGACCACCCAGATTGTGTGATTTAACACCATTGGATTTTTTTATGGCGTTAGCCAAAAATCAAATCACAGGTCTATGTCAACAAGCCCACAACCACGCATTCAATGCAACGGAATTCAGCCAAATTTATGCAGAATGGTCATGGAAAAGTTCAACAAACGAGTGCTTATGTATATGCAAAACCGTGAAGATCATTTTCCCGATGTGAAGTTTTTTCTCAAAGTTTTATATGTAATTATATTATATTATATATGTAATGAATAAATTATCGGTATCAACAGCATAGTGTGATGGTATTCTTGAACGAAATATTTTATCAATGAGAACATTGAAGAAGAGGTTTAACAAAATTGACGAATAGTTTCTCTTCAACCGCCTGGGTGTGATCTGGAGGGATTAGGCATCAGGGACCATTCTTACACGTTACAGAAAAAGCTCTGTTGTGTTTGACTGAAATGTCCACATATCTCGTAATTACGTGATCTCACTAATGTTGCCATATAAAAACGAATCTAGAATACTGAGGGAGTTTATACGTCTCTTCTTCGATAGAGGGAGCTCACGTGATTAGTTCACGAACAATTACTGTACTCATTCGGATACAGGACCTGGAAGCGTTTTGAAAGTCATCGATTTTTGATTGATTGATTGAATAAGATTGATGATTCCTAATAAGGATCACCACATTATATCTTATTATCATGCAACAAGTTCGATGATTTTTCGAACCGCACTTAATATTCACTCTCGAAAGTGATAGATTCGTTTTCGTTGATAACATTTGTGTAGACAGATCCCTGAGAATTTTATTTGAAATATTTTGATACAGTCTCAGTATCGACTAATTGGAATGATTCGTGATTCTCCAAACTATATTATATATATATATATATATATATATATATATATATATATATATATATATATATATATATATATATATATATATATATATATATATATATATATATATATATATATATATATATATATATATATATATATATATATATATATATATATATATATATGTATATATGTATTCTTACTCATATACATTTATTATGTAGTGATAACTGACAGATACTGAAAAGAACACATTGTATATAAAATTGGTCATGTTCACAAATGATTCAGGAAGGTTTGTTAACTGATTTATTTAGCATATCTGCAAATTACTTCGATTACGAATACACAGTTGCCAAATAAGTGAGGAAATTTTATTATAAATGTCATTTTGTCACGCGAACCATATCGAAATTATGTAGTATAGATATAAACTAGCGATCATAATTGCCAATTCGATGAAGAATCTCCTATTACACATAAAAACAAAGAAGAGAAATATTCAGAAATAGACAGGAAAAGTTTGATGATTTTGACAAGAATCGAAGGGATCCTGTTGAATATATGAATAGAAAGATGAAAAAATAATTCTTCCATTTAGAGATGTTGACCTTTGTTGGTGTTATATAACGAGTGAACCAGGAAAACTACCGGTAGGTATTCATGTTTTATGGATATTCTCTTCAAGAAAAGTAAATTTTCATACCAAAAACCAAAAGTATTCTGATTTTGGTGTATTATGACAATATATTTGAGAAAAGCTTTCATCTTCAACAATTTAATACACATCTAACATCATTATGCTGCTATATAAGAATGTACATACTACTATTATGTATAAGAAATATACTACTATATAAGTATTGCAATTATTCTTTGAACTGTGAATATTTTTTAAAGAAATTTCGTATTAGATCTGATGAACACTTTTTTAATTCACAGTTGAGGATTTCCACTGAGTTTCATTTCATTCTGCAATAAGCACACTGAAATTGCGGTAATTAATGTTTCCATTAATACTGAAACCCCAGAAATCCATTGAATCTCAAGTTGTAAGTGTTAATGCACCGATGACATCTGCTATTCTGCTGCAAATTGGAACATTTCAATGCAATTACAAAAGATGACTGAAATTAATGATTTTCAGTTTCTCAAGTCCACCGCTAGGTTTCGGGGTATCCGAAGTTCGGCCTTCGTCTGATTTAGGAATACAATGACAGGTAACGATTTTCTGTTTCGCTAAACCTCCGCCAGGTGATAATATCAACGATCGGCATTTTCCGACCAACAGCCGTTATCGACTGAATGCGGACAACTGCTGAACTATTTGGAAGTTCAAGTTCAACAGTTTTAAAGTAGAGGGCGACACTGTGCTGAGAAAGTTGCAAAAGCTTATGATATTCATTGTTATTTAAATTTCAACGTCAATTTGATGTTTTACACATGGTTTGTATACGTACTTCGAATTAGAGTTAATGTTATAAACATTCCAAAGATAAATACAGAGTAATTAACATTTGGGAGACGTTCAAGAACTTTGAGATCGTCTTGAGCGTCTTTCAAATGTACTTATATGTTCAGTTCAATTAATTTGAAATAATGAAGTTTTTGGAGTAATTTGTTGAATCACATGGATGTTGGCCACTTCACTCAAAAAAGTGAACCTCTACTAAATCCACTGAATAATTTTCGGAAACTTTCATATTATTGGTACTTTTTGACTTATTCCAACAGTATTTGAAAAACGAAGTGCGCTTATTTGCTTGGAGCTGCAAGAAGAATTCGGTTTTGTGTGACAAAGTGATATTTCTAGAAAGTTTCAATGATTCATAGGCAGGAAATAGAACATTAAGATTATGTTGGTGGATAACGAATTTGATGTATTTTTTTAACGTATTTCAAGTTCGATTCACTGAAAACTTTTCACATCATTTTCGTGAAAAACGAACTCTGAATTCTTTAGAAATTTTGAAAAACCAAAAATCTTTATATTAGACTCAATAAACGTCCAAGAGACCACTGACATGAACAAGACTACGCACTCTTGTGTAGAGTGCGTATTCACTCAGTATTTCGAAAAACACAGAAAGAAAGATGAATACATTCAATTTCTCTGATTCAATAAACATGCATATGTGAAAATTATGTTGGATATGAGATTAAAACTCTTTGAAGTAAAAAAATTTCAAGTAGAATAATGACAAATTTCCAGAAGCAGAGAAGTCTTGAATGAAACTATTGAGAAACGAAAAAAAATGGAAAGTGGCATTTACTGGAAAGTTTCATTGTTCTTTGAAACAATGTTGAAGAGTTCCCATTGAAAATGACAACTCTCGAACACTAAAAGTTGTTGTGTTGACAGAAGAGTGAAGTTTCAAAAATGCCAATTTATCAATGCCAAATGTTTACAATCACTAAAATCAATTATGAAAAAGTTATAATGAACTGACTAAGCATAAAATATCCTAAAATTGTCAAACTAGATATGATTAAACTGAGAAAGATAATGTGTACTTATATATGTCAATCTTAAGGATCAAAAGATCGTGTGATTGACTATTTGATATGGTTTTGTACGTTTGTGAGCTTTCCAATTTTCAGTGATTTCACACAAAGCGAAATCAGGTAGTTCAAAGATGGTGCTAAATCCCCAGATCGATTTATCTAAGTACGTGTCATCAATCTCTAAAATTTTTAGGTACTCCACAAGAGATCTTATCGGGAATAATTCATTTTATTTATTTATATTCCAGTTGGTTGGGCATTTGCGCAAAAAATGGTCCTAAGTATAGCGATATAGCGCTGAACCTTGTGTCTTTGTTTCAGTTATCCTAAAACATCGAGATGTACCTATAATTGGAGTAACTATTTGAGAGTTGTCGGTTTGTTTCATCTCTACGCGTATTTTAGATGATACAATCAAATTTGAAGATTCCAGCGTTAGATTCGCTCTCAAGGTTGAATAATGACGAAATTCCGAACAATAATGGAAACAATTTTACCGCACATTGTGACATATAATTTCAATTGTGGTAACAAAATTGATGATTCAGTGTTTCATTTGTTTCCTCTAATGTATTCGATATAATGCACACGAACTCTCAAAACTATTTTGTGGGTTTAATTAATGAACAATCCTCAACAAAGATCGCTTGGAAATGGGAATAGTTCTCGTCTATATTTTGTAAATAATTCAAACTGAAATATAAGAGGAGTCATTTCATCTGGTTAGGTTGATGTGCAAAACGACAAAAACGACATTCAATGTATGCAGAGAACAATAGTGATTGCACTTTATGAAATATAGAACAAGAAATTAGCTCAACTACCTTCGAATGGTACAATGAGCTACAATAAAATAAGTTTTATATAATATCATGTTCAAAAAATGTCCAAATCAATTTTCAAAGTCAAATGTTTTCGAAAAACATTTAATTGATGTTTCAGTTGAATTTATGAGTCCCAAAGTTATGCTTCACAACGAGCCATGGAAAGAGTGAAGCAGAGCATTCACGCTCCGATTTGCAGTACGACTTGTACGAATTTTCAAAGTTGGATCCAAAGTCGGAACGTGAATAGGGTTGCTGGAGTGTTGGATATCCAGTTGGACGAATTGGAACATCTAGAGGTACGACTCGACCCTCCTACTTCCAACTTCCGACTAAGTTTGGTCGTGAGTGGGGCAAAAAGTGTTTGTAGGTCGTACTACAAACCATCCAACATCAGCCCTCAGTGTCACCTTTGTGCATCTACCTAAATGCATCATTTCGTTTTTAAATGTAGTGGAGTAACGTCGGAATTCATCGAAATTTATCAGGAGAGTGTCTGTTTGTGGAACAGTAGCAGTGCTCTGTACGCAAAGACGAATGTGTGCAGAGCAGCTCAACAAGGGTTGTTAAATGTTCTACTAAAGTTTCAGGAAAACGCAAACCTATCAACCGTTCGGAAAAAAATCGATTCCCTCCGTCCCATGTTTTTCAGGAAGCACAAAGAAGTGCAATCCAGTGAAAGTGGAAAGGGTACGGGAAACGAAGACGTTTACGTCCCGTATTGGATGCACTACAATGGAACTTGTTCTACGTTCCATTACTACTTGTAAATGAACTAAGGTTCTCAAGTAATGTGCAACGGGCAGTCAGAGCAGGAAACGACTCCCTGGGAACACCTCCCTCCTCTGTTTCTGGCGAATCAAATGAGAATGATTGACACTTTTTTTCTCTTTTTGAATGATAAGGCTAACAAGCACAATGCTGCCATTTTTCTTCTCCCTATCATATTTTGCGTGTACTGCACCCAATACATTTTTCGGCTTGTGAGCGTTGCACACCACACAATCATGAAAACAGACTAGGACTAAAGTCGGATCTCAAGTTGGAGCGTGAGTAGAGTCAAGTATCCAACTAGTAGTACTACAAATGAGTACTACAAATCGGAGTCTGGATTCCCTGCTTTATGTTGGGCATCACAACAGTCACTTAAGACACAAAACCAGGATAACAGATATTAAAGAACGGGTGGCGATCTCGAAGTAGCGTTGAATTAGCATAAAGCCAGACAAGATTCGGAGCGATGGACAAACATAATCACATTTTGGAAGTCCCGAAAGGCACGGAGAAGTGTGCGATGCCCTCGTAAATGATAGATTGATGATGAAAAAGAGGTGATGGGAAGACAGTGGATGAGAATAACCAGATACTGTTAAACTCAACAAAACATGGAAGAGACCTACGTCCGACAATGGTTCAAAGCATGTTCAAGAAGAAGAAGAAACAAGAACTTCACGGGAAGCTGAGTTGGTGTGAAAGAATTAGTGTGAAGTTTTGAATGGGTTTATACAGAAGTTCATTTTATTTCCATAGTTAATATGATTAAAGAGATAGTTAGTGATTACAAAAATATTGGCTTTGATTCGTCTACTCAATTATACTACCAGAAATTGAGGAGCAAAAAAATATTAAAATTCCTTCATTTTCTTCCTCTAGATTCTTCGAAAAAACCGATACAAAGTGGGAGACTTTGTATCGGTTGATATTGAAGAACGAGTGGCGATTTCGAAGTAGCGTTGAATTAGTCACAAAGCCAGACAAGATTCGAAGAGATGGACAAATATAATCACATTTTGGAAGTCCAGAGAGGCACGGAGAAGTGTGCGACGTCCTCGTAAATGATAAATTGATGATGAAAAAGAGGTGATGGGAAGACAGTAGATGAGAATAGCCAGATACTGTTAAACTTAACAAAATATGGAAGGGACCTACGCCTGACAATGGTTCAAAGCAGGTTGAAGAAGGAGAAGAAACAAGAACTTCACGGAAAGCTGAGTTGGTGTGAAAGAATTGGTGTGAAGTTTTGAATGGGTTTATACAGAAGTTCATTTTATTTCCATAGTTAATATGATTAAAGAGATAGTGATTACAAAAATATTGGCTTTGATTCGTCTACTCAATTATACTACTAGAAATTGAGGAGCAAAAAAATATTAAAATTCCTTCATTTTCTTCCTCTAGATTCTTCGAAAAAACCGATACAAATTGGGAGACTTGTGGACATTAATTACAGACCTGCAGACCAAAATATAAAATTTGCTGCTGATATATCGAAGTTAAAATGAAGGAAAATTGTCTAATTCTCACTTATGTCTACATTGTGAATTCTTATTTCATTTCGCCAATACTTAGAATGTGTCAAAAGGTGTATAGATACATTATTTGAACATGAAGTACAAAACTTTTCCCTTTAGAACCTATACCTAATTATCTCTTCCCCTTTTCTTCTGAACATCGGAAAATTCATACAGAAGAGTTTTGCAGTCTAACAAGTTGAAGAAGCCTTCCTTGAAGAAAGTGGAGACATGAAAAAATCATATGATTTTGCCAATTAAAAATATGACAATGAATCCATAAATATCAATGATGTGAAACACTATATCCATTTGACGTTTTCTTCTCAATTCTTCTTTTGAACTGTCTTTGTTCTAGTACCTTAAGTACTGATATTCTTGAGTATCGCACTGTGAGTGCTACGGAATCTGTTATTCATGAATGTTATTATTATGTTATTTTTTTCATGAATGGATACAAGAAATGCAAGAAAATATACTGTTTTTTTTTCATTGTGACTGCAAATTGTCATAAGGTCTATCCGATCTTCATATACCTTGACAATTTGTTGGAAATACATCAGAAACGTAACATCAGAGGTTTTATGGGAAGTTTTGGAATTAAAAAAAAATCTACAAGAGATAATACATTGGGAACCCCTGGTCTGAAAAGTTGATGTTTATTAATCGTTCTAATTATAGTGGGAAATTTGAAGAAATAAGATATGTAGCTACCCCAGAGGAAAAGAAGTCTCCTAACCAAAAAATTTAAATCGAAAAACTCATGTTGCCTTTTGATAATGTATCATACTATCAAAGACTTACTAGGGCAAAAAGTTTTAATTTGTAAAGTACTATAAAACTCTAGTGAGGGTATACATAATGTCAATAACAAATGTTTCGTTATTTCAGAAATGTCTTACCTTTCGCTAGCTATGGATGAGTTTCTGGACATTGACTTTGGGGACATCTCGAAGTCGCTGTCCGATCGGTAAAGAAAGCTCTCCCTGCGTTGGGGGAGGTTCTGCAACACCAGGCCGGCTGAGGGGGATGCCACCCCGTCCAGTGGGGAGCGACCAGGGCTGGCGCCATTTTCGACGTCGAAACTGGAATGGAAAGTACTTAGGTTAATACTTTATTCATATATAAATAAATGGACGAAAGTTTCACTCCGCTGATAGAAAAAGTCATCTAATTCTATACTTTCAATCATTTTGATTTCATGAAAAAACAAGAAGAAAAAGTAGATAAAATCATTCTTGAGTATTTGATTGATCATTCATTGATTCAATCAGATACATGGAGTTCTAATTTAATAAAATTCCCAGTGTTTGATAGTGTTGGCGTTTACTTGATGTAAATCCATTATAATTGAATATAAACTCAAATTCAAACACTTGAACTTATGATTTACACTTTATTGACTACATAGCATGACGCGTTTCGTCAGATTTTTCGTCGTTTTCTTTACAGAATAGTTATTCTGTAAGCATCTGAAGAAGTCGTTTGTAACGACGGAACGCCTCATGCTATGTAGTCAATAAAGTGTAAATCATAAGTTAAAGTGTTTGAATTCAAGTTTATATTCAATAATTCTTAGTTATTTCGTCAAATAGAGAAAGCAGAAAAAATCATTAAAAAAAATGATTCAATGAAAAATTTTAAAAAGTTTCATCATTTATGCTAACCATAGGGTTTCGGAGTTATTCAGATTGACTCGAAAAAGGCTTGATTAAGTCTCGAAAGATACTCGATTTGGTCATTCATTGATTCAATCAGGTGGTTCTGATTTAATTTTATTCTCAGTGCTTCTCTGAATCATACGAATCATTTCAGGTTAATTCAAATACCGAATTATATAGGCATCTGCATCAAAGTACGAAATCAAAACTTAAGAAAATTGTAAATAATAATAACAAATCAATTTATATCATTAATATCAGCGTTATCTGGAATAGTGTAACCAATCGATATACTTTCACTTTTCAAATAGTTAAGTGAAAAAATACGTATCTCAGGTTTTTGAGTCATGTGAAATATTCTATCCCCAAATTATTTCTATAGTTTCGAAGAGGCGGAAAAGATCACGAATCAGACAGAACTTGATATCAATTCAAGGACTCATATAACCTATGAGTTTATGATATAAAAGAGTTCAAAACTGAGTAAGTTGAAGAAAATTGGAGAGTAAGGTTGGTTTAATTGAATGAAAAATTGGCGCCACAATTTTGTAGAAAAGGTTATTGAAATAACATCTAGATATTCGAGATATTGTTTGCTATTCATAAACTTTTTATCGGAATGCTATCTTAAGATTATGCGAGTTCCGATTAGTTGTTGGTTGATGTAGATGAGTATAAGACGCAACAGTTTGGTGCTTTATTTTTAATCGAAAGTGTTATAAAGTATGCTTGATCGAAACTGTTTTATTGAGGTTTCAGTCGAACAGGAATTTGAATGTGATATTCCTATTATGTTGTGATACAGAATTTGTATAAAAATGGTATATAGACGACATTAGTGTGTTGATCAATTATTGATTAGCCGGATCGATGGTTTTCATATATCATCTAATTTTTTCAGGTGCGTTCATTATTTCAAATGGATTTGCATAGAAATCATTTCAATATATATGAAATAGAATTCTCGACACGCTCCATTTGTTGGAAAATAATGAGCGTTTGTCCAAGCAAAAAGTTGGATGTATAGAAAAGTGTGAGTATTCAGTTCTCACCAACATTTCCTTGTGGAGTAGTTTTCTGGGATGGATTTCTCGGAAAAACCCATACTCATCTATTCTGAACTATTCATTTTTCTGACGTAAGTATTCAATTATCTTTTCAAAATCAGATTGCATTACCTTGCGTAAAAATGTCCTTTGCTTCGCCTTGACAAAATAAGACCTTCGGATCTCCTACGTTGTAACAATGAATTCACTTTCTTCGGCATTATTAATAGTGAGGCGTATATTCCGCGATTTTGAACGCATGCAGTTCACTACGTCATATTCGCGAACAAATTCAAGCAAATCACTCAACATGACGGGAGCAGACTGAAGATAAGATCCAGATTAATTCAACCTCTCCAAGTATTTGATAATTTGAGCTGATCAAAAGCGATGGCCTATTTATGGCGTAATTATCACAATTTATTGAATGACTCAGAAGTGGAGTATCGAAATGCATAGAGTACTCTGAAGCGAACGTAGTAACCCAAACCATTTACCTTTAAAAATTCGAAATGTATCGTATAATTGAAATTACTTAAATCCAAAAAAATTGCTCAATGAACTCGACACTTCAGTTTCGGGCTACTGACCTATTATCATGACTTTCATACGACTGTATTGATAATAAGTTCTTTATTCTCAACAGGTAAAACACCCAATTACAGAAAATAATAACAATTGGAATCACGAAGTACAGCACAAAGTGTCAACATTAGATCTAAGAATCAGAATAGTATTCTGAAGCACAGGACTATGAAATACGAGGGTTGTTTTGATTATGTGTCGCAGAAATTACTGAACAAATAAATTCATTTAGTTGAGGATAACAGTTCTGTTGGTTCATTGAAAACGAAACTGAACGGTTTAATTTTTGGATGTTCAGATTCTCTTTGATAAAAAAATATGTATAATATTTTCTTTTCTTCTTATGAAGATTTTATGTTCAATTTTTTTGTTCATCATCTATCCATATCTTGAGTTTAAATAATTTGTTCGAATTATGAATGTTCAAATGTTCAAATAAAGTATTGTATCAGGGATCTTATATGTATAGTATAGCATGTTGCCAATGACTATTTGGTGGAGTGGAAGATTGGCATGCCAAACTCTTACCATTTGTATAATGAAGTTTATGCAATGTTGAATACATAACTAAATAATTCAAACGAAGAAGATATAACAAAGAGCTCAATCTAATCTAAAAAAATAGTAACTTATAAGTACATCATAGCATTCAATGAAATATCGCAAAGAACTCAATCTAAATCAATTCATTTAAGTAAATTTTTTTTCGTTCCTAACTCCTGATGATAATTTATATTTAGTTAAAGTGAATATCACAATTATTGGCAACTCTATTGAATGTAGACTCCATAAACCAAATGGAGGATTGTATTAGGGAGTTGGTCCTCGGAGTCTCTAGGTGAAATTATTCTGCATTACGAGAATTTTGCCTAAGAACACGAAATTTCAAAGCGGATAAGAGAGGAAGACATTAATTATTATTGTGGAGTAATATGTACAAAAATTTGAGGGATAAAGTTTCTCTCCTGCTCTGCAATGAGATTAAACTAAATCGAATCAATCATCCGTTATGATTGACTCCACTCTGTGGATAAACTCTATTCTCCCTCCAGACTAAGAATATCAAGAACCTTCTCTGAATAGCCTCAAGATGGCGTTGATGGCAAATGTAAATGGGATGCCAGATCGTGCTGCCATCATCGGATCGTCTTCGATACTTGCAGGCGAAAGTGAGTGACACCTACCCATTCTCCCAGATCTATTAATTTTTCCGTAAGGAACGATGATAAATATAGTACAGTAATTTTTCGTGTTAACCAGCCACGTGCGCACATGAATAATGTTTTGATATTTTTATAGTGAAAATTGAGAATTGAAATTACATTTCAAAAGTTTTGAACTCGTCTGGGATTCGAACCCAGGTCTTCAGGTTTACGCCCCACTGCTTTGGACCGCTAAGCTACCGAGGTCTACAGTTTGAGATGCAACTTCAATTCATATCTAACAACTCGTTTATCCGTCAAGCTAGTTATTCGACGCTCGGATTGTCGTCTTCGATACTTGCAGGCGAAAGTGAGTATATATATATATATATATATATATATATATATATATATATATATATATATATATATATATATATATATATATATATATATATAAATATACAAGGAGTATTGCCGTGGATTCTAAAGAACTGAATAAAAAGGTGGGTACTCGGCAAAGGTAAGGCTGGATGATTAAATACAACACTTGTCGATTTACATCAATATTTCGGTCTCATATTGGGTCCTTCTTTAGGTTGATATCAACTAGTAATGCAATACAGTTTGAAGTCACTCTAATTCAATTGGGCTTTGTTTCTGCTAGTACTCTAATTGATGTTTATCATGTAATATTAGTTAGGTGCTAGGTATTACGTTTTTGTTTCTCTGCTATATTATGTTATTCACATATATTGGTACTTTACTTAATTCACAGTATTTTACTTTTCGTTATTTTAATTTTTAATTAACTTGTTATTACTATATTTTGTAATATGATGTAGCAATTCTGCTAAATAAATACATTATTATTATAGTTGTACATAATATATCTTTGAGGACAAACTACGAGCATTTTATTCACAAGTCTTAGTGACTTGTAAATATAATGACTCAAAGACTTGTGAATATAATGCTCGTAGTTTGTCCTCAAAGATATATTATGTACAACTAGTTGATATCATCCTGATATCAACTAGTGTAATATATAAATATTGATGTAAATCGACAAGAGTTGTCTTTGATCATCCAGGCTTACCCTTGCCGAGCACCCACCTTTTTATTCACTTTTTTTATATATATATATATATATATATATATATATATATATATATATATATATATATATACATATACATAATATTTTATATATATTATATATATATATATATATATATATATATATATATATATATATATATATATATATATATATATATATATATATATATATATATATATATACATAATATTTTATAGTATTGTAGCAGAATAGTTCAGTTGTACTCTTTCTTCTCAAGCTTTTGTGAACTTTCTATTCAATTTATCATTTGTAATTTAGACTTAGTGAAAGTCTGGCGTACCTAAAGGAAAATTTATAAAAAGGAATACAAAAAGCTTTGAAGTAAGTATTTGCCAATTCTTGTTTGATTTTGTCTATCTTGACTCATTGCTGATTATTATTGGAATGAATGGACTCGAATATCTTCGTTTGCACCCTCAATTTCATGAGTTTCATAGTTATTTAACTGAACCTCACAGGTACATATGTCATTCAATTCATCATTTTTCTCCAAATGAAAAAAATGGAGTTCAAGAAAGCTTGATCACAGAAAAAAACAACTGATTTATTCCGCCCCCACCATAAAATATTATTGTACCAAACTCATATTGTACCATTTCAATTGTGTATACACACACACACACACACATATATATATATATATATATATATATATATATATATATATATATATATATATATATATATATATATATATGTATCTATTCTGCATTATATTTACGTTTTCAATTCATTAGGTATACTTTATATATCCCTCGCTAAAACCAGAAAATATTAACACACACCTTCCAGTAGTCCTTCTTCTATCATTTGTCAGCGGAAATCTTCTCGTATGCCTCCTGATTTGAGACGACCGCGATGAAGATCTCCGGAATTTTCCGATACCTTCGGAATACCTCCTTGAACCATCAGAGCTCAAAGCTGTGCTAGTAGCAGAAGCGAACGACCTGTCACTAGAATCCACCTCGTGTTCAGGAATAGCTTCGGAATCTCTTCTGGAGCTCAAATCAGAAGACCACAAACTCGTAACACTCGCCCTGGAGTCCATAGAACGTTGCCCCACAATTTCGTATCTTCGCGATGACGTTGAAAACGAAGAGATACTTGTGACAGATGGCCTGGACTCGTTTCCAACGTCCACTGATGAATCTCGGGAAAAAGCAGAGTACCTTCCTCTACTGTCATTGGATATACGTGTGAATGAACTCATCTCGCTGAGGAATTCCCGGTCGGGCGAAGAAGGTGCCGAATTCTCCTCCTCCCCTTCTTCTTCGGTACGACTCCGATCTATTTCTGGTGATGGAGAAGGAGCTTCAGGTTCAGGAGACGGGGTAGGTGCCTCACGTTGTGGCGAAGAAGAAGCTTCAGAATTCGATTTAGGCTCTAAAGGTTTGACCACAGGATTTCTCAAACCACGTATCAGAGACCATAAGAAAAAAAGAAGCGTGAGCATTATTCGAACTAGTATCGAAAAACAGTCTTCTTGGTCAACATATTTTCCTCAGATATCCTCTGGGTTGTCTTTGAATTCACAGGAAGAAATAATCAGAAAACTGAAATGATTCAAGTGGTTCACTGAAATGATGTATTGTACTCATCAAAGTTTTGATGATATAAATCGTACAATACTATAAATTATTATCTTTATCATAGAAAATATTTTTTTAAAGTGGACCAATAAAGTTTTCTCTTTATTTTGTACACGTCTTCATTCATCCAATTTCTATTTATTGCGAACAAATTGGCCACATATCATTCAGAAAATCATTGTCGAAATTCTTCCAATATCTATTCTACGAAGATTGATAAATTTTTCCGAAAAAGATCTGTCTTATGTATATAAATTCGTCCCATTATAACTTTGTAAACAGTCTATTAACTTTTGAGTAGAGCTTCTGAGTCTCGAAAAATCCCAAATTTCTATCAAAATTTTATTGTATCTATTTCCTTATAAATATTGCTAATATGTCAAGTACAAAATCACTCTTTCTAAATTTCAAATTGATTAGGCCGTATAAGAATTCTCTATTCCACTTATGTACGAATAAGCTTGATTTTCCAATAAGTGTAGATAATCATCAATTTTCCTCTATAATGCGACAAAATAATTGCCAAATGCAACAGTCAAATATCGATTTCCACAAACTTTCCCTTCGTCTTCTCTTCAAATATTGAATTAATAAAAACAGACATCTGAATGTTTTCAGATATTTTGCAGAATAGTTTGGTAACTTTGATTGCAAATTCGTTGAAACATTTCGTGAAGTAAAATTGACGTAAGTTATTTAAGGAACTGTATCCTGATGTTGATGTACACGTGCTACTGAAACCATGAAGCACTGACACACGAAGTATTAAACAACCTTAAAAATTATATCTATTAGAGAACAAGTGTTAGTTTATTCACTTGACATCGCACAGTGGATTAAAAAATTGTTCAATTCATATATTAATCTCTTATTGTATGAATTGGTTCGATTTTTATTCAACAAATCTCGAATATTGTTCTTGTGGTGTAAACACTACCGGGAACTCACATTTCATTCGATCGGTGGGAAACGTTCACACAGGGGCAACAAACTGAAGAATCCCCGTGTTTTTCCGCGGCTTTCATCGCCAGATTTATATATTAAACCTACGGCAACGTTCTCATCGAAAATTGAAGGTAAGTCCGGCACCTGCGCATAGAGATTACACCGGCGTTTCACTCTTTCATTATGTGCGTCAATCAACTCATATAATTGGCTTTTTTATTGGGTTTGATTGTTTCGGTAGATCGTCATTCATCGGTATGGAAGATATAACATGCTGATGGCCTCGGTTATATTAAACTTACTAGCGGATAGGAGGACACAGAATGCTATGATTGTGGCGTAAGCGGCCATGACTGTGGGTAACGCATGCGCGAAGCTATATTTGGGGCCGAAAACCCCTTGATTTTACTAAATAGAACTTTCCTGCCGTAGGGAAGAGGACTATAGAGTCCGGGAGGCCCTGCCTTGTTAATGCCGCGTGAAATATTTCTCATGTTATTCTTGTTTTCCTATGCGCTACTACGTAATGACCTGCTATAACAGACACGAAGCGAAAATAATATATTTCCATCTAATCTACGACATCATTTGAATTTATCTCGATAACAATGAAAAGGCGTAGGTAGACAAATCAGTGCAAATATTTATATCACGTTATTATACGCCATTTATGTTACCCAAACAAAGCAATCAAGGATACTAGATGTAGATTATTAATGATAGACGAAATATAAATTTGTTAAGAAGAAAAACAATAGGAAACTTCTTGAGTTGCTTGATTTGTGCCAGAAACAGAGTTATTACCATTATTATCATCCTTGTTTTAAGAGCGGAGCTCAGAGACTCATAATAGCTACGATGGTCCTACAGTTCAACGCTGATACCAAATGCCCACGATTGCTTTGGGGATCGAACCCACCAGCACCAGTAGGCTGAGACGTAAGACTCACGCCCCAGCTCCTAATGTATTAGAAACAACAAATCTCAATTTTTTTTCATCGTTTTTGCTATGGAAATGAAGAAGAGTGATAAATGAAGTCAACTCCAATGAACATCTTAGGAAAACCTCTGATCCAGTTACTGGTAGATTTCGGATAGTTAAGTTACAATTATAATTAAATCTTTTATTGGAAACACTTGAACATTCAAGTGTATTCACGTGACTGTCAGCTTTAGTCAGATGTCGAGACTCCAACGTCTTATCAAATACGGAAACAGAGTGTCACTTAGAATCGTATAAAACGCAGAAAAATCCTCGATCCAATAACAGGTACACTTCGGAGAGTTAAGTTAAAATTATAATTAAATCTATTTATTCGGAACACTTGAACGAAGTGAAGACGAAATATTCAAGTGTATTCATCTGACTGTCAGCTCCAGTCAGATGTCGAGACTCCAACGTGTTATCAAATACTGAAACAGAGTGTCACTTAGAGTCGTATAAAACGCAGATAACGATTTTTCGTTATGTCATGACTTTTTCTAACTCGTAACTCATTTCTTACATGAATAGCACTCTGGAATGAAAAGTGTTTGAAGAAAAATAAGGATAATTGAACAGGATATATCTCAACTCAACTATTTTGAGAACAACTCATGAAATTAGATGACTGGACAACTGTGTTCAACTTCAGCTCGTGCTGGACAATGTTGACAGTTTGTGAAAGAATAATTATTCGAGTAAGAATGTGTCAAAGTTAAAGGTTGTCTCTTCACAAGGAAAAAAGATTGAATTCAGTGTGGTTATCGCTGGTTCTTTCTCGTTCTGATAGGGTGAGAGATCTTGAGAAATTACATCACCCTTTCATCTGCTTCGAAAATATATGGATTCGTTATATAGGACTATTTAATGCGATAATCCGTAGCAAGTTGAAGTGTGGCAGCATAATCTGGAATCCTATTTATACTTGCCATGAATAACATCTTGAGGCCATTAGGAGAATGTTCTTGTAATTCTTAGTTTAGAGCGAGAATAATGTTTATCCACAGACAGGAGTCAATCATAACGAATCATTGAGTCGATTTAGTTTAATCTCTTTGCAGGGCAGGAGAGAAACTTTATCATTGAAATTTTAGTAAAAACTACAGCACAGTATTGGAGTCCTCTTTTGTGCTCTTCGAAATTTCGTGTTTCTAGGCATAATTCTCGTACCACAGAATTTTTCCACGTACAGACTCCATGGACCAATTCTTCAATACAATCCCCCATTTTTTTCACGTAGTCTACATTCAATACAGTTGCTAATAAATGTGACACTCACTTTGTCTCCAGAGCAGTTATTTTCGCAGTTATGTGAACAAGCCAAATTGACTGAAATGAATTGAATTATTGAGTTCGTTGTAATATTCAATTTAATTTTATTATTTAGTTAGCAGCAACTTTTTAGTTTTTTGAGATGATATCGAGCTATATGTTATATTTCTTTTTGTTTTATTTATTTAGTTATTATTGAACGTTATGTTATTATTTTCTGTAATTCGGTATTATACCTCTTGATAATAAAGAACTTATGATTAACAACATAATTGGCTGAAAATACATTGAACTAAGATCTAGGAGGCTATGTTGTATCAAATCAACATATTCAGACCAAGAATACTAAGGACGACATACGTTTTCTAATGAATCTCTCATTAGATAATATCATAAACTTGAAGAAATATGAATGGAGAATATGAATCACTTAAATTTACTGGTTTAGCTAATTGATCGATTGGATAAATCAAGTGAGGAAAATGGAGTAACATTTTATAGACGAGCACAGTCAACGATTGAATATTTTAAGTAACCATCTCATGAATAAATATCATTAACAACTACGAAATATACATGGAGTATATATTGTGGATATACATTTGTTTGAAAGAAGTGACGCAGTTGTCGATGGGTCCCGGACTATACGAGGAAATTAAGCGTTAAGGGCTCGTTGGATTCGAAACTACTAACCCGATTTTCCATTTTCTGCTCTCTCCCTAGTCGGGAACTGGATTCATCATTACGAACAGTTCTGAAGAGTTTTTTGCGAGTATACAATTATTTTCAAAGCTTATATGCCTCACGTGTGGAATGGGGGAGTCTAGGAGATGAAAGGCACTTTTGGCTGTAATCTCTGTTCGTTAAGTCTTATTCGCCCCTTCTAACACTCACGATTTTTTTGGATCGACTAAAAAATTGAAGAATTTCATTCAACCATATGACACCCGGAACGAATTCAAAATCGAATTCATGAAAACAATCAATGTGAATACGAGAAAACTAATTTTCTGTGAATTGAATTATACTTGATTAATTATAATTATTGAAGTTGACTGAGTGTTCGCTGATCTCTTGGTGAAACATTGTTTAATATATCAAATGAAAAACACTTGGCTATGTTTCAAAAAATTTATAATAAATAAATACTTGACAATTGTTTCGGGGTGTTACCCCATTTTCAAAGTGGGACTTTGAACTTTTTTACTTTGAAACTGGGGTAACACCTTGAAACAATTGTCAAGTAGTTATTAGTAATTAGATTTCAAGTAATATTCAATTTATCTGAATTTCACAGTATGTGATATTCATGTTTCATTGTCATGAATTATAATTACGGGCTCTCAAATGATCAACAATTTTCCTACGAGAAGAAATTCATTCATGAATGAAAATACTATAATAAATATATAATAAAACATATAAATATAAAAAAATATATGTTCAAACACGCATGTAGTAAATGGAAGTTTGAAGTGAATTGTTTCGAATAGAAAGTTATGCATTTCAAAAGTTTTTGAAATTTCTAATAAAAATCTTATGAACTGATGAAAATGAAAGTAAATTTGTGATAGGATGTTAGCTGTGAATTGGATATACTTTCGGAAATATTGATGATTTGCATTCTGTTTACATATTGGTGCCGCAAGGCTCTGTACTCGGACCTCTTTTATTCATATTGTTTATAAACGATCTGCCTGTGAAGTTGTTCCGATTTTTGGTGAAACTATTTGCCGATGATTTATCGGTGGTTGTTTCTGGTAGGACTCCTAAAAGGCAATGGAATTAGTACCGTGAATGTTAAATATGAGTAAAACACTATATCATCATCCCAATCAACAAAAATTCATGGAATATATGTAGACATAAATTTGAGATGGACATCACACATTGATGTTTTATGTAATGAATTGAGTAACCATTTTTTGCAATTTCTAGAATTAAGAACATCGTACCTAGAAACTGTGTTATGAATGTGTTTTAGTCAACAGGAACAAAAAGGTGTTTATTACACAGAAGCGAATACTTCGATTAATATTCAATAATCATCAACGAACATTTTGTAAACCTATCTGCATTAATGATTATATACTCCCTTACATTGTTTATATATTTATAGATGTTCGTTATAAGTTGAAGAAAATGAAGATGGGTTTATTGAATTGAATAGTAATCTTGAGTATTCAACAAGAAACAATGATGTGCTACTTATTCCTATTCATAAAACAGCTGAATTTGAGCACTCGCTCTATTATCAGAGTACTAAAATTTTCAACCATTTACCACCGAATTTGAAAGTACCTAAAGCTCATTCGTTTGAGAGGAGAGTTAAATCTCTGCAGTTAACAAAGGCATACTAAAGTGTGGCAGGGTACTTCGATGATTCGGATGTAGGCAATAATGTATGAACCAATTTTTTGTATATAAAAAATATATATAATATATTTTATATATTTTTCAACACAAATGTTTCTCACCATGTGAAATTGTCTCAAATGTTTAATATATCTGAGGTAATATTTTTCTTTTCTTTACAAATAAAGTTGTATATTATTGTAAATATAAATTAAACCAATATCTTTGTTTGAACCAATATTTTTGATGGATGGCTGAATTGAATATCAGACTCAAAACTGAATTCAGTCCTTCCGAGAGCATTATTTTTAGTTGCAATTGTATCAATTGAAATTAATGTAATTTTACTATAAAAAGGAATGTTTTTCAATAACTTTTATTTTATTATTATTTTCATATCTTGTTACTCTTGTTTATCGAAATCTCTTAAAATTCGTAATTATTTGTTCAACGGCATATCATGACGATTCTCGTTGCCAGGGAAAGCGATTTGAAAGGGATTGTTCTATATGTTCCCGATATAACTCGCTCACATTGTTAAAAAATGATGAATAAATCAAAAAAACCCTAATTTGTGTTTTTAAACACATCCATGTTGCTTTCAAAATTACAAATGCTAATGGAAATCTTTTTGATTTTGGTCTCCACTAACATCGTAGCTTCCTATCAATAATTCGAACTTTAAATTGAAAAAAAATGACAATATTGAAATTATTAATTCGGCGATACTCAAAACTGAAAATGTGGATAAACCTGTCCACAGAAATTACGCTTTATTCTTTTGTTGAATGAGGTTAACTTACAATATTCATCAAATTACATTAGACAAATTTGATAATTTGATTTTTCAGGACGAAAAAGTATTTTAAATGATAAAAATGCAAAGACTAAAAGCATACAGGAGATTATGCACAAAATTAAATCGAAATATTAATCGAATAATAATGTAATGCCACCAAATTTGTTACATTTTGATTGGGTAAGTTGCCACCTACTTCTGGTATAACCGGAAGTTACATCAACTTATACCTAACTATTTCAGTCGATCGGTCCACGCCGACATAGTTAGGTAGGTGCTTCTCAAATCATCAAAACTTCCCTACATAATTTCCTCCAAGAAGATCCATTCCCACTCGATAAGACACGATAATTTCATTCAGTTTTTTTCCAGTTTGTATTACTCCTTTTTTTCAAAATACAATTACCGTTAGCGTGCTCTTGTTCGACATGAAAATCACGGCTTCCTTGATCGAACAAAAGCGATATTAAGATCCATTAATGCACGGTTGTAATTAGATTTCAACCGTAATCAAACAAATCGATATTCAATAATACGTTGATTGAATTTTTGTAGGTCAGTTTCACGAGGTTTCAGCAAGCTGCTCGACACAAGAGAAAATTTAATGTATTTAGTCGATATTTGACAATTAAAAGGTATGCTATACTTTCGAGAAACCAAGAAAAATCTGTACTAGGTTGGACGATGGTTTTTGACCAATTCACACATTATATCATTATAATACATTAATTGATGATATACACTCAAAAAGAAAAAAATGAGAACTTCTTGTTCCACTTCTTCAATTTTGTATCAAAATTCGAAGATTCAAAGAGTTGTTAATATCCAAAAAATTGAACATGTTCGATAAAATGCAATTTGAAACAAAACAAACTCATACTGTTTGCGTACAATTGTCAAAAAATAGAACACGTACCTCTTGACGTTCAAGCATAAAGACATGTTTTTTACACGTGAAATAATTTAATTTTTGCATAGAGAAATAATTTTTCACGATTAAAGAAATCTCTTGTTTAATGGAATGTCAATAAAAAACATTATAATCCACGTAGATTTCGCCATTGAGTACCTAGTTGTTGTTTTCAAAGTATGTATTTTTGAAATCATCATGAATACTATTTAAAAAAATTTAGATTTTAAGAAGATTTCACCCCAAGAAGTAAATCTCAAATCGGTTGAAAATTCATTGGATAAAAAATTTGTTAATCACAAAATTTCAGTAAATTTAAATCTATTATATAAAATAATAATAAAAATTAAAATAAGGAAAACATAACAACAATATATGTATATATAAGTTTATTTCCTCCAAGTGTAGAAAGTAAAAAAAATTTTATTTATACAAAGCAGAAAAAATACATAATTCTCGCAACTTAAAATAGAAACAAAACTTTATAATATACATAAAGTATACCCAAAAAGTTATAGCTGCCTATGGAAAAAAATTGAATTAAAATAAAAAAATTAAATAGAAAAACTGAGAAGAAAAACAAACTTCAACAAACCCCCCAAAAAAATTAGCTCATTTTGGAACATTATAGTACTATCAAGAATTCACAAAGAAAAAAAATCAGCCACATTGGATGCACCTTCTGCAAAAAAAAAAAAATATATATATATATATATATATATATATATATATTAAATAAAGTTTTTATATTAATATATATTTTTATATATATATAATAGTTTATAATAATGTTGACGTTTCGTTGTTATAATAACAACCAAAAACGTCAGTATAGGTATATACAATATATATATATATATATATATATATATATATATATATATATATATATATATATATATATATATATATATATATCTTGAAATTGATTTATTGCCTGTTTGAGATATTTTATTTTGAAAGTTTTTAGCAATAACAGGCTTTTTTTGATATGGAAAACTTTATTTTTGTTGACGTTTCGTTGTTATATTACAACTTTGTCAAAACTAATGAATAATTGTATTCATGAGTTACGATAGATATTCACATCTCAAAACTCATTTTTTCCAGATCTACCTTCAATTTCACACACATAAACCAACAATATACATATTCTGGATAAGTATATAAAAAACTATATGTAATTATATATATGTAAATATGAATCACATTTATTAGAACACCTGGCTTACCATGAGTTTTTCAGAGGTTTCCTCATGGTGAAAAAGACTAAAACTTCCGAAGCGAATGCTAAGCCAGAAATATTCCTCTGATAATGAAAATCAATAAGTGAAGATACGAAAAAACTAATTTGATTTTTCTAAAAATAAGTTTGACATTTGATATCTATAGTAACTCATAAATTCAATTATTCATTAGTTTTGACAAAGTTGTAATATAACAACGAAACGTCAACAAAAATAAAGTTTTTCATATCAAAAAAAGCCTGTTATTGCTAAAAACTTTCAAAATAAAGACCTCAAACAAATAAATCAATTCAAGATATATATATATATATATATATATATATATATATATATATATATATATATATATATATATATATATATATATATATATATATGAACATTAATTGTCATGATTAATTATATTGATTATAATTTTGAATTTTTATATAAAATAAAATATTTTGATTTCCTTTTCTTTATTTTCGTTAATTTTCATTTAATATATCAGGTTCTATGGATAAAATCAAACTGAAGTGTTAAACACTCAACGACAACTTGAAAAAATCAAAGATATATTACTTCATCTAATGAACAATTACATTTGTCTATAAACTAATTTCGAAACTAAAGTGTTGATCCACTTGTTTCCACTCCGATGAAAATTTCGATATCTTTTAATCCTTACTGGTCCCAAGGAGTTTATCTCTGATAAGAATATTGGAGCCATTTAAATTCGTAGAAATCGATACTATTATCAGCGAACATAACGATTTTTTCCGTCTGGATTGAGCAATCCTATTTTGAATTTTTCCAAAATATTCACCTACAATTGAGACGAAGAGATTGTTTTTCTGAGGGATTTTGTATATTTTATTCTGATGATGTCCAAGTAGCTCGGAACACGTTCTAAATCATCTCGACTACCTGAAGTATTTGAGCTGTTTGAATGATCTATCTACAAAGCCTTCAATCATCGAATGGAAGTACGAAATAAATTTCATCTCGGTTACACTCCACCACTCTAGATAGACTTTATTTTATTTCTTCGTTAGAGGGAAGTCACTTGAGATAGTCACTGGCTATATTAGTCCTTTTGAAGGGATACGGCTTTGGTGCGTTAAAGAAATTATCGAAACGCGTTTGTATGCATACCACTGATGATTCTCAAGAAACGATGAAACAGCGTTGTGTGATATTGCCGAGCAGATCGATACTCTTCGAAATATTCGTCCTCCAAAATTGATAATTCGTGTTTCCGTTGAAATTATTTTCACAGAGAGCTCCCTGAGAATTTTATTCGAATTACTCGATATTCCAGATGAACATTTCAGAAAAGGCTATATATGTATAAATATGTGTGATGAATGAATCGAATTTGTTTTTAGTATTAGAGGAGAAATTAAATTTTCAATTCGAAATAGATGGACACAATGATATGAATACCCCGGTAATACATATGAGAATCCGAAGCAAATCAAATTATAAGAAAAAAAGATGATGATAAACTGCTACTGAAGAATCTATGTTCATACTTGAAATATTCGAAAGTGCCTCGTTATATTCATCTAATGATAACATTCAAGTGTTATTTCAACAATAACTATTGTCAAGATATCAATAATCAAGTAGCAATTATTTACATTCAATGATATTTCGAAATAACTATTATATTGAATAAATAAAATTCAAATAATCGAAGTCTTATCCTGTCGAAAAAAAAACCAAATTACGTGTTTCTCATAAGCTGACAACATATTTTTATACCTTCAGTTTTATATCTAGGGAAGAACCCTAAAAAACACGTATTTCTTATCACAAATTCACATAGACAAATCTAGTGGAGTAGTTGAACTATAAGTTTGTTAGAAAATATCATAGAAACTCAGATTTATAATTTATAGATTTCATCAATACAAAGTGATGATTGATAATTTTCGTGAAGCTTTTTTTACGGAAGGTTGTGTTGTTTCTCTTGCTTGTTTCTGTTATTTATATTTTCAACACATATTTGTATATCTGTAAATCCTCAAGATTAAGAATATAGTTAATATTGAGAATATAAATAAAACTAAATAGTTTTTCGATTTTTACTATAATTAACTCATGACAAATCGTTTCGCCAACAGAGTGGCTCCATCGGATGTTGATGATAAACTGAGCTATTAAAGGGTGTTTTTTTAGAGGTATAGAACTTCAAATTGGCATTACTGTTGAAGATGGCGACCGATTTAACAGCTGAGAAGTGATTTATTCTCAGTTTGGTTTGGCAATTCATCATGAATAGACTCACGCCTGGACAATGCTTGCAAATAGTGCAATTTTATTTCGAAAATAATGGTTCTGTGCGGAATACGTATCGCGTAAATTTTGTTTAGTGATGAAGCGCACTTCTGGTTGAATGGCTACGTCAACAAACAAAACTGCCGCATTTGGAGTGAAGATAATCCTCAAGTGTATGTCAAAACACCGTTACATCCAGAAAAACTGACTGTTTGGTGCGCTTTATGGACTAGTGGAATCATTGGTTCGTACTTCTCCGAAAACGATGATGGCCAGAACGTTACAGTCAATGGTGATCGGTATACAGCCATGATTACTAACTTTTTCATTCCTGAATTAAACAACCATGATGTCCAGGAGCTGTAGATTCAACAAGACGGCGCAACATGTCACACAGCTCGTGCCACAATCGATTTATCGAAAGACACGTTTGGTGACCGCCTAATTTCACGTTTTAGACTTGTGAATTAGCCTCCAAGATCTTGTGATTTAACACCGCTAGACTACTTTCTGTGGGGCTATGTAAAGTCATTAGTCTATGCGGATAAGTCGCAAACGCTTGGCCATTTGGAAGACAATAGTCGCCGTGTTATTGCCGATATACGGCCACAATTGTTGGAAAAAGTAATCGAAAATTGGACGTCCAGATTGGACTACATTCGAGCCAGCCGTGGCGGTCATATGCCCGAAATCATATTTAAAATATTATGCCACAAGATTATCTTTCGAATAAAAAAAATTCTTGTCTCAATCGAATGAACCATCGTCCTTTTACTGCAATTTAAAGTTCTGTACCTATAAAAAAAACACCCTTTACATTTTGGACTCCATTGAAGTCCACAGTGTAATAGTTCAATACAAGTGGAGATTGGCAGTATAGAAATTTTCAATACTTTCAATTTAACTTCATATTAAACGGTTATAGTTTTACAGCAACATTTTATATTTAGTCTTGAAAATTTCTACTCTGCCAATCTCAAAAAAGGTTTTTTCCCCTTTGCCTTCAGTGCTTTTTGGTTCTTTTCCATCGCGCATTTTCGACACTACCTGAAGAGATTGCCATGAATCTTCAAGGGCATTACAATATAAACAAATGAATTTGTCAAATGTTTCAATAATATTGGCTACAGTAAAATGAGAAAGCAATATGAACATATTCTAAATATAAAAAAAACATCTTCTTTCGTTGAGGGTACTGAAGACATTGATATTCAGTAATTTCACTGAGATTGGTACAATCTGGCAACCCCGCCGTCGTTGGGGTAGGTCACTGCAGCAATTTCCCACCCCCAGGCATCGTGAGCCGCTCATGGAATTCGATGACGTTAGCAAAAACAGGTCAACAGAAGCAGCGGAATATCAGCCTTTAGCCTCCCACCTCATTTCGCAATATATGAGCGAACTGCTAAGAAATCGGTCAAGTTGTTTATTTTGTACGTCATCGGAATCAGATAGGTGAGTAATGAAAAAAAATGTCGAGAATACGAAAGGTAGAAAATGAGTTTTATTTTCAATATAGGCATGGAAAGAGTTCTGGTATTCGTAAATTGTGATCGAATTGAATCGAAAAATTACGCTCTTACCGAAGATGTTCAAATGTTTTTTTCTGATTTTCAGAATTTATCAGACAATATACATGGCGTATATCTTCATTCTGGAATCTACTTCCTGAGTGTCCAGAACAAATAAAAACATGGAATGTGAATAAACATTCTTCGAATTCTGCAACGTTGAACTTGATGCACACAGCTTGATAATTCGACATAAAATAAAATTTCCCTTGCAATTAACTCTTCGTATCCAGTGAAATGTTTTAAACGAGTTTCCATTAATAATAATACGAGTCGGCGTTATGACATAGCAATCATCAAATTTCCTCACCTGGAGAGGTAATGCAATGCCGAATATGAGTGCTTATATTCTGAGCAAAAATTATTTTTTTTCCTTTCATTTTCTGTGGAACTCAACCTTATTTTCACTGTTCAGATGAGAGCATAACAATTCGAACCGCGTTCGATAGATGTTTCTCTGTCACCACTTTTTATATGCTTCTACTATACATTTCAGATGTGACGAAATGCTAACGTGAAGTTCAGATTGTAGACCAATAGTATGCCAATTTTACATTGCGATGACAGCTGAACGAACTAACAAAATTGTAAAGCGCTACGACGAAAGCTCTGAAGACGACGCATAAATTAATTTCTTTCCGTTTTCTGTGTTCCAAAACGTGTGGTGTGGTGACGAAGTGTGACGTGTGGCTTTCGTCTAACAGAATTTTTCAACAACGAAGTTGACATTTATGTTGGACTTATAAGCCGTGTTGACGACACCATATTCTTAAAAATTATCTAAATGTTATGAATCAACCTAGCAAGTAGACATGTCGAAGTGCGTAAAAAAATAAAATCGATACAACAGGGAAGAAATAGAAAATCACAGGAATTGCTCCTTTTCTCCAAGTAATCCGACAAAATCTGCAGAATCTCATACCTTAGGCTGAGGAAAGAATTTCTTTTCAAACCTCCTTGGAAAATGGAAACCTCAGAACGCACTGGCAATATATCTAGCTCAAGCTCATCGGAAAGATAATAATCATCAACATTTCCTCAACATTCATAAGACTATTTAATACTCAGCAAGTTGGGGTATGGCAGCGTGATCTGTCATCCCATTTACACTTGCCATCAAAGCCATCTTGAGGATATTCAGAGAAGGTTCTTCAAATTCTCAGTTTGAAGGGAGGATAAAGTTTATTCACAGAAAAGAGTCAATCATAACGAATTATTGTGTCAATTTAGTTTAATATCATTGCAGAGCAGGAGACAAACTTTATCACTCAAATTTTTGTACAAATTACTCCACAATAGTATTGATTGTCCTCCTATCTTGCCCGCTTTGAAATTTCACGTAATACAGAATTATTCCACCTAGGGACTCCGACGACCAACTCCTCAATACAATCCCCCCAATTGTGACATTCACATTGAATCAGGAGATATGTGAACATAGAAAATTGACTAAAATGAATTGATTCAGATCGAGTTCTTTGTAATGTTTCATTGAATGCTATAATGTAGTTATTAGTTACTACTTTTTAAGATAAGATTGAGCTCACACACACACACACACGTGTATATATATATATATATATATATATATATATATATATATATATATATATATATATATATATATATATAAATGTTATGGGTTATAGGCAAAACAGGAGGCAACCATAAATAAATTTTAACCAATTTGTTTGCCTGGTCTATATTTCGACTGCGTTTACAGTCTTCATCAGGAATCAAAAAAACAGATGTTGACACAGATATCATGATAACATTCAGTTTAACAACTTACGGCTAACTAGGTAGAAAATATAGACAACACCATCAACAGGAATGTGTGAAATTAAACTGTATGTGATATTGCACAGGAAATCGAATATTGATGTTGAAATGTACAACTTTTCAAAGGAATATAAACATTATCTTGAACTAATCAATAGAGATATATAAATAATCTAGCAGATATGACAACAGCACAGAACAAATTGTCACCCAAAAAAGCACAGAGGTGAGAGAGTAAATCACCGTAACAACAAAAGTCACACTGAACACGTAACACATAAAGTCTATAAAAATTGTAGGCTGTCTACGAGGGTTACTTGGAATGATCTGAAAGCAAATAACTATAAATGCAGCTCAGCCTGGAAATGTTCGTCTTTTTATTGAAGCTGTTGGTGTTGTTATTGATGTGGACCATTTCCAAAAAAATCCTTTTCTGGTAACTACCAGCTACATCCAGAAATTTCGACATTATCAAAGTCAAAACGATATCCTTGTTTTGCGGAGTATAGTGCTAAGGCACATCTGTCCGGACGAAGTCTAACATCGCTTTTATGAAGAGTTGTTCTTCTTTTAATGGTCTGAGAAGTTTGACTTATGTCGACGCCTTCACTCCATCTCTGTTCAAAGATGAATCAGATTTGGATACTTTAACGAAGAATAGTTTATATAGATTTAGCGATAGAGATTATATATCAACGTAAACCGACACGTGCTATGCTTTCCGTAGTTTTGCTACGAAAAAATATCGAACATTTCATCTAGTTAAACCAAATTCAGGTACAAATTACCTACCGCCCTGATTTGCATTCAACACGATATCAATGAATTTATATTAGCCGACTAACACCGGTGAAACTTGCTAAACGATACACAAAATGCTAAAAATACCATTTCCGTGGTAGAGAATTAACTCCAGAATGAATTTGACAGTTTTCGAATGAAAGGATGGAAGGTTGAAAAGAGAGATTCCTATCATAATTGATACGATGACGCGTGTGCTACAGAACAATTTTTCAACAATAACGTGCCAGCCAATTTACGTATATTTTTCATGTTCTATTATTTTGCTGAACGACATGACAGCAATGTTTTACAGGCATCCGTACTACACCGCCTTGGTGAAATATCGACTTTGTATATCGAAATGAAGGCCCCATTGTTTGTGTGCCCTCTAATGCGATCCGGTTTCTGTATATTTTCACTATACGTCTAACATTTACCGGGACTGCTATGAATATTGAACTTTCACCTTTACCGCCCCTACCAGGAAGGGATATTACGGGACGAGATAGATACAATGCAGCGTTTCTTTAATTATTCGAACTTTAGAACACTGGTATTCGGTGGGCTTCGTCTGTGCTCTGATATGAACAAAGCAAGTGGATGTATTTCTGGAATGTCAGAAGTAGGGATGACGGTAATTGGATATTCTCTATCCTTTTTGAATGCTACTAGTTCTAGTTTGTTATTGTTGTTACCCAATTCAGGAATGAAGCTAATTGGACAAAAGTATTCAGTATAGGTAGCGCTCTCCATGATGGTGACATAGTCAGTGTGAAAACAAAAAATACACACACACATATATATATATATATATATATATATATATATATATATATATATATATATATATATATATATATATATATATATATATATATATATATATATATAATATATATATATATATATATATATATATATATATATATATATATATATATATATATATATATATATATATATATATATATATATATATATATATATATATATAACGGGTGACTTTTTAAGAGTTGAGGTTTTCAGGTTGGCGGCCCTGGTTGGCAACGGCATCTAAACGTCATCTGTCAAAGTGAAAAGTTTTCAGTATACCTACTCTGCCATTTCAACGTGAAAAGACTTACAATTGGGCAACGATTGCAAATTGTTGAAATTCACTATCAAAATTCGTGCTCTGTGAAAATGTGTATCGTTTGTTACATGTATTGTTTGTATGATCGTTATAATCGACATGGTGAGTCAACAATTCGTGCTGTTATCACCAAATTTCGCACCAAGTTTACTTTGTTGGACATTAAACCATTGTCTCGCATGCGTACAGTGTGTACTGAAGAGAATATTGCAGCCGTAGCGTACAGTGTTAATGACGATCGTGAAATGTCAATTCGTCGCCGTTCTCAGTAATTGGGCATGTGTCAAATTAGACTTTCCGAATGGACCATTCGATACGGAGCCGCGGACAACATTTACATGCAGTTATCTTTGAAATTTAAATGGCAAAAGCCCAGTTTTCAATTTCAATAAAAATTTTGAATATGAGATGCAAATTGGGTGTTTTATTCGATTAAAAAAAAAAAACTACCATTGAAAAATCACCCCATCCATATGTATATATATATATATATATATATATATATATATATATATATATATATATATATATATATATATATATATATATATATATATATATATATATATGATTATATGATATATAATTATTCTGATATATGATAGCAGAGCTGGCTATGTGAAACGTGAACAATGCAATGTGTCCATTGTCCTTCTAGGGATCAATAACAGAGAACATTAGGTTCTCCATTATCCTTTATGGGATAAATGTGACAGAATCTTGAAATCGATGCCTACATGTATTGAAAACATGAGACAGTCACTGTTTCGTACTATAAGGTACTCATCAGTCACGCCACGTTCAACGAATGAAAGGCGAAGATTTCAATCCTCACATGACCTCTAGTCGATTTTAAGACAGAAATATAGAGTAAGTCGTATGCCCATATAATGCATAGATTAATGTACATCTCAAATCTTAGAATCAATGAAAAGCACATGAATACATCTACATTTTACATGTTTCATGTTCTTATCAAAAATGTTTCACACGTCCTTATCAATTGAGATACTACGTTTCACTGCATACTACTATGAATGTATATATTACAAGAAAAGTTGTCGTATCGTCTTTTATTTAAATTTTCTTCTTTGGGTACTCGCCAGTAGGGGCGAAATTGAAGACACACAATCCTCAATCTATCATCTATATTTCGGACACAATTGCGGTCCATCATCAGTATGATTTGACCCGTGGTAAACGTTGACGCATTTTGAGATACACGAAGAGAAAACACAAAAATACACTGAGACGATAGGAGAAATATCGTCTGCATCAGAAAACTTGCGAATAGTTGATACCTCATGCGGCTTTCATCAATAACTTTCACCAAGACCGAATAAATTAGCTTCTTTTTCTTTTGATTTATTACAACACGTCAAATGAACATTTGCGCATTCACCAAATTGTATTGAGATAAAATTATCTCAAATTAGCTGACGCCTGCATATGCCACGTAACAATTTACACGGATATCATTTAAATTGAGAATCATTTAAGAATTTTTTGTATTCCAACAAAATTTGAATTGAACTGATTGATTTACGCGTCAAACAAATGCGAAATAATCATAACTAAGCGCATTCGCCAATTCGTAGTAAAAATTCAATTCACGAGTGGAGAGAACAACATTCAAATCTGCAGTCTGCTTGGCTCTGTGCGTTGGTTTCGCATACAAATCTGCAGAACAACGACCTAATCAGCATCTGTTGAAGTACATAATATAATCTAATAATGTTTCTTAATATTGAAAGATTCTTCATCCTTATAACAGGGGAGCCTGAATTTGTATTAACAGATTCAAATACTAAGGGAAACATGAATAGAACAGCAGTCATACATCCTCCACAAAAAGTCGAACGTAGATATAACAGTCTTTGAGGAAGACAAAAAATGATCTATTAAGTGCATTTCCGATCATATCGTCGACATTCTAAATATGAGTGGAGTAATTATTTAGCTGGAAACACTCAAACAATCACATTAAAATCAAAAATAGCTTGTGACCTGTTTTGAGTCAGTTGCAAAAACTCTTGACAGTAGTGTACAAGCCCAAAACCGATGTAGTCATCCTACATTAGTGTTATTATACACTTAAAAAATATGCTACTTAGTATTTTGCGAGAAGTCAATTCACATTACCGTGAAGGGTGAATCCTGAAGGCTGGACAACAGAGTGGTCCGCTTCTTTTTCGCTTCTTTCTTATGCACCATTCTTGGCCCATTGTAGAATAACCAAACACTATTTCACAATTCACTGACTTAATCAGATCAATAGAGTTACAAGTTCGAGAATTTACAACACACAATAAAAATATTCACATTATAGTTCTATGCTCGAAACCGATTCCAACATTCATAAGTTTTTTTGTATATGTGCCATAATTGTTCGGTGGCATCACCACTCCAATTGCAAGAGTAACTACACATTTGTGATGATACGGTTTTTATGATTATAGTCATGATTGGTAAACTGAACAGAACACAAAAATATATTCAAATATATTACTTTTTATAACAGAACAACATAATGAGGTGATTGTTCATTTGAGAAGAAATTTTAAAACATATTAAAAATATGTTCATTGTTAAAACATATGTAGATAGTACATATATATATATATATATATATATATATATATATATATATATATATATATATATATATATATATATATAACAAATATATTTTGACTGGTTTGATAATATACTAATAGAAAATATGTATTTGGGATAGCAGTTTTCAGGTTGAAATAAGTGTACTCTTTTCTTTGTATCTCAAGCTTTCTAGAATTATATTTATCTCTTCATCAGGAGCAACTAGAAGATTGAAAGTGAGAAAATGTAAAATATACACAGATATGTGGTAAATTACGAACTGAGGTTGTATTAAAAAGATGTTGAAATTTACTAAAAAATCATATGAAAGATACTCAAAATAAACAAAACGCACAACATGTAGGGATGGAGTATCAAAAATTATTTAGTCAAAGTTTCAGTAGACACTGAAAACAAAGAATGACACTTATAGGTTAAGCTTCCATCATAGAAAATCGTGAAATACGCGATGTCTCCACAATCCACAGAACCACACGTGGCCAGTACCAACCCACACACACATCCACAAACACAACAAATCAAACCGAGTGACATGTAGAACTACTGACATTGACAGTATTTAGACTGGGACGATGCCAAGAGACATAACAGTTGTCTCAGTCTGAATACTGTCAATGGCAGTAGTTGACAAATATCATCGAACGATGTTTTTAAATATCAATAGGTTGCGTTAGTAGTACGCTCGCGTTTATTCCCGTATTTCAGGGGCCTATTCGGCGATATTTTTGAGGAAATGAAATTTTTTGTGCTTATGGAACTGAATGAAATATTTAAGAAAATGAACACTAGAACATTCATTCGAAAAATTCAAATTAATCAAGAGAATGTTATAGTAGAGCTAGATATGTGAACGTGTACGATGTGATGTCTCCATTATCCTTCAAGGGATAAATGTTAGAGAAATATTGAAATCGATGCCACACCTGATGGAAGTGCGAGACATATATGTTTCGTTCTGCAAGGGAATAAACGCGAGCGTACTACTAACGCAACCTATTGACATTTAAAAACATCGTTCGATGATATTTGTCAAATAGACATTGCAATTCAGTAGATACCTACGGGTATAGAAGATATGTGAATATCTAGCTCTACTATAACATTCTCTTGATTAATTTGAATTTTTCGAATGAATGTTCTAGTGTTCATTTTCTTAAATATTTCATTCAGTGCCATAAGCACAAAAAATTTCATTTTTTATATATATATATATATATATATATATATATATATATATATATATATATATATATATATATATATATATATATAGTACCTCACAATGAACTCTATCAAAAGACAAATACAAGAACGGAATAAATCAGAAAATGTCACATATCTACATAATGAAACAGTCCAGAATACCAAAGAAACTCTTCGGTATAATATTGAAAAGTAAATGCGGAACAGAGTGGCTAATGTTCAAAAAGATCTACAACAGATCAATATGAAAAATCTCGAAGATCGCACTGAGTGTCGCTGAAAAATCGCACATGTGAAGTTTGGGCCAAAATCAATGAGCCAACCTGGAACAAACTGTACAGATGAACGAAAGAATGATCATTCCAAGGGGATGAAGAGTTCTTGGTAGGCAAAAAAGATTAAGCAATCAACTGCAATCGTTCAAGTGTATTCGAATAGTTCATCACTGATTGTAATCAGCCGTCATCCGCATTGAAAAAACTTCCATCAGTACCTTCCTTTAAAAAATTACCTAGTTTGATGTTTTCCGATCGAACAGTCACGATAACACTGCATTATTAGAGAACAATTTCCTTACGACGAACAATTTATTCACTTTTTTAATATGCTTCCGACTGGCCGTGTGGTACAAAAATTGTTCTATAAAAACCGGAAGTCATTTCTGAATACGATGCCCACTGTCACTAACACGGAACTGTAATCAGGAAATCGAAAAACTTCAATAAACCTCCTGCCAGTCAACATCGGAGTAGAATGAAAACATGTGGAGGAGGGCTTTTGTTGAAACGCCAATTCTTCAAATTGAAAGACTTGGAACATTAAATTGAATATTTCGATGACGGATGTGAACGAAAGGCTGAACAAAAATATATTGCAGTTCTTCGGATTATCGAGTAGTTATTTTGCCCACTGCGCACATATTCGGTTTTATATTGAATAAGTTTGTTCCAGCACAAATACTTGTTCCATTTTAGAGTCCTGTTTTCTTACACACGATGACAAAAGATATTAATACACACTATATAAAGATATTAATTTCAATTTTTAAATGCCTCAAATCCTATTCGCCTATAATATTTTTAAATGAGAGGTAATAATAAAAACTTGTCTAAAAATCACTGACTGAACAATTATTTATTCGACTAGTTTCGCCTTTTACAGCATTATCAAGAATGAATACATATTACAAAGACAACCTATAAATATTTTGCAGATCTGTTCGGACCACAGAATACACCTTAAATTCTGTCATAGAGGTGGGGGTTTCCTAATTATCAGAGATTTAACACCGGGGAGTGGTTTAGGTCTAAGTGGTCATTGAGAAGATTGTATTTATCGGATTATTGAAGTTTATTTATTTCCATGGCTTCCACGTAGTTCATTTTAATTCCTTTTCCACAGTAATGAAGAATATTATGTTTAAAACAACGTGAGATCTTATGTCCTGTCGACTCTAGATGTTCCCGAAAAGCAGGTTGCCCGTCTTTTACGTGTTCTTTTAGCCTAGTTTCAAAACATCTTCCGGTCTGGCCAACATATGTCGATTTACATTCTTCACAGTCCAATCTAAAAATTCCAGACCTCTTTATTGGCACGGATTTGGACAATTTGTTATTGAAGATCATTCTATCCAATCTGCTATGACTTGGATAGAATGATCTTCTCTGAATACAATCTTCCCAATGACCAGTTAGACCTAAACCACTCCCCGCTGTTAAATCTCTGATAATTTGGTAACCCCCACCTCTATGACAGAATTTAAGGTGTATTCTGTGGTCCGAACAGATCTGCAAAATATTTATAGGTTGTCTTTGTAATATGTATTCATTCTTGATAATGCTGTAAAAGGCGAAACTAGTCGAATAAAGAATTGTTCAATCAGTGATTTTTAGGCAAGTTTTTATTATTACCTCTCATTTAAATATGAACTGTCACAGAGTAGATTCATCGTCCATTGAATTCATTATAATATTTTTATTTTATATTTTAATTGCTCACTCGATTTTCTATGAGTAATGCGAAATAAAAATCATTACTTTCTGTTAATCTCATACCACTGCATTTTCCGCTCCATTGGCAGCAACGAAATCGAACAAAATTCCAGAGTTTTCCAGATTTTGCTAAGGATTTCTGCAATATCGTAAATGGTAGTCAGCGATACGAATTTTGTTTCTTACAAGGAAATTTCCATATTCTACGTATTTCCATATTGTAATTTCCATATTTTACTTAGAAAATGTGTTATTAATGTATATTACAGATATCTTGTTTATAGTCATCTAAATTATAATATTCTGCTGTGCGGCTGCTCTACAGAAATAAATAGGGTATTTATTACACAGGAGCGAATACTTCGATTAATATTCAATATTCATCAACGAACATCTTGTAAACTTATCTTCATTGATAATTAAATACTCACCCTACCTTGTTTATATATTTATAGATGTTTACTTCATCTTGAAGAAAATGAATATAGGTTCATTGAATTGAATATTAGTCATGAGTATTCAACAAGGAACAGTTTACTCATTCCTAAGCATAAAACAGCTAAATTTGAGCACTCACTTTATTGTCATTTTAAAGTCATTGATGTTAACAAAGGTATACTAAAGTGTGGCAGAGATTACTTCGATGATTCGAATGTAGGCAATAATGTACGAATCAATTTTTTTATCATGTTTGTTTATTTTTTTACCACGAATATCCCTCACCATGTGAAAGTGTCTCAAATGTTCAATATTTCTGAGGTAAATTTTTGTCTTTTCTTATCTTTTCAAATATAGGTGTATATTATTGTGAATATAAACTGATCCAATATTTTTGTTTGAACCAATAACTCAAAACTGAATTTTTGTTCTTAGGGTATCAATGAATGAAGTAATCAATTTAGGGAATGTTTCTCGATAAATTTTATTATTATTATATTATTATTATCATCATTGATAGGTATACAAGATCGACCTTGAATGATTATTTACATTGATATTAGAAATTTGTTTTCTGCTCTCAAAAATCGAGCTCAATCAAGAAATTAATTGTATTCTATTTTCAGTATATCAGTTATAATTTCATTGATTCAGTTGTGTTTTATTTTATGTATCAGTGAAAAATTTCAAAACTCAAACTTCATTCACAAAACATCTGATATAAAAATATTCGAAATATTGAAATATTTATTCAGATACGTTGATTTGAGCGCTGATATTTCATTGAATATACAGTCTTCGCAAATTAATTGTCAGAAAAATTGGATTGCCATACTTTCTGCGTGGAGATTTCGAGAATCAATTAAAAATAGCATTTTCCTTTAAGATACAATTTCACACTGATTGGAAAATGAAAGAACCTCATACATAGATTGCCAATTACAGTGAACAAAAGAATTCAAATTCGAAGATCATTTAACGCATAGGTATCAAAAAACGAAAGTCAATGATTGCACATCAGAACGTAAACTGAATTTGTTAGGTGTCCCACAGGAAACCGTGCTTGGTCCGCTTTTTTTATTGTTCACATATCTACGTCTAAGAAAATGTTTCGTAAATTTATTTGAGGACGACACACTTATATCTGTTCCAGAGAAGAATCATTATGAGATCACAAATGTTTTGAACAGTGAACTTGATATTCTGTATGATTTGCTAAACTAAATAATACAAAAACACAATGTATGGTTATTGAATCAACAGCAAACTGTAGGAAATATTTGGATTTAAATTCATCTGTGAATGTTAACAGTTCTTCTATTAGATTTGTAACAGAAATTTTGTATTTAGGTGTTATTCTTGATCTGCAATAAAAATTTTTTTCTCACATTGACTACATGTGCAAAAAAAGTGAAAAGATTACATATTCTCTAGGATATCCAATCATACTTCAGACTGGACAAAAATATTGATTTATAAAAACATAATTATGCCTCATCTTAATTATTGTTGTTATTTATTTATATCACGCACAAAAGAAGAAATATATACGAATTGAAACGAAGCGAAGTGATGAGGATTATCTTGGGTTGTAATAGGTACACTCCTATTGAGAATATGTTAGTTGGATGTTGAGAAATGTATAAAGCCAATATGGTTATAATTTATAAGATCGAACACAATCTAATTCCAGAATATTCAAGTGCTTATTTGGATAGACGCTCGGATTTTCATGATTATGATATTGGATATGTGCGAAATTTTAATATTGAATTAGTAAAACCAACCTTGTTACAGAAAATTTTTTTTTATGATGGATTCAAAAAATTCAATGCATTACCAGATAGCATACACAGCCTGCCAAATGTAAATGGTCTTTCCTAGAAATTGTTCAATTACTTACGCAACAGTTGAATATTAGTATTAAGTTTATAAATCTAAATATAAAGTGTATATATGTAGTTGAATAAGTAGCAGAAATTGTTAAATAAAACTTACTTTTTTTCTAAATACATATTGGGAGAATTCAATATGACAAACCTGATTTTATGTTTATTTTCATTTCTAACTTGAAGAGGTTATGTTTTAGGGAGCCGAGTAGAACATCTAACTGTGATTTGTCAGTTTTAATGATCATACAAACGTTTTCCGCTTCAATGAACTCTGCAAAGTTTTCCACAGAAGAGTATAAAATTGGTTTGAAAAAAATTGTTGTATCCAGGTGTGTCAAGATTGGAAGGACCATTTTAACTGTCTCAATACTATGTTTTTTATTGAATAAAATAATACATACTACTTATTGTTAATATATAAATCAGCTTTTGATTTATTACTTCTTTGAGAACTTTGTTCAATGACATCAATCAGTCTCAAGTTAAGTAAAATTGTTTTCATATATTTTTGCTCGATGGAATGAGACTGTGAAGTATTTTCTGAAGATAGTAAAATAAATATAGAAATAAAGACTTCAAATTCAAGAACAATAGTTTGGTTATCACACTTTGATCAACACCACTTGGATAAACATATTTGCCATCGTACCATTCTGGTTTATATCCACTTTTATTTTCTGCTTTATGAACATCAGAGCAAGTCCACTGGCATAAATAAATAGAACAAAGCCTCCTCTTCATGACATTTACCTACAGATTGATCACAAAACATATAGAACAAAACGCACATTCCTTAAAATATTTTCTTTCTGATATTTTCAATCATAATAAATTCAGGAAATGGGATGGAAACACTTTATGTGTAACCAAGCAATAATAAGAATGAGAACTTAATATAAGCATTAACACAGAAATGAGATGAGTTCTGATTGATCATGTCGATCATTGATAAATGATCGAAAAAGAGAACCCAAAAATGTAATCAGAAACTAAATAGGGAATAGAGTATATTATAACTGAGAATATCAAACAAAAAAGGAATGTATTAGAGATTCAGTCATGATTCGATAATTTTACTTGTAAAAATATGCTAATGAATAGTTGAAATGTTTGTTATGAAGATACTTTATGTATAAGAGATATTCCAATTAGTTATGAAAAAACCTTCTCTGTATCTTGAATTGCTTATTCGTTATGTAGTACGAAAAACCAATCAAGTTCATAACTAATGTAAAGTTAGAAAAATCTGAGAGTCGATTCGACTATTTCTCTTGTGTGAGATTCGTCGAATAAAAGTCAAATTCAAATTCCGAATCTCAATTCTGTTGGCAATATTATGCCTTTTCTTTCGTATTGATAGAATTCTGTGCTACGTATTCATATATCGTCAACACACATAATTAATACTATCATTTCGTCATTTCATCTACGAAATTCTTTGTCCCAATAAACCATTTACGATAAGCTTTGGTTAATGTAGTACCTAAACATTATCTGTCAAAACCTAATATTGGTCAAACTATAACAAATGTAATTCAGTATCACAAACCATAAAAATTAATTTGAACTGTAAATATCAAGTGCACAAATAGCGAACGTTACCGCATCATAAAAACACCTTTAAAACAAACGGAACTTATCAAAACAATCGAACTGGACGAACTATTTAACCGGAAGGGGGCGTGTCGTATGTTGCCCTTCCGAATTCATTCTAAGTTACAGCAAAAAATACAACCACTTTCGAATCGGTTATGTCACAATGTCGGTTGGTAAGTCTAGGGATAATTAGAAGTTAATTATGCGTTATTTATATGTTGAAAAAAGTCATATAACCTACAATTGGATGACGGTCAAAAAATGTATTCAACTGTCGCGAGATCACGGTCTATACTAGCGCCCTCGCTGAGTTTTAACCTGAACCTGGATGCCATCTTGGAGTCACAGCATCCGTGCCGGTTGGCGGATTGCTTTTGACGTAATACAGAATTTGAAAAGTTGCACGGGGTGGAAACTCGACGAACCGTTTTAGAGGAGGCGGCAAATGCACGTAGTTTGGGGAAGGGCTGATTACGTAAATTATTATTATTTTCGAATGACGAGGCGACGCGTTGGGAGATACGAAAGCTTTGAATTAAATTTTCTCCCTCGGCATGGAAATAGTAATTAGGATTTCCATAAATGTGGCGATGTCTCCATTAAAATAAAACCAGATTCTTTAATGGAAATTATTAGTGTATATATATATATATATATATATATATATATATATATATATATATATATATATATTTCGAAATCAATTTATTGCCTGATTCAGATAGTTATATTTTTAATATTTTCAGCATTTTAGCAATAACATGCTATTTTCAATGTGAAAAGTTTTATTTTCGTTGATATATTGATACAAACTATTGATTTGTCAACGCTATTGAATAATTAAATGTTATGAACACTGTGGATATAAAACATCACATTTAAATTTTTGAAAGAAAGAACGTGGCTCTTTTGCCTTTTCAGCGTTCAGAGAAATGTTGATAAAATTTAATAAAATACTCTTTTTTGTATAAGTATATTAGAACTCAAATATGTGAATTTTCAATTTGAGAACTAGTATAACACTCATTTGAATAACCTGTCTTACTGAGTTCTTTAGAGGTTTCTTGATGTTGAAGAACTTTCGAAGGAAATACTATGCATTTTTTTGAAAAATTTGAGTTTAAGAAATTGAATTAATCAATAATTTTAGACAAAGTTGCAACTCCCAACGAAACTTCAACAGAAAAAGAGATATTTTCAGTGCAAAAAGCCTGTCAATGCTGAAAATATCATAAATTTTAAATATATATTTCCCATAATATAAATATGACATTTTGACAATCATTTAAATTTTTTTCTCGAAACTGAATTCTAACAAAGCTCTTAGTGAAGTGTTTTCTGATTCATCTTTATTATGTTCTTTTTGACTGCTTCATATGAACTTGTCCATTTTTCAATAAAACAAACTGAGCGATATTATTAAACATACTGCAGATCCTCTTTGAACACTTTGATATAACTGTACAGATAGATATACATTGAAAAAATATATTTGAAATATAAGTAGTTGGGAAACTGTAATTAACAGAATTATGTGACCCAATGATATTCGCATACGTCATACATTCCATGTAGCAAAAATTCAATATATTTCAAATTCAAATAAGCAGTTACTATTTCTGTCGGAGTGATATCGCTGGGATGAATATTTATTATTTATTTATCGTATGGCTGGGATGAAGTTAAATGGTGAATGCGCCAGTTGATGTTATTAGGAACATTAAAGTAATATGTAATTCTTTGTTTTTCTGCAGAAAATAAAGAGTCCTTGAAACTCGAATTTAAATTAGGAAACAAAATTTATGATATTTGGATTATAAATTTTAAAGAATCAAAATTTAAGTTGAAATATTCCTAAGCAATATAAGCTTGTACTTATTGAATTTATAGAGAAATAACTGAAAATATCAGCTAAAACGAAATTAAGTTCGTCGCTGAAATCGTTTAAATAAAATTCTGAAAATAAGTTCAATATGAAATATCTGATATAAAAAGAAGCCGATTAATACTCAAAAGTGACACAACCAGCTGTAATTGCGATCGTCAAATACAAGCACTCACTTGTATCACTGTCAATGTCAAACATCCTGTGAAGTGTCACGAGTCAATAACCGACTATTTAGAGTTAACAATACGAAATCAATTGAACTATCACGAATAACAGACTCCTACGGACTGAAAAAAATAGCATCCATATTCAGGGAAAAGCGCCATCTGTCGGCGCAGCCAGAAACACTACTTGGGAATCGTTTAAATCACAGGTTTCGACGTTACCCTTTGCAGACTTCTGTATCACATTGCAATATTTCGTTTGCACAAGGGCCACTAGGGGGCGATGAAAGATAGGATTACCCGTTTCAGAAACTTAAATAACCTATCTCTGCAATTAACTGCTAAAAAGAACTGTTGATTCTCGTCTTCTCCATTTGGAGCAATGCAGATATCTGAATAATTAAAGGAGAATCAAAGCAACGAAATGTTGAAAAGTCGCCCTGCATTTCTTGATGTCTAATGGGACTTATTCTCTTTACCTTTATCTTTATCTAGTGCGTTACAATTATTGAATATTTTTTAATGACAATTTTTGTTATTCAGTTGAAAGGAACTCTCCGAAGCACAAACACTTAATTATATGATAACTGAATTATTACGAGATGATATTGATGAGATATTTAACACAAAGTAACACTGGCTTCATTATTAATAGTTGTTTGGAGTAGTGCAAGAATTTCATTCGTTAAATGTTGAATGCCTTGCAGCTGTTCGTCACAATTTTCATGAAAATTGTTAGTTTTTTCACTGATAGGACAAAAAGGCCGAAGTGATTTTTTCGGAAAATTAGACGTTTCGATGTCCACAGTAATTCATGAAATCCAAATATTCATTAGTTTCGTCTAAATTTTGATAAGAAAGGAAACGTGAACAAAATAAAACTGTTTGCATTACGAATAGCCTCTTAATGCTCAGAATAATATAACATAGCAATATCAAATAGCCAATAAAACAAATTCTGAAAAAATTTCGTTGACGTTTCGTTGCTGAACATAACTTTTTCAGAAATAATGAATAATTGAATTTTATAAATTACTGAAATATCAATTCAAGCAAATGTCAATTGTGAAGCATTCGCTTCAGAAGTGTTCTAGACTTTTTCATCATGAGAAAATCTTTGAAAAACTCATGTTAGCCAGTGATTCATATGAGCGATATTATTCTTGTACGAATGTACAAGATGTAGATGTAGATACGAGATGTACATAATACATTTGGTGTGTTGGTTAGATTTGTGTTACTTGAAAGGTTGATCGTTATGTTGAAGATCGTTGAATTGAGATATTTGATATCTGTTCTTCAGTTCATAGCATTCTCTAAATTTTGAAGAATATGTAGGTAACATTTCTGAAATTTCTCTACTTTTTGTTTGAATTGCTACAATTGTATTCTTATGATCACAATCGTGTTTGTCTTTTCCTTTATGTTTATTCGAGGGCGTAATTTTGATTCTTGCATTTGTTATTGTTTTTTGATATTATAAAGACTGTTATTCATAAAAAATTTGAAGAAGCTATAGATAATCAACAGGCAAAAACATCATATAAAAATATATACAGATATATATATATATATATATATATATATATATATATATATATATATATATATATATATATATATATATATATATATATATATTTTTTATATTTAATATATATATTATATTGTATTCAATATTTATATATATATATATACTTTATATAGAACTCGGGTTTTAATTGATTTAATATTAGTAGTTTGAATGATAAATGCTGGGTAATTGTACATTAATTACAAGCCCAATGGCCGTTAATTCGAAAGTTTCCTTTCCTTTTTGACGTGATCTATACAGATTTTTCTAAAGCATTTGATAGATTAGATCATGGTATTCTTCTCCAAAAACTCAGTCGCTTTGGACTCTCAGATAAACTTGTTATTTTTTTTTCAACATATCTAACGCCAAGACAATTATTTGTTCAGTATAACGGTTTCAAGTCACAGAAATTTATTGCCGAGTCGGGGGTTCCACAGGGTTCTGTTTTGGGTCCGCTTCTTTTCAATATTTTTGTGAACGACATTTCCTCCAACATGAACTGTAATTTTCTTCTATATGCGGACGATTGTAAGATATTTCGCGAAATTTCAGCAGTAAGTGATTGCCACATTCTTCAAGAGGATATCTCAAATTTGAATCAGTGGTGTAAAGAAATCTACTGACACTGAATATTTCTAAATGCAACATAATGTCTTTTTCTCGTAAAAAAAGTATAGTTCATTTCGACTACAATGTGAATAGTCATAAAATCAATAGATGTGCCGAATTCAGAGATTTAGGAGTAACTTTCGACACAAAATTAACTTTCATTTCTCACATTAATAATATTGTTTCAAGTTGTTACAGAACATTAGGTTTTGTAATAAGAAATTCTAAATGGCTCTCTCAATCTGAATCAACTATGCTCCTATATAATACCTTAATACGTTCAAAACTAGAATATGCAAGTGTCGTTTGGAATCCAGGATACTTGTGTAATATAAGGAATCTTGAATCCGTGCAAAGACGATTTTTGAAATATTTATGGTTTTGCTCCGACGGTGTGTATCCAGAACGAGGTATAAATCATGAGTTACTTATTACAAGATTTAATGTTTCATCACTTGAAACACGTAGGAAATATTTGGGAATAATGTTCCTATACAAGTTGATAAGGTTTTCTATTGATTGTTCTTTTCTTCTTTCCCTCATAAATTTCCGTGTTCCGAGAACTTCTTGTAGAAATATGAACATCTTTTATCCACCTCTGGCTCGTAATAATGTTCTGGCTTTTTCACCACTTCATAAAATTTGTGGTGATTTTGAGCCTTTTCATGACGTCATCGACATATTTGCATGCGTGCCTGGCGATATCAGACGAGCTCTCGCCTAACTGATTTTTAGTTTTAGTTATAAGTTTTTCAAATATCAGTTTTTCCTATATCTTGTGGGTGAGCTTTAATGTCAGCTTGCCCACAGAGTTTTCTTTCAGATAAATTGTTTGTACATTATTAATATTATTTCTAGTTTATTTTTTTTTTCTCTTAAGTTAAAAATATATTGTATTTTCCCACTCAGTAATCGGCCCAAGCTGTTGAGTGGTGTATTGTAAATAAATAAATAAATAAATAAATAAATAAATATTAGTTTTAAGAAAGTTGTGATATACAACGAAACGTTAACAAAAATGAAGTTTTTCATATTAAAAGAAGCCTGTTATTGCTAAAAACATTCGAAACATTATATATATATACATATATATATATATAATCGTGTTTGTCTTTTCTTTTATGTTTATTCGAGGGCGTAATTTTGATTCTTGCATTTGTTATTGTTTTTTGATATTATAAAGACTGTTATTCATAAAAAATTTGAATAAGCTATAGATAATCAACAGGCAAAAACATCATATAAAGATATATACAGATATATATATATATATATATATATATATATATATATATATATATATATATATATATATTTATATTTTCATATTTTATATATATATATTTTAATTGATTTAATATTAGTATATTAAATATTATATTCAATATTAGTTTTAAGAAAGTTGTGATATACAACGAAACGTTAACAAAAATAAAGTTTTTCATATTAAAAGAAGCCTGTTATTGCTAAAAACATTCGAAATATTATATATATATATATACATATATATATATATATATATATATATATATATATATATATATATATATATATATATATATATATATATATATATATATATATATATATATATATATATATATATATATATATATATATATATATATATATAATTTTTATCATTATTACGATTGTTCCCCATGAGGAGAGCAATTGAACTTGAATTCGCAATTCTTATGTCATTTGCTTCATGTTTTTCGCCGCCCAGAAACGCTGCATCCTCTCTGAATGCTCTTTCTTCGGTTCATCTGTCAATTTCATTCCAGGTTGGCGATTTGATCATTGCTCAAACTTCACATGTGCGACTTTATAGCGATATTTTATACCTTCACATGTGCGAACTTCAAGATTTTTTATATTGATCTGTGGTAGATCTCTTTGGACCTCTTTCAGTCTTTCTGTTCCTCATTTACTCTCATAATTATATCGAGTAGTTTATTCGGTATTTTGGACTGTTTCATTCTGTAGACATGTGCATAGAACTTTGCTCCACGTTCTCTGATTTCTTCGAGGTGTATTGAAATCAGCAATCGAGTGAATGAACAGTTGAATAATATAATTCGAAACACTCCGATTGATTTCAAGAAAATATTTCAATTGACTAGCTGTATGTTTCGTGCAGCAAACCTATTGTCACGAATTCAAATATCTAAATACCGACTTCAGTTGAGGAACTCTCAGCAATGGTTTAGCAATTGAAAATATGAATCGATTGAAGTGGACAACTGCAATGAAATTCAGCCAGGTGTTTATAATCATGAAACAAGAAAGAAAGATATCACAAATATTAATGAGCGTGAGAGTTTATATCTTATCAGAAGGCTCTTCAAATTTCTGTTTGATATGAGTGAGTGTTCGATTTATAAGAGTGTTACCCACTTTGAGGTGGAAGAAGAGTTCCCTCTTGTGAAGAGATAATGCACGGTTTTTGTGTTGAATAGCTGAAAAGAATCATTCAAAAACAGAGATTCTCCATCTTATTTCGAAATGAATGAAGAAAGTTGGTTATTTATAATACGCACGAAATTACTGTTCATCCATTTATTATCTTTTCCATGTCATATTTCATATCACAGGAGTAATGAATGCCATATGAAATTGCTTTTGTTAGACGGAAAAACTAACATTTTTCCACTTCTCTTGAATTTCATAACCGCTCGAGTGAAATATACAACCAATATATAACCCATTCTGCCATTGTAAATGTTTTTCTTTCTCTACGTGTGTTAGCTCCCAAGATTGAGTAGTCACATTAAAACTTGTATATTTCTCCTTGTTATGAAAACGTTAAAGAATTTCAATTTTTTTTGATGTCCATGAAGTTCAGGACATGTTTTTGAAACGTTTATTTTTAATAATTTAACCACCAATATAAGGTTTGATTATTTATGTTATCCAGATACAGTTTCATTATCCTACCCATTTCATCGACAGATTTTCTTTATGGAAGAATAAGCATCAGAGAGAAATTTTATAGCAACATTAGTCTGACCATAGACAACAGATTCTTGCCGTTTTCGCTTATCTTGAGGATCGTAAGAAAATTTGATTAATATCTCAAAATTACTTGTTTCCATGAGAACAATTGCCTGGGGGTCATTCTTGATTCTGGATTAGAATGGGTCTCATATAGAAAACATAAGTTAATTCTGAAACTTAGAGGTTAAGACCAAGATTCAAATACTAAGTCATTGTGATTGAGGATCACTCACATCAAACTAGTGATGTGAGGTTAGGTACTTACGTCAAATTAGTACATCAGGCCCTTCAGTCACAAATACGATATGGGTAACTGCCTGGGGAATGGCACATTCGATTAACTTGAATAAGTCAATAACATAACAGAATCGTTGACACAGAGAACATACTAGACCCCAAGGAATTGTTGTTCAAGTATGCTCAGGTAATGACTCAAACAAAAATTGCACCTCGAGGACAACAAATTTTATCATCAGTCTTTCGGAGTTCCCCAGATTAAAAAATTAAACTGTCTACATTTCTCGTAGTTTTGACTTCGAAAATGCCGAATGTATTGCTACATTATTTGACCGTCGTCCGACGTCAGTTCGTTAAGCTGGAGGGTATACAATCGTCTGAGTTCATACCTACCTGCGGAACACCTCAAGGGTCTAATCTTGGACCACTGTTATATATTTTATTCATAAATGTTCTATTGGATAATATTCACTCTCCACATTAGATGCTTGCGAACTATTTGAAACTATATCCTAAAATTACAACACAGGACCACTTTGTTAAACTACAACTTGCGCTAAACCAAGTGAGGATAATTTTTTGTCTCTTTCACAAGGAAAAAAAATCGAATTTAGTGTGATTATAGCGTTGGTGGTCAGGTTCTTTCTCGTTTTGATAAGGTGACAGATCTTGGCGTAGTCTTCGATCAGAAGATTTCCTTCATTTCACATATCACCCTTATTTCAAAACTTATTTCATCTGACGTTGGACTATGGCAGCAGGATCTGGCATCCTATTTACACTTGTCATCAACGCCATCTTGAGGCCATTCAGAGAAGGTTTTTGAAATTCTTAGTTGGAAGGAATGATAGAGTTTATCCACATAAAGGAGTCAATCATAACGAATTATTGAGTCGATTTATTTTAATCTCATTGCAGCACTGGAGACAAATTATATCACTTAAATTTTTGTACAAATTACTGCACAACAGTATTGATTGTCCTCCTCTCTTGTCCGCTTTGCAATTTCGTGTTCCTAAGCAAAATTCTCGTACAACAGAATCATTTTTCCCAGAGACTCCAAGGACCAACTCGCTAATAAAGTCCACCATTTGGTTTATGGAGTCTACATTCAATAAAGTTTTCAATAATTGTTATATTCAAATTGATTCCATAGAAGTTATCAATAGGAGTTATGTGAAGAAAGGAAATTGACTAAAATAAATTGATGTAGATTGAGATCTTTGTGAAATTTCATCAAATGATACTATTCAGTTATTAGTCAATATTTTAGTTTTTCAGATTAGATTGAGTTCTTTGTTATATCTCCTTCATTTTATTAATTTAGTTATTATTAAACATTATTTACTCATTTTCTGTAACAGGGTATAATTCCTGGTTGAGAATGAAGAACTTATCATTATTATCATTACGAGATAATGTGAGAGTCAAAATGATGTGAAGAAATGGTTATATCAAGAGAGAAAGGTATGGTGTAATATTTTGATCAATCGAAGATTATTGGACATACTTGGACTGTAACAGGTATTCCTATGGATGAGTAATTTGGTAGGTTTTGATGTTATTACAAACATATTGCAAATTTTATGGCTGAAACACTATTTACTCCTTTATTAGAATTTATCATGCAAAAAAAATCACTATAGGTATTGCACGTTTGTGGGAGTTTTTCAAATGTTGTCTGTGTCTTTGTTAATATGTATTCATATTAACAGGGACACAGACAACAACATGTGAAGAATAACATGTTTTGGTAGTATTTGAAATATTACCGTTTAGTTCAAAGATATTGTAATGTGTATATGTGAATGAAGATTATTATACTTATTATTGAATTATAATGATAATATTATTATAATAATATTAAATATTATTATTGAAATAATGATAATAATAGTAATAGTAATAAAAAGTCTTTATATCCTTACAGGTAAAATCACCCAGTTACAGGAAATATTCAAAAAAATATATACAGTATTAACACCTAATAATATAATACAAACGTTCAAAAAACGATTTTCAATAAAAAAAGTAATTATGATAAATAACAGAAAATTAGATTATGGCTAACTTCAGAATTTGCTATACATGAAAAGATTCCAAGTAAAATCAATAGAGCCAATAAGGGTAAGACAGTCTATATAACCATGTAAGAGGTCATGCAGAAACTTCAGAAACAAGTCCCTGCCAACTTCGAGTGATTTAGCTAAAACTTGTTCAACAGATCAATTTGGCTATATCCTCTGGCAGGATAAACGTGATCTTCCCTCCAAATTAGATACTTGAGAAATTGTCGTTGTATCATACATACAAATCATACATTCGAAATCTAATTTACTCTTTACAAGCGCATTAAATAATTGTATATAAGTGTTTTTTCGACTATTCGAAATGTGTCCAGCATTACGCAAAATAAATCCATAAGATTTGAATGCTGTTGAAATTTTTTTATTTATATGAGGTACAAAAGTGAATTTCTGATCAAATATTTTACCGAGGTCTCGAATTTCGGAAACCCTGGTCAGAATGGTTTCGTTAATTGTGTAGTCAAATTGTATAGGTCCTTTTTTTTTAGTGAATGTAACAACGTTACATTTAGTTAAATTAATATTGAGTTTATTGCGAAACACCGAATCATAGGTGCACTTATGCAGTGCTCACATGTTTCGATTTTGCGATATATTTTTGAATCATCAGCATACATGAGACTATGAAATGACAGTCTATTAGATCATTTACAAAAAGAAGAAAAAACAGTCCGCCCATAAGTGCCTTGTAGTGCCCCCAAAAAGGGATGAATTTACATATGACTTTGACCCTCAAATTGTACAAATTGTGTTCGATTCTTTGAATAAGACTGAATTAGGGAAACTAGATCTTTGGAGAAACCTGACATGGCTTTCAGTTTGTACAACATGACTTTGTGATTCATTTGATTAAATGCTTTCATTAAATCGGAATATACAACGTCTACCTGTCTCCTTTCATCAAGATTCTTCAACACAAATTGCGAGAATGTTACAAGGTTAGTCATGAAAGCTCTATAGGACAAGAATCCGTGTTGATCAATCTTCACTTAATTTCTTACTTGGGATGAATATTATCAAATACTATGATCCCAAATAATATTGAAAAGTTGGAAAGAATAGATATATGTAGGTCTATCTATAGTATAACATGTTTCGACACATTCTAGTTAAAAAACGGAAGATTTCCTTGAATACACGGCTTGAATACGTTGACAAGAGTGAATGATACGAAAGTAATTAAAACAGCAACAGTGTACACCTTCACTCAAATGAATAGGTTCATAAAAACTAGTTCAAGTGAATCTAAAACACAGCAAACTGAGTTGATGCTGGAAGCAGAGGTCTCATTAGAGAATCTGTTCCCAGAAACTAGTCGGATTTTAAGCTAAAATTCACGTTACTTCCTCAACGTGTCCTGGTTAGTTCTAGTGGGAAAGTCTAGCACGAAGCCGAAAGTTACTCGTAGTAATTGCTCCCTCTCAACATTTTCCATTTAAACTTGCGGTTGGATGGTTCAGGAACCCCTCAAAGCCAAGCACACATTATATTAACACGGTATGTCTAATTTCGGAAAGGAAAACTATCTCTTCAACTTATATCAGAAGTTTAATTGAAATTATGTTGTATAACTATTTAGAAATATAAGGGTTGCCAACCACAGTAACAGCGTATTCTTGTGAGAGTGAATATGACAGCTACTTAAGAACATTGAAATCACTAAAATTTAGCTTGAAATTGATGAGGTGTTACCGAACTAGCGTAGGACCAGATATTGATCAATTTCGTGATACAAAAAGGTATGGAAAATTGAAGCAGACTCAATGCAAAATTTAAGCAGAATCATATGAAAATAAAAATGAAGATAATAAGGGAATTAGTTCTTCTTCAATGTAATAGAATCATTATCTTATCAATATTTTGGTGGTGGAAGTATGTGTTCGAAAAATGTGGTATTCTGTCTTCAGAGATTTGAAATATTTCAATGAAATATGTGTGAGGCTCAAGGATACGAAAGTTTGGGAACCTGTGCTGTTCTGCATAGATACTGCTCGTGAAAATATGAATCGACTCCAAAGAAGGGCTCATCGCCTACACCTTTTATGAATGCTTATACGCACTCAAAAAATACCTATATCTCCTCCACAATTGCCTAAATGACAATTAATAGGATTCTCAATCCTTGAAACTTCGAGGTTATTACTGAATTTTGGGGGTTGAAGTGTGTTTGCGAAACTATCAAGAGTAAAAATTCACGACTTCTATTCAAACACGAATCGAATAAATTGAATATATAATTTCATGAGGAATTTCTCAAGTTCTTCGATACACTTCAAAAATCGGGAAAAAACTATAAAAAATATTTCTCGAAAACCAAAGATCGCACTCCGGTGTTGTGGAATTGTAATGCCACTTACAAAATACCATGTGTCCAATGTGATAAATGCTACGTAGGTCAAACTAAACAAAATTTAAAACAAAGAGTCACACAACACAATAATGATAGTCCTATTGGAGAAAGATTTTGTGTATTAGCGTGTCACGTCCCAGAATCTGATCAAAATTTTGATTACGAGAATATTAAAATTTTGGATAGGGAAAGTAATCACGAAAACAGATTATTTTCGAAAATGACACATATACATAACGCAGAAAATACGATTAACGCTAAATCAGATATTGATCACCTATAACAATATTTTAAAATGGAATAAATCAAAATATTTTCCTACAACAATGGTTCAAAAAATTTTCACTAGAAAATCATGGTACACCCCACACACAAGTGCCTCGCCCTCAGTGAAATTCTGACCATTCAGGGTAGCAAAATCTAGATGTACATGTCTAAACAAAATGGGAGACGTTTATCGAATAATATTAGTTTTGTTATTATCACTGCACAAACCTAATTCTGACACCCTAATTGTATATATATATATATATATATATATATATATATATATATATATATATATATATATATATATATATATATATATATATATATATATATATATATATATATATATATATATATATATATATATATATATATATATAAGAGGAGTTTACTACAATTTAATCAAAAGAATTCTGTTGTTCTCGAACAACATTATCTCACTTTTTTTGACAAATTATTTTATGTGACGATTGAAGTCGTTGAAATTATTCGTCGTGGAAATATTCAACGACTTTAGTATTTAGGATTATATTTCTGATTATTTGCAAAGAACGAGATCTATTCAACACGTGATTGTTGTTGTTGTTGTTACTAGACCGAAGGGAGAGTCTCAGAAAGAGTCTATACAAAGATAAAAAACATGACAGAAATTTCATAACCGAAAAACTGTTGAAGTTGTGTAATGATAATTGAACATCTTTATTATTATTATATTATTATAAGAGCAATGATGAAATGAAAGCAGTTGGAAATAATGGACATACAAATGAATACATAATAAAATGAATACATAATGGAAATGAGGAATGCAAACAAAATATATTTAACAAACTCGAAACCTTACTTCTGAGAACTAGACGGGGAGGCAAAACCAAGCGAAGAGATTTAGCCCTAAGTTTTATTATGTGAACGAACTGAGTTGTGCAAATATGTTTCTGACGTCCTGCCAAAACGTGATTCATGTCAAGTTCTCAGACTCTGCAAACTTCGTAGATAATTCATTGGTATGCAAGAGACACTCCCGGGGAATATTTTTAGACAGATCGTCCTCATGTAGTGATTCAAATTTCTGGCAAGTCGGGCAAATATTTCACATTGTTACGACGCGAGCTATTATTATAACTTAATTAGAGCCTAGCACGTATGAATTTCAGTGAGTACTGTATGCTGCTGGAGCAAACCTGGGTGTATATTTGACAATGGTGCGTCGTTTTCCACGGCGGAGGAGTCATAAGAATGTGTTGTCATATGCTAAAAACTTTTCCGTTTATTTCAATGTGGATATGAGTGATATATATAATTTGTGCTGAAGCACAGTTTTCTGTGATATATTAACAGGACTTCCACATCAATGCTAAAAAATTCCATAGTTCCCTAATAATTTAAGATAGTTAACAACTCGATAATCTTTCAAGTCTCCGAGTAGCATTTTTACTCCCTGCTCATCCACCATTTTGTATACAAATACAAATTTTCTGGACTAACTAGGATAATGGTAAAATTAATGTATCGTTTCCTACATTTTAATTGGTAAACCTGGCTTAAGCAGCCGATTTTTTGGATTCAAATTCAGGTATATGATTCTTTTCTTTTTCATTTCAGTTCTATTTCTTCGCAATTCAGTTATAATCCTTTGTAATTGGTGAATTGCATTAGTGTTAATTTAGCATCAGAAGAAGTTGTACTAAAGTATCAGCCTCATCAATCATCAAAATTAATGTATTTTTTTGAATGATGAATATATTTATCAAATTGCCATTGGATACATACGGGTAGTAAATCATTTACAATATTGAATGTGCAAAAAAAAAAACTAGAACATACTTTTATTCTGAACAATATCAGAATCAGTGTTCAAAATAGGAATTTTTCATTCTATCAGTTATAAAATTATTAAAATTTTTTATGTTTTCGAAGTATTTTCATTCATCTCATAGAAAATAGAAAATGATTCGAAAACATTAAGTTAATTTCGTTAAATCAGGAAAAAAAATTCTGTTTAAGATTGAAATATAGGTATTTATAATGAAACAATATTTAGAATTTCCTCATAATTCAATACAAATACGAATGACGACGTTTCGAAGTACTTTTTCATTATCAAATGCTGATTAATTTTCTCAAATTATTTTGGCCTCATCAGTCATCAATATAAGCATTTATTTGAAGATTATTTTCTGCTGCGACTGAATAATACCACTATCATTTTGTCATGTTTTAATCATTTTGTATCAAAACAATCTTCGAAAAGACGAATATTTAAGAATAATGTTTGAATATGAATTATTCATAAGCTGCACAATGAGCACATAATGTTTTTGTTGTGCATTGCTAACTTCCTGCTCTGAAAACTCAATTTTCAACTTCATTGGAATTTGAAATATGGATGTCCTGCTGGAATCCAGAATAACATAGTGAAAAAAGACGTACTTTTAGCTGTACGTCGCGAATGGAGCAAAGAAAAATGATTTCAAGAGTTCAAAAGTGGTTTATGTGACGATAAATTTTAGGCATTTAGTTGCACTGTGAGTGTTGTTTGGAAATATTTAGGTAACTTCGTCTCTCGTTTCAATGCAGCATTTTTCAGATATATGAAAAAGAAATCTTCAATACTCTCAACTTATGTTTCGGGGTGATAACCTGCTATCAATAATTGATGAAATTCATTACAACTTCAAGGAATTCTATGGAGCTCAATATCTTCAACTTCACTATATCTACCTTCCGATCTCATCATATCGTAGATATGAAGCTGAATAGAATCAGTCGTACATACAGATTACTGTCAGAGTTCTCTAGTCCGTCTAGAAAAACAATGGATATCCAAAAACAACAGTGAGGACGATCCTATGGAGTACTCTCACTAGACCACCGTTTCGCACCTCTAGAACAAATATTGACAGAGGAGAGCTTACGCATGAACTCGAAGTCTTCATCGATCAAATATAGATCCTGACCATATTTCCGTTCTCTCACGCAAGTTGTCCCAAATTGTCTGTAAAATAGACGAGTTGAAACTAGCCAAATACAATACTATTACTGGCAGAAGTGCTTTCAGAAGATTAAAAGATAAGGTGTGTCCAACTTCAATATCAGACTGTGGCTATAGTATTCCTTGCTCGGATTGTGAAGGAGTATATATAGGTCAGACATCTCAGAACATCAAAAGAAGAATAACCCTCCACAAAAGTGATGTAAGACTTCACCCTGATAGATGTGCATTAGCACTACATTCCTCAAAAAGGTATGACCGCTTTGGGTTTGAAAGTTTAGGAGTACTGGATGTAACTGGAAGTTACCAGAAAAAGGTTTTCCTAGAAACGATCCACATAAATAAAAATGTTGATATCATCATTAAGAGAACGGACATTGCAACACTGCAATGCAACATATTGCAAGATGCATATATAGTTATTTACTTCCAAAACATTTTGAATAGGATCTTCTTTAACAACCCCTAAGTCTTATTGGACATTCTGTGTTACTTGCTCGTGATGACATTTGTTCCTAGAGTGTTTCGCTCTTTTACTTTCTGTGCTTGTTCGGTGACATTTATCCGTGCTCCGCCCATTCTAATTTATCGGTTTTATCGTTTGGTTGAGTTATCGAAAATTTTATATTTCTATATTTTATTACTAACATCCAGTTTCTGTGTATTATCACATATTTTTTTATGTGCACACACTTCTGCTTATGGTGCTGGTCAAACTGTTAAGCTGATTAGCCTCATGGCCTACTTCTTGCATAGAACTCATAAAAATATTTTCTATTTATATATATATATATATATATATATATATATATATATATATATATATATATATATATATATATATATATATATATATATATATATATATATATATATATATATATATATATATATATATATATATATATATATATATAAATAAATATATAAATAGTAGGGCCACTGAAATTGATACACAACCAATATATTAACCTGGTCTATATTTCGAACATGTTTACATTCTTCATCATGACTCTGAAAAATAAATAAGTGTAAAACAAAGTTTTTTAACCAAAAAAATTACATCTTACGGTTAACTAGGCTGAAGATGTATCCAGACTGTACGTAGCAGTGAAAATAGATGGTAAAACAAATTTTAGAACAGAACCAGATAATCTCATTAAAAACGCAATATAAAATAAAATCAGGTGTCACAACAATCATATGTTAAAGATACCGAACTGCCAGGAAACACAGACAAACGTCACTAAGGATCACGTTAGGATCCTTAGTGACCCTTAGGAACAAGGAGTGTCAAGTCCAAAACTCTCTGTCAACTGTCACCACAAGTGAAAGAACACAAAACATCAAACAGAACTCACGAATTGTAGCTGGGCTTATCGAATTTTCTTCGAGAGCAGATAACTATAGATGCAACTGAGCCTAGCAATGTCTGTTTTTTTATTAATGCTATTGCCATTAGCATTAATATGGCACATTTCCAAAACTATTTTTCTCTGATAGCCACTAGCTATATCCAGGATTTTGAAATTATTGAAGTCAAAGTGATGTCCCATATTTGCCGCATGGAGGGCCAAAGCACATCTGTCTGGGTGGAGTCTTATATCACTCTTATGGAGAGTAATTCTTCGCTTGATGTTCTGAGAAGTTTGAACTATGTACACTCCTCCACAATCTAAGCATGGTATACCATATACACAGTCTGAAATGTGAGATGATGGGACCTTGTCTTTCAGTTATGTGAAAGCACTTCTACCAGAAATGATATTATATTTGGCCAATTTTAAATGTTCTATTTCAGATATGATGTGAGATAGTTTACCAGTGAGTGAGTGTAAATATGGTAAGGGCATATATTTGGTTGTAGGTCTCTGTGAATCGATTTGTGATGGTACCTCTATATCGACAGAGATTGTAGAGGATGGAACCGATGGTCTACTGACAGTACTCTATAGAATATTTTTAACAGTTTTTATAGGATATCCATTGTTACAAGGATCACTTGTAAACGGGTTAGTGAACTATGCCAGTAATCTGCATGTACAATGTTGGTAATACGATTCTTGAGTTGACTAATCAGATTTAACTTCATTTTCATTTCATGATGGGAACTAAAGTGTAGAAATCTACCTGAGGAAGATGGCTTTTGATACCAATCTACTCTGATTACATTGTCAACACATCTAACCGCTCTAGTGTCCAAAATAGGTACAGATCTCTCAGTCTCCATCTCCACAGTAAACTCAATGTGCTCATCAAAAGAGTTACAGAGCTACTGTCTGAACAACTGACGTTAATATTTACATTTTTTAAATGCCAGTTCAACCCCTCAATAAACAAATTTAGAGATTTTAGAATATTTTCTGTCGAAGTTTAGAGAATTTTCTTGTATTTTTCTATTTAATTTTTTAAGTAGGTATATTTTACATGGGTTTGATTTATTATAATATTAACTAGTGTGTGTTTTATTCCCTGGTTAATAAGGTACTGTGTATTAACTAGTGAGGAAATCGCACTACAAAATTAGTCACAATAATTACGAAAAAAAATTCATCTGTCAATGAATGGATGCAACTTGTTAGTGGTTCAAATGCAAGACAGATGGATACATATTGTTTTTCGAATATTAATGAAGATATCATCGAGAGCGCTGATCGTACTACCCAAAAAACTTTAATTAGTTCTGCAGTGGGATAACGTCGAATTCAACATCATAAATCTGTAATCTCGGAAAGGGATATGAATGGAATAAATGACCATTTATTTGTATCCGCGGCGTATTCTGCAGCTACAGGAACCCAACGGCTAATTGCCAATAAAGCGAATGTGACGACCGCGATTGATCCATAGAATTCATTGCATTTCCATTTCAAATCGATCGACGCATCTCGCTTTGGTGCCTTATTCAGCTGTGAACCTGTTGGCTAATATCGTCTAACAGCTACAGAACCTGCTCTTAATTGGTATAATCGGGTTCGATTTGCAGTTTTGCTAGGAACGCACCGAAGCATGTAAAGCATTGCCTTAATTGAAGCACCGCTCGAACTGTTATTGCAAGCTACTAGCTCGTTACAGGAACGTTACGTTTCGAAGGGAAGCGGCAAAAAGCGGACAGTTTATAATTAGAAAATTAGAAGCACCGCGGTTTCCAGCGAACAAGTTGTTAATCGATTTTGTAACGCACTGACTGTTCGAAAAAGTGTTGACCTTGACAATACAAATGGTGTATCACATTCGATATTTCCAAAGTTTCATATTTCCGAATAGAACCCTGAAGTGGTTTCCGAAGTAACGTACAAACAAATTAAGCAACGAAACGTTAGCTGGAGAGATTGATTGAAATATAATGAGGTTATTTCGAACGGGAGCAATTTAGGGGTTGATGAAAGTTTCTACAAGAATCTTCTGGATGAAATGATATAATTAAGCATTTGCCAAAATTCAACACAAATCATTCCAATCATTCGACAGATGTTCCTTGCGTTTAAAATATTATCAACCTTTGATACAACTGTTCGGACATATGTGCCGTTATATACAACTTTGTCAAAACTAATTAATTTAAAATAATATATATATATATATATATATATATATATATATATATATATATATATATATATATATATATATATATATATATATATATATATATACGCTATCAAAGTACACTATAACTTTCTTCCAATAACTTTTGAGGAATTATTATAAAGAATATTATAGCTCAGCCGGCTATGTGAAACATGAACAATGACATGTCTTCATTGTCCTTCTGGGGATCAATGTTAGAGAATATTAGATTATCCATTATTCTTCATTGGAAAAATGTTGAAGAATCTTGAAATCTATGCCTCCATTCATTGAAATCATGAGACAGTAACTGTTTCGTTTTACAAGGTACTCATCAGTCACGCCACGTTCAACGAATGAAAGGCAAGGCGATTTAAGACAAAAATATAGAGTAAGTCGTATGCCTATATGATGCTTAGATTAATGTACATCTCAAATCTTAGAATCAATGAAAAGCACATGAACACATTTACATTGAAAGTATCACACGTCCTTATCAAGTGAGATAGTACATTTTACAAGTCTAGATTTCTGAATCAATTTCATTTAATTTGATGAAGTAATGCGCTATCTAGTTTGCTGTTGTAGAATCTCTCGTTGACATCTCTCAAAACATGTCAGAAATTCACAAGAAAAAGAAATCTGTAGTTCTCGTGCTATATTATCGCACCTATAGATAATACTACTTATAGATATTCGCTATCAAAGTACTATAACTATTGATCCCGAAAAGGACAATGGAAACATCGCAGTGTTCATGTTTCATATAGCCAGCTCTGCTATATTATTCTTTAGAATAATTCGTCAAAAATTATCGAAAGAAAGTTATAGTGTACTTTGATAGCGAATATCTATAAGTAGAATTATCTACAAGTGCGATAATATAGCACGGAAACTACAGATTTTTTTTCTTGTAGTGAATTTCTGACAAGTTTTAAAAATGACAACGAGAGATTTTACAACCGCAAACTAAATGGCGCATTTCTTCATTCGGTTTGAATCTGAGGACTGTATAACCTCACCGAGGTATTTAAAATGGCTGACTTGCAGAATTTCACCATGTTTTGTGATAAGAGAAGATTTATTTTTTAGGTTTCCTTCCATGTATTTGGATTTATTATAAGAAATTTGTAACCCGGTTTTCAGCGCTATTTGATCTAGTTTTTCTACGGCGAGAATGGCTTCAGTTTTGTTTGTTGTCTGTGATGATTGCAATATCGTCTGCAAAGGCGAGATATTTGACATTTATTCGATTTTCGGTTTTGATACCCACTTGTATGCCCTTCACATGAAGCTCCCATTCCCTAATGATCCCTTGTGAAACAATATTGAAAAGGATTGGCGAAATTCCGTACCCCAGGCGCACACCAGTTTTGAATTCAAAGGGATCTGATACTTCCTCCATGAATTTAACTTGGAAGTTGTACCTCTAAGTGTCTCTTCTATAATTTTTTGGGTCTTTCGATCGATTCCAAATTCTTTCATGATTTTGAAAAGGGTCGCGGTCTACCGAATCGAATACTTTCTTGAGGTCAATAAATGTGATCACTGTATTTCTACAGTTCATCTGTAATATCATCTTCAGAGTGCAGATCTGCATTAAGTCAGTCTTTGATCTCATGATCGGCCTTTTCTGAATCCAGCCTGGTATTCCCCAATTAGTGAATTTGCTTGGTGTTCTACCCTGCTTAGGAGTACTTTAGAAAGTATTTTGTACGCAACCGGAAAAAAGGAAATTCTCCTGTAATTATTGATATCCATCGGGTCCCCCTTTTTATGCAATGGATGTATCAGCGCGCATTTCCATTCCTCTGGTATCTGTTCTGTCCAGATTTCTGATATTAAATGATGAAGGTTTTGCGTCAAAATAGGATCGTTCAGTTTCCGGAGTTCTGCAATAATCTCATCCTCTCCTGCTGCTTTGTTGCCGTAATCTCTTCCATATCGGGAGCTTGCTAGTCTGGATGCGTAAACACCGAAAAGTTGAAATTGAGTTTTTCATATAAATATACAAAATTCGAGATGTTTCCGGATATATGATCACCATGCGGCAGTAAAATAAATATATATATTTGTCTCTTTCGGAAATAACAAAAAATGACCAAATCTGATATAAAAACAATGAGTGAATGTCCTTCTCAAATTTTTAAACTTTTTCCTGCATTTACCAGAATGCTACAATGAGTAAAAAAAAATTATCCACATAACAGATTCAGAGATGACGTAACAAACTCTCCTATTATTTGAAATAGCAGAAAATAAGAGAATTCAAACTTGTATGTTCTGTGAAACAGGAGTGCTGTTTTCGAATCCAAGTTAATATATTCATTCGATGCTAATTTATAAATAGACTAATATTATATTGTCTATACTCAAGCACATTTTTATGAGTACATTGACAGATTTGTTGGGAAATATCTATGAACGTTATCAAATCAACACTTTGTAGTTTATGAGAAAATTAAATAGCCCTTCAATCATATAATTCAACAGTTTCATGTTGAATTTGGTAACGTTTGCGAATTCCAACAGATATTAATTATAAAATAAGCCATTTGGAGATAGATTTAAATCTAAATTGGAGAAAGCTGCAATCTCAGTGAAGTAGGTATCTCAAAATCTCCACTTCCTTTGTCTTTCACAAATTATTGTCGAAACAAATTCAAGATTGATGTATAATACTAAGGTTTTCTATATAAAAGCGAGTTTTTCCATTTTAAAGAGCCATTTAGTGAGAATACTGAAAGAAGTATGTCCAATAAGTGAGACTCTTTATAATATTGAAGCATGCAGTCTTGAAGTGTATACTTAGCTTAATTTGGTTCCTCCCACGGACACTTACCTGAAAAAAAGAATAAATTCGTCAGAATTGCTATCGAACTGTGAATGTTTGATATGACAAAGAACACGTAATGAAATTTTAATGAGGTATAGTGAGTTTGAATGAGTTAATATTTTTCCACAAATTCAGTTCATAAATATCTTCAACAAACAGGTAAAGGTGTGAATTCTACAACAGCTGAATTTCAAAAATAAAAACCAATTAACTTGTAGTGTACTGCAATGGTTCGGTATTTTATGATTAACATCCAACAGTACCTGAATTATCTTCTATTTACATGGATAAGTGATAAAACATTTCGAATGAAAACCAGATTATTTTCAATTTATATTTCGAAAATATTCAAAACGAATATACTCAATGGAACTAATGAAAGCTTAATCCATTTAAACGTGACCTTTACAGATATCGACTTTTATATCTTCAGATGAGAACTTTTGATAATGTTATGAAATTTTGGAAAAAATTTTGTTTCAATTTGTGGGATTTTCTAGCTACTATACGATTTGCCTGCAATATCGTCCATTCATCCCCAGTAATTAATTCCGTATTATTTTGGCTCTGATTACTATTCCATTACGGCTACACTAATGCCTTTCGGTGTTGGTATGTTGTTATTGAACACAGATATATAAATATATACGTATATATATATATATATATATATATATATATATATATATATATATATATATATATATATATATATATATATATATATATATATATATATATATATATATATATATATATATATATTTATATATAAATATTATTATATTAATTTATATATATATATATATATATATATATATATATATATATATATATATTTGAGAAAATCAAAATATAATAATATAAAAAATCACACAGTACACTCAAAAGACATCTTCTTTATACTGATTGATTTCATATAATTATGATAATAATAATAATAATAATAATAATAATATTGATTTACCCAAAATTAACTGGAATACATCAAAAGTTATACATATAATAAATAGGTACAAAAAAAAAAAATATAGTCTCATATATATTTAATAGAGTAAACAAACATGTCGGGCAGTTTGACCTCTCTGAAGTCGTAACTTTTATGAGAGGTCACTATTCTAGTCACTATCAACTATTCACTTAGCTGTTTTTCTCAATTGCAAGGATCTCAACAATTTGTTACTTAGTAAGTCCTTCGGAAGAATGTCATACATCTTACATATCAAATAGTTGTAGTGTCGCTGTCCAATTCACTTTGCCATTGTATTCTTGTACGAAATTGCATCTCTGTACCTGGTGTCATGGACATGATTAGGATGTGTAATGCCTGTGCATTTTTGATAACAAAAAATTAATGACCTCTGCAAATCCAACCTTCCAACATCAAACACTTTTTTGTCCCTATAGACCTCATCAGTTGCACAATATTCAACAATACATTCTTTGTTTTCAACACCCATAAATATAATTAAATATTTGGTACACTCATGGGTTGACCCCTCAGCAATATTTCGGCAAAAAATGTTCTGGATCATCTTCTGTAAAACGTCATTCTTAAACTGCCTTATGAATTAACTTTCATCGTTAAGAACGTAGATGATATCATCTGTGCTATTGCAGCTGGTGGAGAACAGACCACTTTGGAAATCTTCAATTCATTTAATATCAACCTTCAGTTTACTATTGAAATTGAAACAGAACAAAGCGTACCCTTCTTAGACACGAGAGTGATTATAACGAATTATGGCAACATAATACAAAATTGGTACCAAGACCCCACAGCATCAGAACGATTTCTCGAAACAGTGAAATATTGGGATGAAGATGACATTAACTGTACGACCTGTTGGCAAGGGATCATGGTGCACTATGCCATTGTAATTGGAGAAAATGAGCAAAACCTTCACATTTGATCAAACTTGGCGTACTTTTTACGGCCTTGGCTCTACTGGCTGCTTCCATCGGGTTGATTGGGACTTGGTGTTAACGTCATAACAACATACCCACGCTTCATCACTAGTTATGACATTTTGAGTAAATCTGGATCGTAGTTGACGTCATTCAACAACTCCTAAGCGCTACTAATGAAACGTTGCTGCTACTCAAAATTCAGCAATTTCGGAATAAACTTCGCTGTCTAGTTTTCATCAGCGAAACATCCGGGAAAATTGCATGGCAGGAGCCGATTGATATGCAACTATCTTCTTCCCTATCTTCAGTTTTCGATGTTTTCATCGTTTGTTGGCGTAATTGCAAGTTCGGGATGCTCCAAAAAGAATACATTCTGGAATGTCTCAGCCAACATTTTTAGTGCGTTGAAGCACTTTATTCCTTTCTTAACGCAAAATTCAAAACAGATTCTTGGAAACAATTTTTCAAAAATGAAAAAAATCGAAGAACATACAAAAACGTGACTTACCTTTTCATTCGTCGAAAACAAACTGTAGGAAACTGTCATTGTCATTCGATAGAAGAAAACATCACAGAATAGTATCACCATTCTGTGATCACATTGGGACGCCCCACCTTCAACTCTCAACATATAAAAAGGGCTACAAACAATAATCTCTCCCCTTTCTGTCAGAGCTCTTCTCTGACAGTTTCTTCTATGTTCAACAATTTGTCATGCTAACTTCCATCGAGTAACACAACAACAACTACTTGTTCAATAATTCGTGCCATGTAAATAATCAAATATATATTCTCAATACAAAGTGTCGTTCAATATTTCCACGCATAAAATAATATAGCACCCAAGCTATAAATTTTCCACGACAGTAGTGCCCAACATTCGATTAACAGGAAGTAATTCAAGAAGTGACTATCAGAGAAGCAGTCTGAAACAAACAACAACAAAACATGTTACAAAAAAAACTACTGGAGTTCAGCATTATATCTCCTAAGTGCTTCGAACAAAAGAACAATGATTTGGAAAATGCAAGGAACATTCATTGAACAACACATTCTTGGTCCACCTCTTCAACCAAGCCATTCAACAATTCAAAGGTTATCAATTAAAACCATTGATTTTTATTCATGAAAGTTGTCACAAACTCAAGTTCATGCAGCACCTATGATCAGGAACCTATAGCCATTTGGAGTGCAATCAAACACATAAGATATCTACTACAAGGTAAGCACTTTACTATATTCACTATCAACTTCCGCATCCAGTCAGAATGTAGATAAAGCTTCACCTCATCAAGCTAGACATTAGTCTGACAACTTCTCTACCAACATTTGCCGCATCAAAGGCAAGTCACATGTGGTAGCAGATGCACTCAGTACAATTTTTGCCATTGATTGTCCAACTCCTAAATTATTAGCATTCGAACAACATCAGTCAGTAGATGAAGAATTACAGAAAATCATTGAAAACCCTGTCTCTTTATCATTAAGGCTCAAAAAATTTACATTCCCTGACATAATATTCAAAACTTATTGTGACAACAAGAAAATCAGATGAATTGTTACCAACAGTCTTCGGAAACATATCTTAAATAAATTTCACTGACCGAAACACTTTTGTCAACAAACTCAGTTTGAAGATATCATCAAAGTCCAGTACCTTCCAGAAATCATCAACCTAAAGTGTTTGTGCCTCAAGAATTGGACTCCTTCACTCAGCAACCGTTTTAACAATCCAACGCTGGGACATTCTAAATCATCGACAATAGTGAATAGTGATAAATTCTTCAGTGTAGTTTTTTTTTTCAGTTCGCAGCAAAACAGTTAACATCATTTTCATAAATGTTATGTATCAATTTTAATATGTAATCATTTCAACATTCCATTAATTGTGCATAATATTTCATGACATTCACTACTATTGTTTGTTTATTCATTTCCTTCATGGCTCCGCCATTTGGGGGTGTTCTGAGGGAATCGTCATTGCCATTCGATGGAAGAAAACATCACAGAATAGTATCACTATTCTGTGATCACATTGCGACGCCCCACCTTCAACTGTCAACATATAAAAAGGGCTACCAACAATAATCTCTCCCTTCTCTGTCAGAGCTCTTCTCTGACAGTTATTTCTATGTTCAACAATTTGTCATTCTAACTTTCATCGAGTAACACAACAACCTTGAGTTCAATAGTTCGTAAATAGTATAACAACTATATATTCTCAATACAAGTGTCGTTTAATATTTCCACCCATAGAATAATATAGCAATCACGCTAATAAAACTACTAATCCAAAATGGTTTATAATGTTAACATATGAGAAACTTATGGGCACCAACAAAATGAAAATAAATTTCGATAATCGAATGTGTTAAGCCCGCGAAAATTCAAAATTCATATTTTCTTTTGAACAGACCTCGTATATAAATGAAATTCTTCTGAATACAATCAATACCAACATCAAATTTGTTTCCATTTATCTGATAAGAATCAGTTTGAAACCCTTGTCATCAATTTTCTACATTTTCGTTATTTGTGAATAGAACCCACCAATTAAAACCAGAATGCAGTGAGCAAGAACGAAGGAAATTCCTTCGTAATATAAATTATGTGAACCTATTTGAATGAATCACCAGGGACGTTATCATTTCGAACGGGGACCTTTCTTCGGCCTACCACGATATGTTTAATCTGATTTCACACAAATTACCGGAACAATATCACGTATCAAATTAGTTATTCAGCTGTTTAATCCAAGTTCTATTTCTATTTGAATAGCATCGCGTGTACAGCAGAACTTAACTAAACTGGCTCAGAAGAAAATAACAGTGCACATAATGAAAACGGTAGGACATGTGTCAAGAGTTCAGGTCACAGTGAGCGGAGGTTTCCTCAGTAATTTCACTGATAGAAAAGCTGATATGCAAATGGAAATAGAATTTCAAAGAGGACTTAGGGAACGTTAATGCAGAATACTGAACCCGAGAGAATAGAAAATGCAAAGAGATTGGAAAGATTATTGGGAAATTGTTGGGATTTAATGAAAATAGCGAAAAGTAATCCGATGAAATCTTTCACATATTTAATCTGGAAGAGTTTATGTTATTTAAATGACCCATCGATTAAAATTAGTAGTGGTGTGCTGGACGATTTTCAGAAAACAGGGATACTTCTTTAAATAACCTACGAATTTTAATTGATCAAATAAAATTATTACTTCCAAAGAAGAAACGATACTCGTCGGATACAATAATTATGTATTTCATGTTATTCACTCTTTTTCCCTGTGCTTATAGTTTAATGCGGAGTTACTTAAATTTTCCGACAAAAAGATATCTTCAATAATTGTCTGCGAATCTTTTATGTGAATAATATTCATCGAAAACATCGTTTTATTGCTAATGTTCACCATTTTTTTGTTACAGGAATATGTACTCAGAAATAATATTTAGTATCTTATGAATACCAATAATATTTTTAAGCCGCTCGGAATATACAAAATGGGTTGAAATAATCCTTGGAACTATGAAACAACCGACCAAGAGAGTAGACCACCGATTCCATTTTAGCAACACCGCCGACTACGCTTTTCATGGCCTGTTTACAGTCGGCAGTGCCACGGTGTTGGCGGAACAATGTTGTCATGTTTGACTGAGTTATAGTGAAAATTATAAACTACTTAGTTTCATTCATATTATGATTATATTATACCTTTTTACTTTTTCCACCAATTGCCTCCCAACAGTTCTATCAACTGTTGGGGGGAAGTAGGTAAGGCGAAATATATTTCGATTGAATTTAACGAATTTCTGATAAAAAGCTCATTGTTTTCTGAATTGAACGGTAAATACGTCATCGTTTCACCAAGTGTTTTCTTTTTGCAGTGGAGCTTCCAATGTCAATTGAAGTTATCAGATGTATACTTAATTGTTATATCATCAAGTCTTGAAATTAATTTAGTCCGAAACTGATAACTAAGAAATTACCTGAGTTTGCCTTTGGGTAAGCCTTAAACCATTAAACCTGCTTCCGCTGACGACAAACTCTAGTCTTCATACGGTTAACATATATTCGCTTGTAATATAAAGCGTCGACCGGAAGGGCAATACTGAACCCTACTCATTTATCTCTAGAAAAATGTGGCACACCAAGCGTCCTGAAACTTCTGGGATGATTGTAATGAACTGTGTTTCATTAAGCGAAGACAATCCGTAATAAGAAAAGCAGAGCTCCAAGAAACACTAAATTGAGAAGAAACGAAATTCGTTGGAACAATTTCAATGAATTAGGTATTCAACTTCTGGAGTAAGTTTTCAAGAATATTCTAATCCTTAATACAGCTGTACCAAAAGTGACTCCAATATTTTCGTGGGTAGTTCACCATTGAATTTTGACGGGAAATATTTGAATATGTATGATGATATGTAATATGTTGTCTCTGTAGCCTAGTGGAGAGGGTGAAGGTCCTTCAATTGGAAGATCTTGGATCAAATTCTGGGCAAAACATAGGCGTTTGTCACTACATACGAGTAGTATAAAACAAAGTCGCTTTCTCCCCCTCTATATCCCTATGTATGCTTGAATCTTTAAAACTACGCAACGGATTTTGATGCGGTTTTTTTAATGAATAGATTGATTGAAGGAGAAGGTTTATATGTACAATAACGTCCATTAAGTAGTGGAGAAATACTGTTATTTTTGAGGTTTCTATTGTGATGTCGTAAATAATTACATTTTTTCCGCTTACATTGCAAACGCAGGCTGAACCCTACGAGATTTATCAAAATAATGTACTAATTATTGTCCACATTGAAGAGGTTTACAGAAAACTCCGCTATGGTATATGTCTATCTCTTGTAGATATCCCACAATAACATTTTTTTTGTCATTTACTTAGTAGAACAAATAACGGCTAATTTTCATTTTATACATATATTTATTACAAGAAAAGTTGCCGCATCGTCTATTATTTAAATTTTTTTCTTTGTGTACTCGGCAGTAGAGGCGAAATTAAGAACACACAATCTTCAATCTGTCATCTATATTTCGGACTCTAATGCGGTCCTTCATCAGGATGTTAAAATTCAAATATAAAAATACAATTCAACAGAACTGCATTGGAACACTTACATTTGACCTGTGGTAAAGACCAAAAAACACACGAAGAAAACTCATCTACAAGAGACAGGTGTCCCGGACGTCGAAAATACACAATAATAAAATATTCAAATTTTTAAAAAGCTAACAATTGTCAAATTCTTATTATAATATCGATAACCAGGTTAGCTCTGATTGACAACCGACAAACAGAAACACGAATGTGCATGATGTGTTGAGACGATCACGGTTCTTGGTATCAATATAACAGAAACTGACCTAAATACTGTGTAATTCTTCTTATTATAATGTCAATAACCAGGTTAGCTCTGATTGACAACCGACAAACAGAAACACGAATGTGCATGATGTGTTAAGACGATCACGGTTCTTGGTATCAATATAACAGAAACTGACCTAAATACTGTGTAATTCTTCTTTCGCAGATATCGATACAAAAACCGGTATTCGTGCGCACCCCTATTTCTCACCCTCAAGTGTGTATGTATAGCAGAAGAAAAAGTTGAATGAAAGTAT